>BSBM01001549.1:1005000-1535000 GCA_027924585.1 Larix kaempferi
TTACTTCTGTATATTGTATCAGGTTGAGGACGACTAGTTTAGTTGTTTTTCAATTCGCATTGTAACCATTGTAATTTGATTGAAGTAATAGAAGCCAGCTTTTGGAATCCTGTTTACATCCAGTCTATGTGAACATTGTCTGTCGTGTGTTATTTTTAAGCAAGAGGGTCTGACTGACCTGCCTTACGCCAATTTGGTATCCAAGCAGGTTGACCCTACATGTGCGTGAACAACTCCAGCTGAGGTTGGGTAGATTTGTTCACAATGGTGAAAGTACGGTTGCGATTGGATAAGTGAGAGTTTCAGCTGAGGTTGAAAATGGATCAAAGAGGCATTAATGTCCGAAGAGTTGGACAGAGAGCGCAAGGTACAACAGTCACAGTTGATCGTGAAATGTTCGATGAGTGCATGCGAACAATGCAAAACTTGACAAGTGAAGTCATAGCGATCAAAGAGATCCAAAGGTGTGGTTGTATTCCTGATGTGCTAGACCACAACAACGAGGAAGTCAAGGAAGTGGAAGCATGAGAAGAAGATTAGTAAGAACTAGAAGACAAATTTATCAAGCTACTGTCAGAGATGAGGGGTAGAACAAAGATGGATGTACCTACCTATTCAGGAAGTCTAGATGCAGAAGACTTGATAGACTGGTTTAGAGAGATGGATAAATACTTCGAGATAGAGCGGATAGAGGATCCTAAACAGGTTAAAACTGCATGTCTGAGGTTGAAGGGTCATGCCTCATTGTGGTTGGACAATGTACAAGCTAACAGATTCAAGAAAGGTAAGGAGAAAATCAAGTCTTGGGACATGATGGTTGCCAAGCTGAAAGGATAGTTCTTGTCAAGCGACTATGTGATTTACTTGTACAGGAAGTTGCAAAACTTTCAACAAAAAGAGATGACTGTGAAGGCATACACAGAAGAGTTCTATAGATTTTTTATTCTCTCAGGTCAAACCAACGAAGATGAAGAAGCTGTCACGAGATATGTAAATGGCTTAAAGTATGCCATACAGGATGAGTTGAGCTTGTCTAGGTTCAGAGCGGTCGATGAATCCTACCAGTTATCTTTGAAGGCATAAAATAAACTGTCGAGGAAAGCTACATCGACTAGAGGTAGGATGACTGGCCGAGGTGCGAATACAGTTTCCGTGAAAGTCCAAAGTAGCGGAATCAGGAGAGAAGTCATCGAAGATAACCGACGTGTGGAAGGGAAAGTGACCAGAGAAAAAACGCAAGGAAACCGATGGGATGGTCGGGTTGCTTATGGTCGAACTTATCCAATGGAAAAGAAAGGAGTTGACAGACCAGCCATAGTCTGTTATAAGTGTTGAGACGTGGGACACAAGTCCTATGAATTCCTAGAGAATCTACACGTGGCAGATGAGTCGAAACCCAGATGTAGAAGAGATGAGCAAGTCAACAAGAGGATGGAATCGACATCCGACAGCGGTGAAGAGGGAAGAGGACAAGGTCGAAACATGACAGCCAGGAGAACGTTGGTTCAGGCTGACTGACGCAATGAGAAAGAGACAGTAGAAAAAAAGGCTATCTTTTGGACTAGAGTGTTGATCAATGAATGGTATTGCAAGACCATAGTTGATGGTGGCAGTACAGAGAATCTTGTGTCGACAGAAGTCATCGACAAGTTGGGTTTGAGATGTCGAGAACACCCAAATCCATACAAGATATCTTGGTTGCAGAAGGGTCACCATGTGAAGGTAACCAGATAGTTCCTGATAAACATTAAGGTTGGAAAGCTTGAGGATAGTGTACTATGCGACGTAATCCCAATGGACACATGTCATCTGTTGTTAGGGAGACCATGGAAATATGATCGAAAGATGATCTATGATGGTCGAGCCAACACAGTCATAGTGTGGAAAAATAGCACGCGGAGGATACTGAAGTTGAAGTAGGAGGACCAAGCAGACTGCAAGCTAGGCGAGAGAAACTATTGGGAGAAGCAAGTGCTGATGTGTTCAGTAAGGAATTACTTGCAGAGGAGGAGAAATAGTCGGGATGTTTCCCCATCATTCCAAAGGGACCATGTGTCGAGAGGTCGACAACGGAGAGGATTCCAGTCGAAGTCGGAGAGATGCTCAACGCATTTTAGAGCATAGTAGTCATTGAGACGTCGACGGGATTGCCACCGATGAGAAGGATATCCGATCATATCAACTTGATTCTAGGATCGAGTTTTCCAAACAAGGAACTGTATAGAATGACTCTGACACAGGGTCAGGAACTCAATCGACAAGTCCAAGAGTTGTTGGACAGAGGGTTGATCAGAGAAAGTATCATCTCGTGTGCGGTACCAGCTATACTAGCATCAAAGAAGGGTGGAGAAGGGAGGATGTGTACAGACTCCAGAGCTATCAACAAGATCACGATCAAGTATCTGTCTCCATTGCCAAGAATGGAGGACTAGATGGATTTATTGAGTGGAGTGAGATACTTCACAAAGATCGACCTAAATAGTGGTTATCACCATATCAGGGTCAGAGAAGGAGATGAATGGAAGACAACATTCAAGAAAAAGGAAGGGTTATATGAGTGGTTAGTCATTCCATTCAGATTGACTAGGTACATTCATGTGGTTGATGAATGAGGTACTGAAGCCATTCTGATCCGGATTTTATGAGCAGAACGAAATGAATACAGATTATTATCAGATGCTTAACACAAAATTACAAAGATACAGTAAAACTGGTTTTCTATTCGATAAGGAAATAAGCTAGAATTGTAAAATGCAGCGGAAAACAAGCTTGTTGGAATGGTGGCGACTTATCTCTGAGAAGAGATGTGACGACTGCGCTCATTTCGCAAGAAGATGGTTACAATTAGGCTCTCAAGGATTTTTACAATAAACAGGAATGTCAAAAACCCTAGACATCCAAAAACCTAACCCTAGGAGATGAAGCGCCAAAAGTCATGTGGGCCCCGTTTGGGTAAGTTAGTACATCAACTTCCCGGGGTCGTAACTTTTGCATACGATCTCTGTTTTGGGTGCTCAGCAGCCCGTTGGAAAGGTCTATCTGAGATTTACAACTTTTGATTGGGGCCAAATTCATGCCAAAGGCATCCATTTGGCTGCCCAAATCGCCAAAAAAGGTCGTTTAGGGCCTCAAAATGGCCCTGAAAGTTCAGGACCCAAAAAACTATTAAAAATAGTACAATACCAAAATTGCCATAAAATTGTTTTGAGCCAGTTGGAAAGGTGGGTGGACACCAATATCCACCTGGATCACATTCTTGGGAAAGTTCATCGTAGTGTACCTAGATGACATCCTGATATTTAGTCGAACCAAGGTCGAACACTTGGAGCATATTCGACAAGTATTACAAAAGTTGCCAGAAGAGAAGCTAATGGTGAACGTGCAAAAGAGTTTCTTCATGAAAGAAGAACTGGTGTACTTGGGATTTGTAATCTCAGGTAAAGGGTTAGTGATGGACCCAGAGAAGGTGAAGGCAATATTGGATTAGTCAGAACCAACAAGCATGACAGGAGTGCAGAGTTTTCATGGACTTCCTAGTTTCTATAGGAAGTTCATCAGAGGATTTAGTCGGATATGTGCACCGTTGACTAAGTGCATGAAGAAAGGGGAGTTTAAGTGGATGGAAGCTACCCAGAAATTTTTCAACAAGTTGAAGGAAATGGTCACTAAGAGCCCAGTGTTAGCACTCCCAGATTTCGACTAATTTTTCCAAGTCGATTGTGATGCGAGTGGAATGGAAATTGGAGTAGTGTTGACCTAGGAAGGTCGGCCAATTGCATTCTTCAGCGAGAAGTTGGATGATGCGAAGCGGAAATATTCGGTCTATGACTAGGAGTTCTATGCTATTGTCCGAGCATTGAAGAAGTGGAGGCATTATTTATTTCATAAGGAATTTGTGTTATACACAGATCACCAATCACTAAGGTACTTGAACACTCAATCGAAGTTGAATCAGCGGCACATGAAGTGGGTTGAATTCATGTAGGGATATACCTTTGTGTTGCGACATAAGTCGGAAAAGTTGAACAAGGTTGCCGATGTGCTGAGTCAAAGAGTTGCATTGCAGAACACAATGGTAGTTCAGGAAACAGGAGTAGAGTCGGTGAAGACAGAGTATGAGATCGATGAAGATTTTGCGAAAGCATGGAAGAGGAGTCGAGAACCGTGGAGTGTCGACATAATGCCATACTTGGATTATTTAATTCAAGAGGGATACCTATTTAAGGGACAACAGTTGTGTATTCCCAGAGGATACATAAGAGAGAACCTAATTTGAGAACTGCATAGTGGTGTATTAGCAGGTCATTTTGGCATCGACAAGATCAAGGCATTGGTCGAAGAGAAGTATTAATGGCCAAGAATGACAACAGATGTTAGAAAGTTGGTACGACAGTGTCGAACTTACTAGTTGGGTAAGGGAAGAAGTCAGAATACGAGGTTGTATACACGATTACTAGTACCGGATAACCCATGGGAGCACCTGAGCATGGATTTTGTGGTAGGATTGCCGAAGAGGCAACAAGGTAACAACTCAATCTATGTTGTAGTTGATAGATTTTCAAATATGGCACACTTTATTCCGTGTCGGAAGACAAGTGATGCCACAAGCAGTGTTGTACTATTCTTCAAAGAGATAGTCAGATTGCATGGGTTTCCGAAGAGTATAACGCTGGACAAGGATACCACGTTTATGGGTCATTTCTGGAGAACCCTATGGAAGAAATTGGACATGAGGTTGCATTTTAGCTCGGCATATCATCCACAGACAGATGGATAGAACGGGGTGGTGAACAGAAGTTTGGGAAACCTTTTGAGGTGTTTGACGACCGACAAACCCAAGCAATGGGAGAACGTGTTGGCGCAAGCAAAGTTTGCATATAACAATTTTGTGAATAGGTCGACAGGTATGAGCCCATTCCAGATTGTTCAAGGACAAATCCCACATGGAGTGGTGGATTTGGTCAGGATACTGACAAAATTTAGGAAGTGTGATGATGAAGAAACATTCATAGTGCATATGAAAGAAGTGCATGAAGATGTGTAGAAACGGATTGAAAAGAACAAAGCGGCATACAAGTTGAGAGCCGATAGGAAGAAGAGGCTACAGTCGTTCAACGAAGGAGACTTATTCTATGCACACTTGCAGAAGGAGATATTCCCGATAGGAACATATAACAAGCTGAAGCTGAAGAAGATTGGACGATGTAAGATTCTGAAGAATAATTCAGACAATGCTTATGTGTTGGAGCTTCTGAAAGACTTGGGCATTTCACCTACATTCAATGTCTCAGATCTGTACAAGTTTGAATAAATTTCAACCAGCAGCAGTGCGGAAGTGTCAAACATCGACTAGATAGTGCAGATTCTAGGTCGACACGACAAGGATAAAATCGTCGAAGTGTTAGAGGAATGTGAAGTCGGGCCCACAGGCAGTTCGCAAAAGAAAGAATACTTAGTGTGATGGAAGAATCATGAGTTTCAGGAGGAGACATGGATTTCTAAAGAAGAATTCAGGAGACTAACGTAGTAGTCAAGTTCTTTTTCACCTAGGGAGTCTAATGCAGGAGCATCAGGGCCTAGGCAGAGCAGTTGAAGTTAATCGACATGAGAAGTCGACCAGGGGAATTACCGATGACCACTGGTGCGAAGGAAGAGTGGCTTTCGAAGCCAAGTAGTCAAGTAGAAGCATTCAAGGTGCGGTCGACAGAAGAAGGAGAAGGTCGGAGGTCGATAAGTCAGATGTCGACAGCCGACATGTTTGCAGTGAAAGAGGTTGGGGGGCGACAGGTTGTCGAACAATGACACCGACGAGTTAGCGACGGAAGCCAAGCATGGAGTACAGGGTGGACTAGCAGCCGTAGGGAAAGGTAAAGACAACAAGACAAGTAAAGTCGAAAGGTGACGAAGTGCATTATGGTCGAGGCGTGGGGCCGACAACTGTCACATAGTCTGATTTTTGCAGAAGTCAAAGAAGAGTACTTAGTAGCCGTTGGAGGTTGTTGAGGAAGTTATGAGCAGTTATGAAGGTGGTTGGGAGCATGACATATTTCACCATGGGAATACGTTGTGCAGTACGGCAGAGGGTGCTGACAACTGCAAGGTCTGCAGGATCTAGAGGATTCAATGGACAAAGAGGTAGAGTTTCTTAGGGAATGGAGTAGACCTCGAGAAGAGAAGAAGCATGGTAGAAGATTAGTGTAGAGGCACATAACAAGGGATCGCTCATCATAGGATATGATATACTATCCATAGCTCATTGATCAGCAGAGAACCATGAGAGGGAGAAGATCGCACACAGAGAAAACACACCATTTTACTTCTGTATATTGTATCAACCTAAGGCCGACTAGTTTAGTTGTTTTGCAATTCACATTGTAAACATTGTAATTTGATTGAAGTAATAGAAGCTAGCTTCTGGCATCCTGTTTACAACCAGTCTGTGTGAATTGTTTTTGCTAGAAATTGTCCCTAGACTACAAAGGGTACAAGCTAGAACAATCTCAATAAATCTAAAGGAAAATGATTTTTTTTCTTCGTAATTTCTGTTTGAAGGAATCATTCACAAGAAGGGGGGTCATTAAATATGGAACATATACATGCACTAAATCATAAATAAATCCTGAAAAGTTGAGATATAGATATAAAACATATATATAAAACTAGTTTTTTCCACAAGTTCATAAGCATTCACAAGATAAACACCTTTATCCAGAAATGAAATTATCAACCAGGTGAATAAACAAATAATAAACATAAACCAACAATAAGAGTCCATAAATGGATTATATAATATATTCAGATCAATCCTCAGTCTTCAAAACACTTACATGAGAGTATTCAGTATATGTCTAAGTGTAAACAACATCATCAGTCCTAAACCCCTTCTCCTGAACAAAAAACCAACCTCCACAATGTATCTTGTTCTTTCTTTTATAATTACAAAATGAAGTAGTTTCCTCAACCACTTCTTTAGGTCAAGTTTCGAAACTATTCAACAGTTACATTTAGTAGTTATCAAATCCAGAATTCTATGGTCGAATATGCCCAAAATAGCAAAATTTGGCGAATTTCTGAAAAATGGGTCTAAAAAAACCCTCCATATCTCTCGATCCAAGACACTTGTGCGAAACTTGAGAGAGGTTTTTCTGAATGAGTCCATTATGAAAAAACAGCTCTCTTGGTTTTTAAAAATTGTTCTCCAATTGATTGAAATATGCACCGCAAGATGATGACTAAAACAAGAAAATATTAAATGTTTTTTTAAACCCTGAAAAATAGGAAGTAAAGATCAATTCGAATATTTCCAACCATGAAACCTATTGCAAAAATGAGAGAGGTTTTTTTGAATGAGTCCATGATGAACAAAAACCTCTCTTGGTTTTTAAAAATCCTATTCCATCTCCTTGTAATTTGTGCTCAATGATCATGACTAAAAACTGTTGTTTTTCAACTTCGACCTCTTCAAACCCATATCTCCCTTAGGAATTTCAACTTGAAGTAAACACAAATGTTTTAGAGAACTGAATTAGCTTTCTACTTGTATTTTTTTTAATTTTTTTATGGACATATCATGGGACAAATATGTTGGCAACCAATGGCATATACTTGAAAATTTTAGGTATGGGTAAAGAGTGACCTTTGCTGACGTCGATTTGTTGATAGATGGTTCTTCATTTTAGTGAAAACAATTGTAGGCTCATAATCAACACACACTACACTTGTGCATGGAGTATATTTTGAGGTTTTTAAGACTTGGGAGCTATTTTTTATTATTTATTGAAACAACATATGTACAAAAAATGGTGCCTTACTGACAAATGTTTTTGTCTTCGCATTTTCTTTCAAATGTTACTCTTATTGGAAAAACTAAGAGTATCCTTTTGAAGAGGACGAGCCAATTATGATCTCTATGAAATTTCAAATTTTTTGGTGTTGTCTTTGTTATGATATTGAATTTTCATTTCAGGTGATTTTCAGAGTAATAAAATTCTTAAGGGATAAGGTTTAGAAAAAAAATATTAATAAATAGAAATTCAAATCTAAATGAAACAATTATTATATCATTGGAAACTAGATTCGGTGAGACATGCACTGAAGGTTTCCAGAATTCCTAGAGGGGGATCACTCAGCCACGAAGCCGAGGACAACATATGTCATCAGAGCCACCCGTTAAATATTTGGAAATCTTAGTTGGCTCAAGTTTAATAATTAAAATCCTTATGAAATAGAAAAGATCTGGTATGGGTTGTTATGATTGGTTAGAAATGTGTTGCCAAGACCAGATCGAATTTAGAGCCTCATTCTCTTACCTCTAGTGGATTCGTCGCCCAGCTCGGGGGTGGTCTCTCGACTGAAAACCATACATCGGACAAAGAACCAATGGTAGGGAGGAAAGTTGCAGTCATGTCCTTAGTCGCCAAAGTTTTGTTTAAATGAGGTAATTTTTGTTATAGTTAACATGTTACAGAAGAAGAGAACTTGGCATATGTACAATTATGATGGTCTTTTGTTTAAACTATGTGTTTCAGATATTAAGTTCTTTTAAACATTCAAAAGTTATTTTATATCAAATGAGTAAGTTTTGATGCATGAGTAGCAAGGTCTATAAAAGTATTGGTTGCAGGAATGATCGACATGAATGATTATGTATGTGACTGAGATGATTGAATATTCTTTTATTTATAAATAATCATCATTATGATGTTGCAATGATGGAGGTGTTATGGTCCTTATCACAAGCGAATTCCATTGTAAAGTTGTGGAGATCCTTACCATGATTAAATTCAAAATTAGAACCTTTTTTCGTATTAATGTATGGGTTTGTCAAAGTAGATCTCTTAAGAGGTTAATGATATTTGTTTAGAATGCGAACGATACTTATAGAGAAATGCGTAGACCCTTGGTATGTTCTTCCATTAGAATTTTCTATGTAAAGTTAGATAATACATGATGGATGCAGATAAAAAAGGAAGTGCTTTATTCTTCTTAGTTTTCTATTGGTGATAGCCACTTTTTTTAGTACTATTGGTAAACATTATAAAGAGTGATTCACTTTAATAACATTACACTATGAGGTTAGAACAATTATATTGCACCCACTTTCTTGATAAATAGCTACATGAAGGTTCATTAAAGTTAAGGGTTACATAGAATAGTCTATAGAGACAATATAATGTTAGGGTCCAACCAAGAAGGATGTAGAGAACCTATAAAATACATAAGTGAAAGCTAAAGGTAAAACCCTTACCACATAGCTTATCTTCATGAAGTCAATTACATTCATAAATTATCTTCATGAAGTCAATTACATTCATAGCTTATGTTTATGAAGTCAATTATATGGATATATATATATGCTTACATCTCTTTTATAAAGAGAACCTCATATACTTAACTAATCCTATTTAAGATTATAATTAAGATGGAATCCACACAAATGAAATATGTGTAGTGTACTAGGAATAGTACTTTGCAATTGTAAGTGGTATGATAGGGAGTTAAGTGATCACCGTGAAAATTTCGTAAATTTACTAAAAATGCTAACTTGGAAATTTAGGTATTTTACATGGCCTATTCCGAATGAATTTCGATACAATCTAGGGCTTACATGGGGACATTTCCAAGGAAAGAGTTTGAGGAGGAAATGTCGGTTGAGTATGCAAAGTGGGAAGCCTAAGGAAATGGATTTCTATCTCTTGTTATTTCAAATTCTAGTGATTATTACTTTTTGGTTTAAAACGAAATGGGAGGAGGTCATTCTGGGCCATCAATTCTTCCCTGCATCTATATTATGTGCTTTTCTATATTCATCTTTGATGCCGATATTTTGAAAATCGAGAGATTTGTACTTTTAAGGATATGTTGATTTAATCCAGAATGATGACTTCCAACCTCCTTTACTATTGTTGTTGTCTCCTTATACTGTAACATCAACTTCTCCTCCATTGAACAATGGAAGCTTTGATTTCCTTCACAATGGATACGGTTCCTGACAACATATGGAATATAGTTTTCTATTTTGTTTTCTTATTTCTGCTCCAAAAGTTCCTATTTTCAATTATGTAGGTTAATATTGAAGAAATAAGATGACATGATGGAGAGATATTTTTGAACTACAAATGAAATTGACTCTATCATTGTTGGATACTAATTAGATGGGGGTGAAAACATGAAGTTGGGAAACAATTTTGGCTTGTTTTTGACAAACAAAACTGCTAAATTTTATGTTTTTCAACTTCGACCTCTTCAAACCCATATCTCCCTGAGGAATTTCAACTTGAAGTAGACACAAATGTTTTAGAGAATTGAATTAGCTTTCTACTCGTATTTTTTTTAATTTTTTTTATGGACATATCATGGGACAAATTTGTTGGCAACCAATGGCATATACTTGAAAATTTTAGGTATGGGGAAAGAGTGACCTTTGTTGACGTCGGTTTGTTGATAGATGGTTGTTCATTTTAGTGAAAACAATTGTAGGCTCATAATCAACACACACTACACTTGTGCATGGAGTATATTTTGAGGTTTTTAAGACTTGGGAACTATTTTTTATTATTTATCGAAACAACATATGTACAAAAAATGGTGCGTTACTGACAAATGTTTTTGTCTTCGCATTTTCTTTCAAATGTTACTCTTATTGGAAAAAATAAGAGTATCCTTTTGAAGAGGACGAGCCAATTATGATCTCTATGAAATTTCAAATTTTTTGGTGTTGTCTTTGTTATGATATTGAATTTTCATTTCGGGTGATTTTCAGAGTAATAAAATTATTAAGGGATAAGGTTTAGAAAAAAAATATTAATAAATAGAAATTCAAATCTAAATGAAACAATTATTATATCATTGGAAACTAGATTCGGAGATGAATCCATTTCTACCAAGTCCGACAAATAATATTTAGAATTTTCAGGGGTTCAGGCTTGCTGAAGTTGCAGGTTCCAGAAAGATGCCATATATTTTTGTAGGTTTGTTTACCATAAAATCTCGGCCGAAACAATATATTCCAAACTCTAGGATGAGAATTTAGTTCAAACTCTCATCCTAGATTTTTTTTTAAAATACAGCACGACGATTGGTTCAAACTCTTGGCCTAGATTTTTATTAAACTCTTGGTCGAGAGTTTGAACTCTCACAAACTCTCGGCGTAAAGTTTTTTAAACTCTTGGCCTAGAGTTTTTTAAACTCTTGGCCTAGAGTTTGAGGTTGACTTTTTTCGCGTGATCATCTACCCAAACTAGTGTTTTTTCACTCCGTTTGTCATAAAATTGTTTCCTAGGTTCGCGTTTTCACCCATGGCTAATATGGCCAGGATAGAGAGCACCATTTTTGAAGTTATGGGGAATAATTTTATAAAACTCAAGCAACATGAAGAGAATATCAAGGAAATTATTGCAGAAGAGGAATTGAGCTTTGACAAGACTTTAATCAAGGTATGGAATTGTGCTAATATTTATGTGATGGTTTTGGTTTGTATGGGTTGGAGGAATAACAATTAATTGGCATAATTAATTTCAAATTTGCATTGAGTGGACCAAAGTTTACTTATATAGATATGTTTTGGGAATTTCCAGAGTCTGCAAAAGTAAAAATGAATGGAAATCATGAGGCATATAAAAGTTAAACATAATGAAGAAGTTGCAAAGGTGTTGTTGTGTTTATATTCTATTGAGGTTTACTGGGATATTTGATGAAAGGTTGAGGGATTTTTATGAGAGTTCTAATTGTGAATCCCGGACATCCTTAACCTACATACCTGCACAATGAATTTTTTTATAATTTTTGAAAACCCTCTTACTTTGGTGAGAATAAGGTCTTATATTGCTTATTTTTGTTTGATCAAAACCTTAAAAACTTTCATTTTTGTTTATTGTAAAATATGGTGCATGTCTTGATAATCAGATTTGCTGGTATGATGTCAGATGGTTACAAAACTTGAAAAATATTCTCTTTTGTTGCAGGGAATTGAAAAATTCAAAAAGGATGCTCAAGAGGTCAAGGATAATAAGCTCAATGGTCAAGTATTGTCACAATTATACAACCTTGGCTTGTTTTTCTTATACCAAGAAATATTTTCTTGACTTGACTAAAGCAAGGGCTTGGAATTATCATCTATAGTTCCTAAGTGTAAAAATAACACTACTGATGTTTTTTTGCAATGTATCTGAATGATTAAATTTTTACTTTAACTAATATATATTGCACCCATTGCAATCAAACTTAAAATACAATACATATATTTTCCTGGAATATTCTATAGCTACATGTATGAAATCTTTACTTTGTACAATGTTGACCATGCACTTATTATATTCATTGCATCGAAATGACAAATGATTGAATTGGCTGAAATAATGGTTTACTATGTGCAACCACTTCGTTGTAATCATAATGGACTCAGTTTTAATTGTTAAATATTGATTGCAATCAAAAGACATGTTAGTTTTATTCACTTGAAGCTAGTTGTAATCAGAACAAAGAGCAACTGCATCATTTTGATGTTAGTTTCAATCAGTAAGGCACTAGTGGGAGATTAATTATAGATATATCCTACATGGAGTACACAACAAATTATGATATGGTCCATGAAATAATAGATGATGTAATTTATCCAATGACAAGATTGTTTAGGAAGGAAGTTATGGATGGTTTAATTCAAATTGTTGTCTTAGCATCTTAGCAGCATATCAAGAGTTTTTGAAATGGGTATTATCATTTTATGAAACCTTCTATAATTCATCATTTATTCAATCGAATAGCTCATATTATTCTTCCATAAGGCTATGAGAATACATATTTTAATACCTTACAACTTTATAGTGGCAATGTTAAATCTTTTAGAACACTTTTCATTTATTGAGCTACATACCTCTTGTCATCTGGTATTTTTTTTTGGAATGCATATGAATGCTTATTTCCTCATTATTGCATGCAAATATAGATAAGTGATACCTTTTCTATCCCTTTTCACAACACACCTAATTTTTCAAGTCCATTATAGTACAACACATCTTTATTGTTGTATTAGATATCATTATTTCTATGCTATTGTAGATGTCATTGAAATTATTTCCATTAAGATAATACTACACATGAATAGGTTAGTTGCCATGTTAGTTATTTAATCTATATCTTTGTGACCATTATTATATTGGTATTACTTACCTTAACAATCAATGCTTCATATCATTTCCATTATCACACATCACACAAATTTTATGCAAAGAACAATGGATTTTTCCAAATCCATAATCCTTGATGCCAAGGTGCTTGATACCACCTTTGGTCATGTCAATGGTATCATAGCATAGACAATTAACTCAAGTGAATCTACAAGGAGATCTCTTTAGTAACTTTGTTTTGGATGCTGACATGGATGAGGTTCGAGTATAGTAAGTGCAAATTTTGCATGGCCTTTAATTGTGGCTAACATTAACTGCAAGAAACTAACTAGCAGAATTTACATGGAATCTATCAAATCTATCTTTAAAAATGCACTTCACAAACAACAAGAAACAGTGTACCAACACTTTCCCGTGGGGGGTATCTCAAGTGGTAAAGATGAGAAGTTGTAATCGGTTGTAAATGGAAGGTCACATGTTCGAATCCCCCCAAACTTACCTGTGTGCCATGGTTCAGGCCCTATGGATGCACCTAGGGGTATATTGGTAGTGATATTAGATCCTTGTACCCCTTGTCATGCGAGTACCAGCCAAATCCCCATTGCCAATTCCCCTAGTACAAAAAAAAACAATGTACCAACACTTTACACAAATCCTTCACAAAATTCAATCTTGAAGAACACCAATTATATTTGTTGACATAGAATTTGACTAGTTAAGAGACCACAATCTTGTTCATGTACAAGTGACCCTTCCTTCCTTCTACCATGTGTTAGAGGACCATTTGTTCCAATTTTTTAGAATCAAGTAACATAGATGTAAAGGGATAAAATAGTTGCAATATTCTTAAGCAATGAATTTTGCGACTAGATTTTCATTGAAGGAAACTTGAGCCCCGTGGCTAGATGTAATGTATGATCTATCTCTGAATGTAGATATGGAAAAACCACAACAAACTATTAAATCATACATGTGCGCAAATAGATTCACACAACACACTTTGACCTAGCTATGTAAAATAAATAAGTCTTGGAAAAGACAAATGTAGTGACAAGACAAAATGTCTAGAATTTTTGTATTGTGTATATTAGTAAATTGGAAAATGTCAAGAGTCAACACTTATCATGCTCATCATCACCCTATACATTATTTAAGCTTCCAAATTGGTTATAAGAACTAGTAGAAACATATGGGGAGCAAAAGCAAAACAATGCATCAAAAACTCCCATATTTGGCTCAACATCTGTAGATACTTCCCATGTTTACAAATATAATATTTATTGAAATATTTTTTACCTTTATGTACTATTGGTCATTGTTTTTTCATTTACTGTTAAGTTTCGTAGGTGTTGAAATCACTTGTCCTTTCATGTGCCCAATAAAGAGTGGGGGAAATGAACATTCAACGCTATTCTAAGTCTCTATTAAGATGATTGGCCATAACTTCTAATCATACCATTTATTTGATTGTTCCAAATAATTCAGTATAATTCCATCATCCAAAAAAATTTCTATGGTCCTCCATGGTTTTGATAACCACTTGGATGGCAAGTTGGATATCAAGACGTGACAAGGTTGTAAAGGAAAGTAAGTTTATGTGAGATTGATTATATGCCTTTTTTAGTTCTCATATTCTTGGGCATGTTTATTATTACTACCATTTTGTGTTTTATGTGTCATGTTTAGGGTCTAAGCCAAACTATTCGAGCAAGGGACAGGGAAGGTGGTCATTTATTAAGGGAATAGTACTATGTGAAGATTAACATAGGGATCTATTTGGAGTAATTTTATGCTATTATGTGCATGGCAGGCTATAAGATCAAATTTCAAGAGTTTGGAACAAATTCAAGGGAACTAGAATTGTAGAAGTTCTCTAAATAACACATTGTAGTTTCCTAGCAAAAAGAATGTTTGGAATTGAAGAAAAATGACAACAACATTGATTAGGAGGATATATAATATTGGCGGTGCTCTACATCAACAACAAATAAATAAAAGATTGAGCTTCCAAGGGAATATTTTGGATTCGTGACATATTTCTTTCCATTCTTGTAAGGAATTCAATCAAGGGTTTGGATGGAACTATTCCTTGAGGACAGACTGAGATGTGGTTGTAATAGCAAGAGAAGAACCCCATAAGAAACACCATTTAGTCCAGCCACAACAGTGACTAGGTTACCTCTCCTACATTGCTTGATACTGATTTATATGTAATATATGAACATGTTTCAAAAACTAACATAAAGAAATGGTGAATTTGATCTGTTTCTATAGGAGAGCAATCTATTAGAAGGGGATGGCCACAAGGGTTTAGGATGTAAAAAGTATGATAATTCAATATTGTTTGGGTACTTTAGGAAATTTTATTTGAGGGAAACCTAAAACATTCTTGAACAACAACATTATGTAGCTTGCAAAAATAGGATGCCGATACTATTAAACCATTACTCTGTGCCAATTTTGATGCAAAATAATGTTCATCTGATAGAACAACTAGGGGAAAGGGAATATACTGAGGAATGTTAGAGAGATTTGTTGTGAAGATGGAAGCAACAAGGTATATACCTAACACCAACTTTGTACTGCATCATGTAGATAATAATGAAAAGGAAGACATATTGTGTGGGCATAGTGAGAAAAAATCCATTGATTTCGACTTATTAACACAAGCCTAGGGACATATATCTAGATAACCAAGAACCTTCATGTGTGTGGTGATTTCCACAAGCTTCCAAGTTCATTTGCAATATTGTTGGGAAAGAAATTATTTTGAGATATGCTTATCGCTTCCATCACTTTAAATATGGAGTGTGCTCTTGTGTATATTATTGGTGATACTAATTGGAAAATAAGCAAATTGAAACTTCTCTACCATAGAAATAATTATTTCTACCTTGAACTAACTACCAAGAACTAGGTGGTATATATGTTTTCATCACTCATTAGTTTTCAAATATTAAAAGTTGGGAATCATAGGGATTTCATTATTTCACTCTATTGATTTGGATAATCAAATGTTTCAATGTAGTAGTGCATTGTACATACAATTTGAAAGACAGATTTACGCTAAACTAGACCCTTGTAAACCTAGGTTTGATTTCGAATTTACGAAGATGGAGGCTACATAGCTCAACTTTTAACTTCATAACCTCAAGATGCGTATCAAAATAGGGTTTAGTTGGGTATTGTCCACATTTAATGAATGAAATGCACCATCTAGATTCAAAGTTTTGTTACATGGATACAAAAAGAATTGATTGCACTAAGAGAAGCAAGGTGCATTACAACGTATGTGGGGAAATATCTGCAACACTTTAACAACACCTACAACTTATAAGACAAAATTTATACACCATCCCAAGCCCATCTAATCTTGGGTTTGATATCAAGGTTTCAATGTTGAAGGTTTCATAACTTGAGTTCCAACTTCACAAAGTCATTTTGATTTAAATACTTTGAGTTTATTCCTCATATTTTGTATGATAATAATAGAAACTATTTTCATTTGAAAATTAATCTCTGTGAGCCAATTTAGGGGCTTTAGATTTTATGTGGTCAATCCATTATCTTGTATTTCTTATTTTGTTTTATAATATGTTTTAATGTTAGTTGGATTTTCTAACAACACTAGTCTCTAATGCACAAGTGTTGAGAAAATTGTCGAAGGAGACCTTGTATATTTCAATGGAACTGAATTTGATAAACAGAGTCCAAGGGAACCATCTACAAAAAAAAATGATGGTGATGTTGGATATGAATTTGATGTTCTAGATGAAGCTGTTGAAAGTGATTTCTATTTATAAAGTCTTACTGTAGAAAAGGTAAGATTACTGATATAAATTTTGGGTCAAACATAATTTGTTTATTGCAACAATAGTATCATAACATGTGACATCATCCTTTTTGTTTGTTACTTTTGAGATTCAACATCTTCTCTACATCAATGCATAGAATTGTAGTTCCTCTTAACCTTTGGATTATATGTCGGTTGGTTATCATTAATTGTAGTAATAGATGAAAAAATACAAGATGTTTTACCACCTTTTGTCTCACAATGCACCCACACCATATGGTAAACAAGATTAGAGTACTCAGAAATGGATACATTAAGTATTATTCTATTATTGGTCCACATCTTGTTACCTATGAATGTACTTTTTATAATATTCTTGTTTTTTCTACTATTTTTAGCTTTCGGCTTAATCCTTAGTCCACGTTGGAGATTCCTTGTGCACTCCCTTTCTACACTTATATTTGTTGTAATTCTAGGTTGAATTTGTCATTTTTGTATTCATGTTTCTCAATCTCTATCCATACATGGACAGAGGAATTTTAAGGGAGAATACTATAAGCTTTGTGCTTACCATCACAATGCTCAGATAAAGGCTGACAAAAAACATCTATCAAAGTATGAAGAGCACAATAATTTTTTTCCTTAGTTCGTAATTATGTGTTTGCAAATATTTGGCTGGTAGATACTCTATGGATCATTAACAAAAAAAATTATGTTTTTAGGTTCTTGGTTGTAACTTTGATTTTTCTATTTAAAGGTGCTAGCTCAATGGAATAGAACCTACCTTACATGTAGGAGGTTGGTGGTTACATTCCTTTGCTCCCTATCTACAGAAAGCAATGACTAATTCAATGACCAGTTAACAATAATCAATGACTAAATAAATGACTAGTTAGAAACAATCAATGACTAAATAAATGACTAGTTAACTCCACCTACTAAATAAATGACCAGTTAACTGCACTTACTAACTAAATGACCAATTAACCGCAATCAATGACTAAATAAATGATCAGTTAACAACAATCAATGACTAAATAAATGACCAATTAACAACAATCAATTACTAAACAAATGACTGGTTAATAATAATCAATGACTAAATAAATGACTAGTTAACATCAATTAATGACTAAAACAACGACTAAATATATGACCAAAATTACAAATAAAAACAACCAATAAATGACAATTTATTTATTTACGTATTTAGTTGCATTGTAAGTGACTGGCCATAAACGACTATTAGTCACGTGACTAAACTTAGTCATTTAATTTATATGCAAATTTTGGTCATTTTTTTAGTCATATATCTCTCTTTTTCTACTAGTAATCCTCGAGTTACTAGCACGTGACGAATCTACTACAGAAATTTAATTTATATGATCTACTTAACCCAATCCTCCAAAACTAGGTGCATCTCATTATTTTCACTAATCCATCCAACAGAGCCACGACTCCTACAGTCCACCATGTTGAAACCAGGGGATAGTTCTGAATAATTTTGGTAGAAAATCTTCTGATATGGGAGCTTGCCACTACGTATAGCAGTGCTCAAACTCTATTGCATGCCCTTGTTTGAAATGGTAACCCCCAAAATATCACGAGGTTCGAAATAGGGAGGAATAATTAGAGATAGATCCACGTTATCTAACATTCTCAACGAGCACAAAGGAAGAGGAGGAGAAGCAATTTAATGAACTAGCACCACTAAAAATGAAAAAGAACTAACATCGTCGAGCGAAAAAAAATAGCATTGCTGAAATGAAATGTGAAAGTAATGGAAAGATGGGTCTATCAGATTACGTGTGACATACCTTATACTCACTGTACTTGGGGTTGATTCATGGTTCATATCAACCAGAGATAGAATTTCATATCCACTATTATGGTTGACACATGCATGAAGAAGAGCCTCACTATAGCACATATTAGCATGATGTCATCGTGATCGATGTGGGATAATGAGCGCTCATTCCACCCCTCTTCTTGATTCCCCTTCCAACATGAAATTGGCCAAAATCCACCCACGGAAACATCAACAACGTGAAACTACATTCCCGAGAACCTGAAATTGCAATTCTAAACTAAAATTGATGCTCCAAATCTACGCAAATGCATGAAATTGCAGTTTGAGAAACTAAAACTTGCGATTTCACAAGTTTTTGGTTCACTAGATTCCAACATCACCATTTAAGAATTTTTTTTGTCTGTTTTTTAATGAATCTGACCACTTATGTACTTTAAATTTATGTTTTTGAATGAATCTAATCTCTTATGTACTTTTATGTGGATATAATTCAAAATCTATATAAGGAATTTACATTTTTACACCTTTTGCGATTTACTTTCCACCAGATCTGTTAGAGGAATATGGGTGAGATATAACTACATGGTAGGCTTGGAATTGACAGCTTGAGAATTTGATGAACTATAGGATGCAAAGTTAGAATTTGATGAGCAAAATACCCATCATGGATCATTTGGCCATTTTTTACGGTTGATATTTTTATATACATGTAAGCACTTAATTTGTGGCAGGTGAACGCTATAAATATGATAAGCAAGTTTCAATTGTCTAATTATTGGTAAAAAACAATACAAATCATAAATAAAAATAAAGAAATTTAAACATAAACCCACACTCCATTTGTTCTTTTCACAAATTGAGAACCTAAATTAAATTTTAAAAATTATAACTTTGAAATATTTCATCCATTTTATCGAGTAAAATGGTACAAGCATATAACAAATTTCAACATTGCGTTAGATTTCCTAAAATATGACTTTAGTTGTGAATATGTTATGGAAAAAAAAGTCATTTATTTATCAAGTAAAATGGTAAGCATATATCAAACTTCATTTCACATTTCATCACATTCTCAGCGTCGACAAAAATCTTTTGATAAATTCCCAAATCGATGGAAATATTGTCTCCAATAAATCAAATAAAAGTTATGATAGTGAACAAATAATATTTTGCATTCACACTCTTGTCGTCGCTTGCGCAGTCTGGAAATGCTTTCATATTCACAATCTTTTCATATTCACAATCTACAATTCTTTCATTTAACATTTTTATCAAATTCTCCACGCAGAAAGAATTGATTGAAAATTGTTTTCCAAATTCTCCACTACAATTCTTTCATTTAACATTTAACAGTTCTGAATAAAGTCCCGAATGAAAAGAAACGATGTTTGGTTTCATTTAACATTTAACAGTTCTGAAAAAAATCCACTTGCCAAAATCTCAGCAAATCTCGGCAAAGCAAATCCAATAAAGCAGAAACCATTATTGAATCCAATAAACCACAAATGCTTGGTGGAACGAAACCCCCTGCGCTAATGAAATGAAACGATCCTTAAACTGTCATGGCACACCGAAGAAGGAGTGAGAGTATAAGAAGTGACACATGTTCGTTTGGATTATCTTCATGTATGATTTAAAACTGAATGCATAAACGATTGTTGAAGCCGCCACGGATTTGAGAAGACTTCCACAAGTTTGCATGGTTCAAACAAACTCGTTAACAAGGGTTACCGCATATTAAAACCCTCTCTTTGTTAAGACATTTGTTAAGGCAGAGTAAACATACACAGTCGACGACCATGAAAACAATTTCCTTCGTACAAGTGTCAAATCTTTTCTTCAATCTAGAATTTTGGCACAACTCTTTCCATAGGAGAAAATGGATATAATAACACCTATCAACGTAATTATTATGGTCATCTCTATATTATGTATTCCAATGTAATTAATGAAACCTTTCAACGATATTTAATAGCTACACATACCTTTTTAAGATACATAAATTCGGAAACCTTAACTAGAAGCATGGCAATTGATATTGAAATTGCACTTAACTTTATTAGCTTATTAGAAAATAATTTTAGAACGTGTTTTCATTGTGATTTCTTTTAAACGTAAAAATTTCAACAAAACCATTGTGTATTAATAATTAAAAAATAATTTCTTTTTTCCATCTCTGGAAAGGGAGCTTACTCATTTTCAAACATTATATCATGAAAGTTTCACGACAATGATGCATATGGACAAGTGGACTTCAAATGCTATATCATTAATGGTATTACATTGATGAAAACAATGGTATATAGGGACAAATAACATTACATTGATGAAGATATACATGGACAAAGGACATCCAAATAGTATTATAAGGAACATTAATATAGTAAGGCATATGGATAAGTGCTATTGAGTTATGCAGGGGATCGGTAGAGGCCATAAAAGGGTCTTTGCATATTATTGGGGTGACTCATTATCCAATGTCTTGCTTTGTCTCAAAGAATGAACATAGCAATAACTCCTCCAAATCCAATCCCTTTTACTATTCCCAATGCAACCAAAGACACTTCTTCATCTACACAGCTCAACCATCCTCTTTTAATACTCTCACTGTCACTATCTCCAACAAGTATTTTCTTTGGCTTATCCTTTTGATTGCATGGTGGTAGAGGAAACTTGCATAAACACTTATTTCTTTGAAATGAAGCCTCACTAAAAGTGTTAAATTGTCTCCCTATTGGTATTGTCCCACAAGGGTTGTTAGATGAAATGTCTAGAAGAGCCAACATTGACAATTGAGAGAGTTTTGAAGGAATTGCTCCACTCAATTTATTTTTGGACAAGTCAAACTGCTCCAAATGAGATAGATTGCTAATGCATGTAGGTATTTTCCCTTCCAATTGGTTCCCAGATAAATTCAACAATCACAAGAAAATCATATGTCCTATGCTTATAGGTATTTCTCCTGTAAGATTATTGCTTGATAAATCAAATATTACATTATCATCCCTGATATATGAGAGATTATACTCAAATCCTTTTTCATTGATTTCCATTTCATAACCATAATATGTGCCCCCCTGTATATCTTGCAAATCCCTTGATCCTTTCAAGATTATACGGTATTCTTCCACTGAATCTATTATTGGATAAATCCAACACAAAAAACTCGGTGAGATTTGTAATCCATTGAGGAATACTACCATGGAGATTATTATATCCAATGCTTAAAATATTCAAGCTGCCCAAATTTGCAAGATATGGAAGCTCCCCTGTAAATCCATTGTTCCTTACATCCAGGAACCAAAGATTGGTAGAATTGGCAAAAGATGAGGGTAGACTCCCATAAAAATTGTTAGAATAAGCAGAGAATAATGATAAAGAAGTCCAATTGTAAATGACATTTGTAGGAATAGGCCCCTCTAAGTTGTTTTCATAAATTTATTAAAAATGCTAACTTGGAAATTTAGGTATTTTACATGGCCTATTGCGAATGGATTTGAATACAATCTAAAGGAAATCGATTTCTATCTCTTGTTTTTTCAAATTCTAGTGATTATTACTTTTTGGTTTAAAACGAAATCGGAGGAGGTCATTCTGGGCAATCAATTTTTCCCTGCATCTATATTCTGTGCTTTTCTATATTCATCTTTGATGCCGATATTTTGAAAATTGAGAGATTTGTACTTTTAAGGATATGTTGATTTTATCCAGAATGATGACTTCCAACCTCCTTTACTATTGTTGTTGTCTCCTTGCACTGTAACACCAACTTCTCCTCCAATGAACAATGGAAGCTTTGATTTCCTTCATAATGGATACGGTTCCTGACAGCATATGGAATATAGTTTTCTATTTTGTTTTCTGATTTGTGCTCCAAAAGTTCCTATTTTCAATTATGTAGGTTAATATTGAAGAAATAAGATGACATGATGGAGAGATATTTTTGAACTACAAATGAAATTGACTCTATCATTGTTGGATACTAATTAGATCCAGCCGATATGGCCAGGATAGAGAGCACCATTTTTGAAGTTATGGGGAATAATTTTATAAAACTCAAGCAACATGAAGAGAATATCGAGGGAATTATTGCAGAAGAGGAATTCAGCTTTAACAAGACTTTAATCAAGGTATGGAATTGTGCTAATATTGATGTGATGGTTTTGGTTTGTATGGGCTGGAGGAACAACAATTAATTAGCATAATTAATTTCAAATTTTCATTGAGTGGACCAAAGTTTACTTATATAGATATGTTTTGGGAATGAACTGATGCTTTCCAGAGTCTGCAAAAGTAAAAATGAATGAAAAGAAGAAGGCATATAAAGGTTAAACATAAATGAAGAAGTTGCAAAGGTGGTGTTGTGTTTATCTTCTATTGAGGTTTATTGGGATATTTGATGAAAGGTTGAGGGATTTTTATGAGAGTTCTAATTATGAATCCCAGACATCCTTAACCTCCATACTTGCACAATGAATTTTTTTATAATTTTTGAAAACCCTCTTACTTTGGTGAGAATAAGTTCTTATATTGCTTCTTTTTGTTTGATGAAAACCTTAAACACTTTCCTTGTTGTTTATTGTAAAATATGGTGCATGTCTTGATAATCAGATTTGCTGGTATGATGTCTGATGGTTACAAACTTGAAAAATATTCTCTTTTGTTGCAGGGAATTGAAAAATTGAAAAAGGATGCTCAAAAGGTCAGGGATAATAAGCTCAATGGTCAAGTATTGTCACAATTATACAACCTTGGCTTGTTTTTCTTATACCAAGAAATATTTTCTTGCCTTGACTAAAGCAAGGGCTTTGAATTATCATCTATAGTTCCTAAGTGTGAAAATAACACTAATGATGTTTTTGTGCGCTATATCTGAATGATTAAATTTTTACTTTAACTAATATATATTGCACCCATTGCAATCAAACTTAAAATACAATACATATATTTTCCTGGAATATTCTACAGCTACATGTATGCAATGTTTACTTTTTGCAATGTTGTCCATGCACTTATTATATTCATTACATCGAAATGACCAATGATTGAATTGGCTGAAATAATGGTTTACTATGTGCAACCACTTCGTTGTAATCATAATGGACTCATTTTAATTGTTAAATATTGATTGCAATCAAAATATATGCTAGTTTTATTCGCTCGAAGCTAGTTGTAATCATAACAAAGAGCAACTGCATCATTTTGATGTTAGTTTCAATCAGTGAGGCACTAGTGGGAGATTAATTATAGATATGTCCTACATGGAGTACACAACAAATTAGGATATGGTCCATGAAATATTAGATGATGTAATTTATCCAATGACAAGATTGTTTAGGAAGGAAGTTATGGATGGTTTAATTGAAATTGCTGTCTTAGCATCTTAGCAACATATCGAGAGTTGTTGAAACGGGTATTATCATTTTATGATACCTTATATAATTCATCATTTATTCAATCAAATAGCTCATATTATTCTTTCATAAGGCTCCGAGAATACATATTTTAATACCTTACAACTTTATAGTGGCAATGTCAAATCTTTTAGAACACTTAGCATTTATTGAGCTACATACCTCTTGTCATGTGGTTTATTCGTTTGGAATGCATATGGATGCTTATTTCCTCATTATTGTATGCAAATATAGATAAGTGATACCTTTTCTATCCCTTTTCACAACACACCTAATTTTTCAAGTCCATTATAGTACAACACATCTTTATTGTTCTATTAGATCTCATTATTTCTATGCTATTGCAGATGTCATTGAACTTATTTCCATTAACATAATACTACACATGAATATGTTAGTTTCCATGTTAGTTATTTAATCTATATCTCTGTGACCATTATCCTATTGGTATTACTGATCTTAACAATCAATGTTTCATACCATTTCCATTATCACACATCACACAAATATTCTGCAAAGAATAATGGATTTTTCCAAATCCATAATCCTTGATGCCAAGGTGCTTGATACCACCTTTGGTCATGTCAATGGTATCATAGCATAGACAAGTAACTCAAGTGAATCTGCAAGGATATCTCTTTAGTAACTTTGTTTTGGATGCTGACATGGATGAGGTTCGAGTATAGTAAGTGCAAATTTTGCATGACCTTTAATTGTGGCTAACATTGACTGCAAGAACCTAACTAGCAGAATTTACATGGAATCTATCAAATCTATCTTAAAAAATGCACTTCACAAACAACAAGAAATAGTGTACCAACACTTTCCCGTGGGGGGTATCTCAAGTGGTAAAGACAAATGTAGTGACAAGACAAAATGTCTAGAATTTTTGTATTGTGTATATTAGTAAATTGGAAAATGTCAAGAGTCAACACTTACCATGCTCATCATCACTCTATACATTATTTAAGCTTCCAAATTGGTTATAAGAACAACTAGTAGAAACATATTGGGAGCAAAATCAAAACAATGCATCAAAAACTCCCATAATTGGCTCATCATCTATAGATACTTCCCATGTTTACAAATATAATATTTATTGAAATATTTTTTAAATTTATGTACTATTGGTCATTTTTTTTTCATTTACTATTAAGTTTCGTAGGTGTTGATATCACTTGGCCTTTCATGTGCCCAATAAAGAGTGGGGGAAATGAACATTCAACGCTATTCTAAGTCTCTATTAAGACGATTGGCCATAACTTCTAATCATACCATTTATTTGATTGTTCCAAATAATTCAGTATAATTCCAGCATCCAAAAAAATTTCTATGGTCCTCCACAGTTTTTATGACCACTTGGATGGCAAGTTGGATATCAAGGCGTGACAAGGTTGTAAAGGAAACCAAGTTTATGTGAGATTGATTATATACCTTTTTTAGTTCTCATATTCTTGGGCATGTTTATTATTACTACCATTTTGTGTTTTATGTGTCATGTTTAGGGTCTATTCCAAACTATTCGAGCAAGTGACAGGGAAGGTGGTCATATATTGAGGGAATAATACTATGTGAATATTAACATAGGGATCTATTTGGAGTAATTTTATGACATTATGTGCATGGCAAGCTATAAGATCAAATTTCAAGAGTTTGGAACAAATTCAAGGGAACTAGAATTGTAGAAGTTCTCTAAATAACACATTGTAGTTTCCTAGCAAAAAGAATGTTTGGAATTGAAGAAAAATGACAACAACATTGATTAGGAGGATATATAATATTGGTGGTGCTCTACATTAACAACAAATAAAAGTTTGAGCTTGCAAGGGAATATTTTGGATTCGTGACATATTTCTTTCCATTCTTGTAAGGAATTCAATCAAGGTTTTGGATGGAACTATTCCTTGAGGACAGACTGAGATGTGGTTGTAATAGCAAGAGAAGAATCCCGTAGGAAACACCATTTAGGTTAGCCACAACAGTGACTAGGTTACCTCTCCTACATTGCTTGATACTGATTTATATGTCATATATGAACTTGTTTCAAAAACTAACATAAAGAAATGGTGAATTTGATATGTTTCTATAGGAGACCAATCTATTAGAAGGGGATGGCCACAAGGGTTTATGATGTAAAAAGTATGGTATTCCGTATTGTTTAGGTACTTTAGGAAATTTCATTTGAGGGAAACCTAAAACCTTCATGAACAACAAAATTATGTAGCTTGCAAAAATAGGATGCCAATACTGTTAAACCATTACTCTGTGCCACTTTTGATGCAAAATAATGTTCATCTGATAGAACAGCTAGGGGAAAGAGAATATACTGAGGAATGTTAGAGAGATTTGTTGGGAAGATAGAAGCAACAAGGTATATACCTAACACCAAATTTGTACTGCCTCATGTATATGATAATGAAAAGGAAGACATATTGTGTGGCCATAGTGAGAAAAATCCATTGCTTTCGACTTATTAACACAAGCCCATGGACATATATGTAGATAACCGAGAACCTTCATGTGTGTAGTGATTTCCACGAGCTTCCAAGTTCATTTGAAATATTGTTGGGAAAGAAATTATTTTGAGATATGCTTATCGCTTCCATCATTTTAAATATGGAGTGTGCTCTTGTGTAGATTATTGGTGATACTAACTGGGAAATAAGCAAATTGAAACTTCTCTACGGTAGAAATAATTATTTCTACCTTGGCTTAGCTACCAAGAACTAGGTGGTATATATGTTTTCATCACTGATTAGTTTTCAAATATTAAAAGTTGGGAATCATAGGGACTTCTAGATATTGCTATGAAAGGTCAAATTTCAGTCATTATCGCAGTCTCATTTACCAGCCTATTCTTGAATCTATTTAGCATTTATTGTTACTTGAGATTGCATGTCCCTTGCTGCAACACTATTTGCAACTCATCATCTTTTATTTTTTCCTTATATTTTTTGGGCTCATGCTCACACATTTGCTGCAATTTTTGGGACGAAATAGTGAGGGTTGTGTGATAGCAGATCATATAATGGAAAATGTGGGGTATATTTTGAGTATAAGTCACATGCCTAGTTGACCAACTATATAAAATTCCTAATAGTTGAGTTTCTTACATGCAAGTCTCATATCCTCATACTAGGTCATCCATTGTCTCGTAATAAGAATTTTCAAAATTTCAGTCCAAATAAGATACCAATGCCAAGATATTTTACAAACGATAATATATGAGATGGAACAAGGTGACATGACCTAGAATAATTATTCTAACTACAAAGAGATGAAAGAGCAGGAAAAACAATGATCACAAATATTTATGTTTAGCTAATATGTTGTAAACATGTAATAGGGGTACTATTCCATCAAATTCTTGGATATGGCCCCAAAACCTTGCACATAACCCCAACTTGATGGGTGTTTGGCATGCCACATAATTAACCATTGAACCAAGATTGCATTGAAAATTCTAAAATGGTCAAGGGATAAAGTAAGTCAAAAGTAGGATGTGTGGCTATTGGATACAACTACTGTACATTAAAGAAAAAAATTAAAACAAAATTAAAATTTTTTTACTAAAGAGAATAATAGACAAGATTCCATTTATATTATGATCCAAAAGATAAAAATTCCAAGTATGAAAAATAATTGTCAACTCATAGCTCCTCTTTTTATCCTCATGAAGCTCTTTTTTACGGTGAGTATCTAGTTCACTCTTTTACCAAGTCCAATAGTGAAATGATTTTCAGTAGATGTTACTTTTGTGTATGCTATTATGTTATTTATGTGTATATTAAGTTGTGCTTATCCTCTAATACTCCGTCATTTTAATCATTGTAAGCATTTGAAATATTTTAGTGACCAAGATAAATGTTCTTTTCCTATGAGTTTTTGGAAGGTAAATTACCTCTTCAATGACTAGTTAAACCCTAGTAAATATAAAGCAAGTACTTCATTTTAATACAGTGGATATTCCACCAGATGAATCAACATCGCCACATCATTCTATCAGTCTTCCATAAAATTTTGATCTTGATGATTTAGAGTTGTTAGATAGCTCTTTTTGCCATGGGTTTGTATTGATAGTTTCTTTTTTTGGTGTTTTGGTTTACTATCAACATATAGAAGATTCATTATTAGAATACATCAGGCCTATAGTGAATGACATTTTCATTATTGTGCAATGTGTATAGCATCTTTGTGGGTCATCATGTTACAACCCGAGAGCAAATTATTCCACAACATCCTGCGAAAGACATTGCTAATTTGCGATCTCAGTTTGAACTTGGTGGTGAGTATCTAGTTCACTCTTTTACCAAGTCCAATACAAAAATTATATTTAGCAGATGTTACTTTTGTGTACGATACTATTCTAGTTCTGTTTTTTTCTAATATGTATAAATTAAAGTCTTATTTGAACATGCATGACATTTATTGGGTAACTTGCAAATTGAAATTGTTACAGAGAGAATTGGTGATGGTTATATTTCTTAAATGGGTCTTGATTTTGATGAGGTTTGTTACAGTTAGTAATGCATTGTTTGTCACCTTCAAAGGATTCCCTTCTTCTTTGGAAGAACCTTTTCTCTTCTCCTTAGTGTCCTTATGTTTCTTTCTGTAGAATCCTTGTTTGCATGTTGGGCATCTCTTTTTATCTTTTCTTAGTTTCTTTTTCATCCTTCTTTGAGGAATCCATATCTACCTTCTTTAAGGTGGCCTTATTCTTCAATGTATCATTTTCTGTGCTTACTTTCTTAATACCTTTGTCAAGCTTGTATTTTTTATTTGTCTTCTCTTCATTGGCTTCTTTTTTAGGTTTCAATGGTTTTCGTTCCTTCTTTTCCTTTAAACCTTGGTTATTTTACTTTCTTCTTCATTGAATTCCTCCTTTGGAGGTTCTTGCTGTTTGATTTTTTTCACTTTTTTTTGTTTTGGATTTAGTTTTTTTGGTCTCACCTTCATCTAGCTTATCACCCTCTTTAGAACCAACTTTCTTAATAGCCTTTTTTAGTTCTAATTTCTTTTGGTTCTTCAATTCATCAGATAGCTTAAAGGAAATTTTCACCTTGGTCATATTGCACTGCTCACACATATTTTTCAATTGCTTATTGAGGATTTTCTTAAAGTTGGGTGCCAACTTGTCCTGATACTTGATTTGCAAGAATTTATAGATTGCATAAGGACTTGATCCTGCCCTTTTTTTCAATGCAAATACAACATCAACAATAATTTGCAAATACATAATATATACTTAAAAATAGTAGCACTTTTAAATAACCACAAGAAAATAAAACACATATGTAACCCCCATTGGAAATGTAACTCACGAAAGGTAAACCTCTAAGATTTGTAAGAAAACAACTCATATGAAAAAAATGCAGAGTGACCTAAAGCCTTTTAAGATGATTCTAGATTAGCTCTCTTGAGATTCCAACCTAGATTATTGAAAAACATAGAAAAATTCCCTTCATTGCGCTCTATTGATTTCGATAATCAAATGCTTCAATGTAGTAGTGCATTGTACATACAATTTGAAAGACAAATTTACACTAAACTAGACCCATCTAAACCTAGGTTTGATTTCGAAGTTAAAAAGATGGAGGCTACACAGCTCAAATTTTAACTTCATAACCTCAAGATGCATATCAAAATAGGGTTTAGTTGGGTATTGTCCACATTTAATGAACGCAATGCACCATCTAGATTCAAAGTTTTGTTACATGGATACAAAAAGAATTGATTGCACAAAGAGAAGTAAGGTGCATTACAATGTATGTGGGGAAATATCCGTAACACTTTAAAAACACATACAACTTATAATACAAAATTTATACACCATCCCAAACCTATCTAATCTTGGGTTTGATATCAAGGTTTCAATGTTGAAGGTTTCATACCTTGAGTTCCAACTTCACAAAGTCATTTTGATTTAAATACTCTGAGTCTATTCCTCGTATTCTGTATGACAATAATATAAACTATTTTTATTTGAAAATTAATCTTTGTGATCCATTTTAGGGGCTTTAGATTTTATGTGGCCAATCCATTATCTTGTATTTCTTATTTTGTTTTATAATATGTTTCAATGTTAGTTGGATTTTCTAACAACACTAGTCTCTGATGGACAGGTGTTGAGAAAATTGTCGAAGGAGACCTTGTGTATTTCAATGGAACTGAATTTGATCAATAGAGTCCAAGGGAACCATCTACAAACAGAAATGATGGTGATGTTGGATATGAATTTGATGTTCTAGATGAAGTTGTTGAAAGTGATTTCTCTCTATAAATTCTTACTGTAGAAAAGGTAAGATTACTGATATAAATTTTGGGTCAAACATAATTTGTTTATTGCAACAATAGTATCATAACATGCTACATCGTCCTTTTTGTTTGTTACTTTTGAGATTCAACATCTTCTCTACATCAATGCATAGAATTGTAGTTCCTCTTAGCCTTTGGATTATATGTCGGTTAGTTATCATTAATGGTAGTAATAGATGGCAAAAGCCAAGATGTTTTACCACCTTTTGTCTCACAATGCACCCACACCATATGGTAAACAAGATTAGAATACTTAGAAATGGATACATTAAGTAGTATTCTCTGATTGGTCCACATCTTGTTACCTATGAATGTACTCCTTATAAAATTCTTGTTTTTTCTACTATTTTTAAGCTTTTGCCTTAATCCTTAAACCACGTTGGAGATTCCTTGTTGTTAGTTTTTCATAATTTACTCCAATATGATCTAGGATATTAACTGAGAGAACAACATGTACAGCATATCTACAGCATATCAATCATGGACATAATAATGCAAGCACACAAGAGACAATAGACACGCAAAGTTTCATTGGGGAAAACCATAACGGTGAAAAACCCCACAACTTCCTCAGAGATAGATAGAGCAATGATACAACCCAAGCATAAGAGATAGTCTTCTCCTAGAAGCAGCTTCTCCTCCTCCACAAGTGCGCCACTCTCCAATGAGAGTATGAGTGAGAAAGTGAATGATCAAATAGAGTGCCTCCCGCACTCTATTTATACTTGACTTGACTTGCCTAATAACCTTTACTAGGTCGGCCTTAACTTAACCACATAACATAATGCTGACAAGGCCAACCCCCAATAGGATGGTCTAATAACCCATCAAGTATAAGTTACGACACTTACAATATAAATGACGACACTTCCGTATAGAGGAATAATAACATCTCTATAGGAATACAAACACTTCGGTATAGAGGAATAATAACATCTCTATAGGAATACAAACACTTCCTTATAGAGGAATAATAACATTTCTATAGGAATACAATATACATATGTGAAATACATTTCGAAGTTACAAATACATCAACACTCCCTCTTAACTAGGAAGGTATTTCTCGACACAGATCTGCTAGCACAAGTCTTCTTCTCTAGATCATCGTCACTGGATCATCGTCATCAAATCATCATCATCATCACTGTTGCTGCTATCTCAATCAATCTCCAATCTACTCGTCATAGGAAGTTCTACAGAGCCTGTCCTTTTTCATACTGGATGTAGGCCCACCACCTATAGGTCTTCATCATTAGTGGCCATACTGTGGAACCTAGGACTGATTACGTGCGTTAACAAAACCTAGTGCAGACTATAGGTTCTTTTACATGTTCACCTTCACAAAACTTGCTCAGAGCATCCAAGGATGTTATGAGCACACCGATCTACCTGTCTGGATCTCGATAGGGCATCCTAGGTTGTTATGAGCACGTCGCTCTACCTGTCTGGATTTTAAATGATCTTTTCTATGTGAACTTTGGCAAAACCTACTCAGAGAATCCCAAGATGTTACGAGCATACCGCTCCACCTGTCCGGATCTTGATAGAGCATCCCAGGATGTTACGAGCACACCGCTCTACCTGTCCAGATTTTAAAGGATATTTTCTATGCGAAACTGTAGCAAAACCTACTCAGACCATCCCAGGATGTTATGAGCAGACCACTCTACCTGTCCAGATCTCGATAGAGCATCCTGGGCTATTACGAGCACACCACTCTACCTGTCTGGATTTTAAAGGACCTTTTCTATGCTACCCATACAACCTGTCCACGACCATAGAGTATCAACCCGATACTCACCATACACCATTCTGATGTACATCATTACATGATCAACCTGATCATCATAGCATCAACCTGATGCATATCATCTGGAGCAACATACTGAAGCTCGTCATCTGTGATCATCTTGATCACCATCATAACATCAACCTGATGCATATCATCTAGAGCAACATCCTGAAGCTCGTCATCCATGATCATCCTGATCATCATCATAGCATCATCCTGATGCATATCATCATACATGATCTACTTGATCATACAATGTATCTACCTGATACATATCATCATACATGATCTACCTGATCATACAATGTATCCTCCTGATACATACACAAATACATGATCCACCTGATACATATACAAATACATGATCCACCTGATCATACAATGTATCCACCTGACACATATACAAATCCATGATCCAAATGATCATATCAAGCATCCAACATGATGCATACACAAATGCATGATCCACCTGATCATATCAAGCATCCAACATGATGCATACACAAATTCATGATCCACCTGCTCATATCAAGCATCCAACATGATGCATACACAAATGCATGATCCAACTGATCATATCAAGCATCCAACATGATGCATATACAAATACATGATCCAACTGATAATAACAAGCATCCAACATGATGCATATACATATACATGATCCAGCTGATCATAACAAGCATCCAACATGATGCATACAGAGCAATAACTGGAGCATCGTCCTGATGCTCATCATACAACGCTTGTATCCACAGCCATGGGAAGGATCCTCCTCTCACTATGCTTGGAATGGCTCCTGCAAATGTGTCCATCACTTCTTCCTCGAAGTGTCATCAATCTGAAGAACACCAAGCCTCTCTCTGAAGTACTCAAAGTTCACTCTGGCTAGTGGTTTCATCAGCACATCTACAACCTGCTCATCCGTCGCAACGTATAGTAGCTTCACTGCTCCTCACTACACCATATCCTTGATATAGTGATATTTGATCTCTATGTGCTTCGACTTGTCGTGGAACACCGGGTTCTCAAATAGCTTCACACAACTCTAGTTGTCACAAAATATACCAGTAGCATCCAACAAGAGATCAAATAACTCAGACAATATCTTCCTTAGCCATACTACCTCACAACTAGCCAAACAATCTACAACATACTCTGCTTCGTCTATAATCAGTGCTATGCAGGACTGCTTCCTTCTCAACCAAGAGATCACACCTAATCCCATACTGAAGCAGCACCCAGAAGTGCTCTTCGTATCTGTAGCACTGCCTGCCCAGTCTGAATCAAAATAACCCTACAGGTTAAACTTTTGATTTGCATCATACTTGAGCCCATAATCAATTGTACCCTTTAGGTACCTCAGAATATGCTTTACAACAACCAGGTAAACACCTCTTCGATCCGTCAGGAACTGGCTCAATGTATTCAAGGCAAAGCAAATATATGGTCTCATGTTCCTCAGGTACATCAAGGACCCAATCATCTAACGATACACACTGACATCAACTGGATCAGATGAAGCATCACACAAAAGCTTCAGGTTTGATGTCATGGGTGTGGCCATGACCTTGCATTCCATCATCCCGAACCTCTTTAGGACCTCTACTACATACTTCCCTTGTCCAAGGAAGATTCCATCTGCACTCTGCCATACCTCCATGCCTCAAAAATAGTGTATCATCCCCAAGTCCTTCATCTCAAACTCGGTAGAAAGCTTCCTCTTCATATTGGAAATCAATCTATCCTCACCTGTTACAAACAGGTCATCCACATACAATAGTAGTATCACTGGATTTCCTTCCTCAACCTTATAGTAAAGGTTGGAATCCGCTTTACTCTTGGTAAAGCCCAAACTAGATAGGAAGCCATCTATCCTGCCATACCAGGTCTTGGGTGCCTGTTTCAAACCATACAGGGCTTTCTTCAGTTTGCACACATGTGACTCTCGGTCATGTGTCTCAAACCCAAGTGGCTACTCCACATACACTTCCTCTTCAACTACACCATTCAAGAAAGCTATCTTGACATCCATCTGGTGTACCTTCCATTTCATCATTGTAGCCAGATCAAGTACTGATCTAATGGAAGTGTATCTGGCTACAGGTGCAAAAGTCTCTTCATAGTCAATTCCTCTTTCTGGGAGAAGCCACGAGCTACAACCTTGCTTTGTATTTCTCCATGCTACCATCTACAGCATGCTTGATCTTATAGATACACTTGGAAGTCACAACAAACTTCCCTTCAGGTCTTGGGACCACATCCCAAACATGATTGATTGGTACTTCTCGACCATGGCATCCTTTTATTGTATCCCGTATCTTGGGAACTTCAGATTCTTCAATATCTTCAATAGATAGTTTGAACTTCATTGCTGGAACAAATGTTGTAGTTCTTCTTTTGTAAGTGATGGTATACAGTCTTTCCTACAAAACAAGTTAAATTGCATGATTAGAAAATATCTCATAGTTTTCAGAACAAATTCTTACACATAAAGAAATATGTCATACATTCATGCAATTATTTTAGCCAATGCTTCAATACAACATTTATCCATATCCCGTAACTTTCTAGATGCCTTCCAATCTCTACCAGAACATTGTTAAGAGTGTGCACAACTCCCAACATGTCAGCAAAGAGGTTTCATTCTAGATAAGTAGCAATGGAATGTTGTACAGTGCCATAGGCCACTTACCCATCACATGCATATTAGTAGTATAGTGTTCATTAATGTAATTATTCTAATATGCATAGTACACACCCTAAGTTTAGGAACATAAGCATATACATCATTAAGCAATATTATTTAAACAAACAAGTATGCAAGAAATGACAATTCAAATACTTATCTTTGTTTGGTTGTAGGGTGGACTCCCTCTCAATATTTGCTTCCTTGCAAGAACTACTGGAGTGTGCTCCCTCTTGATCTTTGCTTCCTGGATTACCTGTCCTTGAACTTATATCCATCCTCAATCACTTATGCATACTTACTAGTATCATCATTGTGTTATCCTTGAGGTCTCATGCACAATCATACATTCATTAGTATGATCTCAATACTAGAAAACATTATGATTCTAAGTAATCTTAAACATTAGTCAAGATCATTTCATACATAGATAATTTATCACAAGCACTAGTATTCAAGGTTTCAGGGAGTACTTCCTTTACTCATGCAAATTCTTATTTGACCATAGGACTCTTCTGGTTAGTCATATCACCGATTAAAGTAAGAAACATAATATACCTAAACCCATGATTACTCAAACCTATAGTTTCATGAATAATCATTATCAATCATACCAAGTATACTTATATAAGAGATCCTATCACAAGGTAGGATTCTAACTTGATATAGGAAAAACCTACCTGGATTAATGTGCTAGTTAGTTATGTCTAACATACCCACATGATGTCTTCTTGTTTTCTTCAATGAATTGTGCTAGTAACCTGCATATATCATAGGTTAAGCATTGTAGAACCAAATTATACATACCTAGTAAGTAGAGCTTCTATGTGATCCATGACAATGGATGAATCTTTGTCTTCATGTCACCATGGTCATATGTTCTTGAACTAGAACATGATTTGTCTTTCTTGATGTATCTTTCATGTTAGCGGACAACATCAACCTCATACAACACCACAATGCATTAGTACAATCATAAGTGTCAAAACCCTAATCAATGAATATCTGCATTCATAATTTTATTAAGGTGATACAACAAGTCTAAAGTTAATCAAGATTGTACTAACCTTAATGAAGACAAACATACCATAAACTTAATCATGAACAGATCTTGAAACATACCTGGATAAGTCATACCTGTCGAGATTGCTTGTAATCTTCTTATGTAAGGCCTTAGCCTCAACTCCCTTTGAAACAGGAAATTCTTCACTTATGTAGGTGACTAATCCATTCTCCACTTTGATTTGCAGAAACTGGATCTGGAGCTGGATAAGGGTTTGTCAGAGAAACCCTAAAAATTCAAACTTTGAATTTCAAACTTCTGAAAGGATAGAAAGATGCGCCTTTATGAGTTGGTCAAGTTGGTATACTCAGAATTTGAAAGCTGCAAAGTTTCACCCCTCAAAATTGCCTTTTAGATTTCTAGATTCACTTGGAAGGACCCTGAATTAGGGTTTGAGTTTCCTGTAGCTTCACCCAACCAAATAGTTTGATCCAAAGCTCTAACTTTTGATTTTTCCAAGGAACTTGTTGCTATGGTCACAGATTTAAAAAATTCCCATTTTTGCAAAAGCCTTAATTTTTCACTTTTCCGATCAAAGTCCCGAACTAGGGTTTGATCAAGCCTGGCCTTCTACCCAACCAAAAAATTTGATCTTGGTATCTAAATTTCGATTTTGATGAGGATTATTCAGTCGTGGTCTCTGATACAAACAATTCCAACATTCTTCGAAACCCTAAATTCCCGGAGCCATGAATGAAGATGCTCAAAATCCAATTCTATTTTGATAGAAATATGCACCTTATTGTTTCTGGTGTAACTCCAAAATTTCAGATCTATAGGGTCTAAAAATTGTACTTGTGGTAGCCGACCTATTAACTTTCCAACCCCATAGGTCTGACCTCAAATGGATTCTCTAAGAGAGAGTTATGCCAAGTGTCCAAACGTGACCTGTTTATGGGATAAAACAGGAGAGAGAACTTGTACGGAGTGCCACATGTCACTGGTTCAATTTCGGCCTCTGAAAACCTTACCTGAGAAACTATAGTCCGTGCCCTACCTATCACTTTTACGAAATTTCATTTGGAGCTTCCTAGCCCAAGTCGTGACCTTTTTTCCTAGGTCACCTGTTTATGACTTAGATCTGGAAGAGGCGGAAATACTAGATTGTACAGATCATAAAACACAAAGTACAACGAATTAGAAGTTATGCTTTGGACACAAGGTACATTGGGATCTTATCTTCGACCTGTAAATTTTTTCGATCTTGAAACTTCGCCAAAATGGATTTATAGCGAAAGTGCTACGATGACTTTTTTTTTCTATATCAAGCCCTAGCTTCGCAAGTGCAACAAGTGTCATAAATGCCATACCATACCTTCTTTCAGGCTAGCTCTGATACCATGTTAGTTTTTTAGAATTTACTTCAATATGATCTAGGATCTTAACTGAGAGAACAACATGTACATCATATATACAGCATATCAATCATGGACATAATAATGCAAGCACACAAGAGACAATAGAAACACAGAGTTTCACTGGGGAAAACCATAAAGGTGAAAAACCCCACAACTTCCTCAAAGATAGATAGAGCAATGATACAATCCAAGCATAAGAGATAGTCTTCTCCTAGCAGTAGCTTCTCCTCCTCCACAAGTGCACCACTCTCCAATGAGAATATGAGTGAGAAAGTGAATGATCAAATAGAGTGCCTCCCGCACTCTATTTATACTTGACTTGACTTGCCTAATAACCTTTACTAGGTCAGCCTTAACTTAATCACATAACATAATGCTGACAGGGCCGCCGACACCCAATAGGGTGGTCTAATAACCCTTTAACCCACATGACTTATACAGGGCCGACCCCATCAAGGTGGTCTAATAACCCATCAAGTATAAGTTACGACACTTACAATGTAAATGACGACACTTCGGTATAGAGGAATAATAACATCTCTATAGGAATACAATATACATAATTGAAATACATTCCGAAGTTAAAAATCTATATAAAAAAAAAAAAAAATTAAAAACCAATCAAAATATTAAAAATAACAAATCTAAAAAAAAAAAAATTAAAATAAAAAGTATATTAAAAAAAAAATTTAGAAAAACAAAATTTGAAAAAATCAAAATTTAAAAAACAAAATTAAAAAAAGAAACAAAATTTAAAAACATACAAAACTATATAAAAAAAATATTCAAATAAAAAATTTAAGAGTGGACGGGGCTGTGAGTGGGGAGGTAGAGGTAGGAAGAGGTATGCAAAGGGGGCGGAGATATCAGGAAGGAGGCGGAGGGGGGTAGAGGGAGGAGGGCGGAGGGATAAGGAGTGAGGTGGAGGGTGGTGGGGACGAGGGTGGTGGGCAAAGGACTGAGGCGGGGGTGGAGGTATAAGGCAGGAGGCAGAGGGGGGCGGAGGGAGGAGGGTGGAGGGTGGAGGGGAAGGGGGTGGAGGGCAGAGGAGTGAATCGGAGGGAGGAGGAGTGAGGCGGGAATGGAGGAGTGAGGGGGGGCAGGACTGGAGGGATAAGGGAAGGCGACGGGATGGAGGGATAAGGTGGTGGAGAGGTGGTGGCGGTGGGAAAGACTGGTGGCGGAGGGATATGGAGCGGTGGGATGGAGGGATAAGGGGGGCGGAGCGGTGGTGGAGGTGGTGGGTAATAGTGGTGGTGCGATACTCAGTATCGCGCTACCACTATTACCCATCCTTGATGGGGTTTTTTTTGTGTTTTTCTTGCTTTTTTATTTATATTTTTGTTATTTTTTGTTATTTTTGGGATTTTTTTTGTGTTTATTTTTGTTTATTGGTATTTTTTTCTATTTTTTTGGGTGCTTTTTTGTTTTTTTGGTGTTTTTTTTTGTGTTTTTTTGTTCTTCTAATTTTTTTGTTTTTGTTTTTTTTATTATTGTTTAAAGTGGCTTGTTATCTTTGTTTTTTAATAGTTTTTTTATTTTTTTTTTAAGTATTTAAATATTTTTTCTTTTTTTTAGTTTTTCAAATTTTAATTTATTTTATCTTTTGTTTTTTGTTTCTTGAAAATTTTATAAACATTTTTATGTTTTTTAATTTTTTCACAATTTGCATGGTTTTTTCATTTGTTTTTTTTTTCTTTAAAAAAAAAAATAAAAATCCATATTTAGAGGTCAATTTTGGTTTTGCATACAAGGGAAGTGGACAGGTTTTCAAAATAGTTGTAAATTTATCCCCGAAAAAAAGCATGAATGATACCGGTAGCACCACTTTTCAACTCTAGCCTTAAAAAATGCCTCAAAATGAAAATGTGTGATACTGGTATCACCCCTTTTTGAAACTAAGCTAAAAATAGCTACTAAAATTAGGAGAGAGAAAAATGAGAACTGTGTCAAGTTCTCGTTTCATAGTATAAGTGGTTGGATTACAAACACTTTCGTATAGAGGAATAATAACATCTCTATAGGAATACAATATACATCTATGAAATACATTCCGAAGTTACAAATACATCAACACTTGTGCACTCCCTTTCTACACTTATATTTGTTGTAATTCTAGGTTGAATTTGTCATTTTTGTATTCATGTTTCTCAATCTCTATCCATACATGGATAGAGTAATTTTAAGAGAGAATATTATAAGCTTTGTGCTTACCATCACAATGCTCAGATAAAGGCTGAAAAAAAACATCTATCAAAGTATGAAGAGCACAATAATTTTTTTCCTTAGTTCGTAATTATGCGTTTGCAAATATTTGGCTGGTAGATACTCCATGGATCATTAACAAAAAAATTTATTTTTTAGGTTCTTGATTGTAACTTCGATTCAGTGTGAACTTTGATTCTTCTATTTAAAGGTGCTAGCTCAATGGAATAGAACCTACCTTACATGAAGGAGGTTGGTGGTTGCATTCCTTTGTTCCCTACATACAGAAAGAAATGACTAATTCAATGACCAGTTAACAATAATCAATGACTAAATAAATGACCAGTTAGAAACAATCAATGACTAAATAAATAATTAGTTAACTCCACCTACTAAATAAATGACCACTTAAGTGCACTTACTAACTAAATGACCAATTAACCGCAAACAATGACTAAATAAATGACCAGTTAACAACAATCAATGACTAAATAAATGACCAATTAACAACAATCAATGACTAAACAAATGACTAGTTAATAATAATCAATGACTAGTTAACATTAATTAATGACTAAAACAACGACTAAATATACAACAAAAATTACCAATAAAAACAACCAATAAATGACAATTTATTTATTCACATATTTAGTTGCATTATAATTGACTGGCAATAAATGGCTATTAGTCATTTAATTTATATGCAAATTTTGGTCATTTTTTTAGTCATATATCTCACTTTTTCTACTAATAATCTTCGAGTTACTAGCACGTGACGACTCTACTACAGAAATTTAATTTATATGACCTGCTTAACCCAATCCTCCAAAACTAGGTGCATCTCATCATTGTTGCTAATCCATCCAAGAGAGCCACGACTCCTACAGTCCACCATTTTGAAACCAGGAGATAGTTCTGAAGAAGCTTGGTAGAAAATCTTCTGATATGGGAGCTTGCCACTACGTATAGCACTACTCAAACTCTATTGCATGCCCTTGTTTGAAACCGTAACCCCAAAAATATCACAAGGTTTGAAATAGGGAGGAATAATTAGAGCCAGATCCACGCTATCTAACATTTTCAACAAGCGTGAAGGAAGAGGAGGAGAAGCAATTTAATGAACTAGCACCGCTAAAAATGAAAGAAAACTAACACCGTCGAGCGAAAAAAAATAGCATTGTTGAAATGAAATGTGAAAGTACTGAGAAGATGGGTCTATCAAATTATGTGTGACATACCTTATACTCACTGTACTTGGGGTTGATTCATGGTTCATATCAACCAGAGATAGAATTTCATATCCACTATTATGGTTCACACATGCATGAAGAAGTGCCTCACTATAGCACATATTAGCATGATGTCATCATGATCGATGTGGGATAACGAGAGCTCATTCCACCCCTCTTCTTCATTCCCCTTCCAACATGAAACTGGCCAAAATGCACCCACAGAAACATCAACAACGTGAAACTACATTCTTGACAACTTGAAATTGCAATTCTAAACTAAAATCAATGCTCTAAATCTACGCAAATGCATGAAATTGCTGTTTGAGAAACTAAAACTTGCGATTTCACAAGTTTTTGGTTCACTAGATTCGAGAGACTTCACAAAAATAGGGCATTCTGATGGCTAGATATTGGGTTCAATCCAACCTAGTTTCACGCACATCAAGATTGGATGTAACCTCACCATTTAAGAATTTTTTTTGTCTATTTTTTAATGTATCTGACAACTTATGTACTTTCAATTTATGTTTTTGAATGAATTTAATCTCTTATGTACTTTTATGGGACATAATTCAAAATTTATATAAGGAATTGACATTTTTACACCTTTTCTGTTAGAGGAATATGGGTGAGCTATAACTACATGGTAGGCTTGGAATTGACAGCTTGAGAATTCAATGGACTATAGGATGCAAAATTAGAATTTGATAAGCAAAATACCCATCATGGACCATTTGGCCATTTTTTACGGCTGATATTTTCATATACACGTAAACACTTAATTTATGAGAGGTGAACCAATATTAGATATGATAAACAAGTTTCAATTGTGTAATTATTGAAAAAAAACAATGCAAATCATAAATAAAAATAAAGAAATTTAAACATAAACCTACACTCCATTTGTTCTTTCCACAAATTGAAAACCTAAATTAAAATTTTAAAAATTATAACTTTGAAATATTTCATCCATTTTATCTAGTAAAACGGTACAAGCATATGACAAATTTCAACATTGCGTGAGATTTCCCAAAATATAACTTTAGATGTGAATATGTTATGGAAAAAAAATCATTTATTTACCAAGTAAAATGGTAAGCATATATCAAACTTTCATTTCACATTTCATCACATTCTCAGCATCGACATAAATCTTTTGATAAACTCTCAAATCGATGGAAATATTGTCTCCAATTTAAATCAAATAAAAGTTATGATAGTGAACAAATAATATTTTTTATTCACTCTTTTCGTCGCCTGCGCAGTCTGGAAATGCTTTCATATTCACAATCTTTTCGTAGCCTGCGCAGTCTGGAAATGCTTTCATATTCACACAGTCTAGAATTCTTTCATTTAACATTTTTATCAAATTCTCCACGCTGAAAGAATTGATTGAAAATTGTTTCCCGAATGAAAAGAAACGATGTTTGGTTTCCAGTAATCTATAAAAAAAATCCACTTGCCAAAATCTCAGCAAATCTCGGCAAAGCGAATCCAATAAAGCAGAAACCATTATTGAATCCAATAAACCACAAATGCTTGGTGGAACGAAACCCCCTGCTCTAATGAAATGAAACGATGCAGAATTAGTTTTTTAATAATTGATGGCACACCGAAGAAGGAGTGAGAGTATAAGAAGTGACACATGTTCGTTTGGATTATCATCATCTATAATTTAAAACTGAATGCATAAACGATTGTTGAAGCCGCCACGGATTTGAAAAGAGTTCCACAAGTTTGCATGGTTCACCCACGCATCAACATGGAGTAATTGGTGGCCAGCGCACGACCACCATGGCGACGATCAAAACACCTGTATAGTTTGTAGCCACGCAACCCTCTGATGCAACTACAACAACAAACAAACTCGTTAACCCTCTCTTTGTTACCGCATATTAAAAAACCCTTTCTTTGTTAAGACATTTGTTAAAGCTAAGTAAACATACTTAGTAGATGACCATGAAAACAATATCCTTCGTACAAGTGTCAGACCTCTCATTCAATCTCTACGAAGTGTCAGACCTGTCATTCAATCTCTTTGTCGACGACCATGAAAACAATCTCCTCATATAAGTGTCAAATCTTTTTTTCAATCTAGAATTTTGGCACATCTCCTTTCACAAGAGAAAGTGGAGATAATAACACCCATCAACGTAATTATTATGATCATGTGTATATTATGTATTCTAATGTAATTAATAAAAACTTTCAACGATATTTAATAGTTACAATAGCCAGTCTCATACCTTTTTAAGATACATAAATTTGGAAACCTTAACTAGAAGCATGGCAATTGATATTGAAATTGCACTTAACTTTATTAGCTTATTAGAAAATAATTTTAGAACGTATTGTGATTTATTTTAAAGGTAAAAATTTCAACAAAACCATTGTGCATTAATAATTAAAAAATGATTTTTTTTTTCATCTCCTGGAAAGGTAGCTTATTCATTTTCAAACATTATACCATGAAAGTTTCATGACAATGATGCATATGGACAAGTGGAATTCAAATGCTATATCATTAATGGTATTACGTTGAACAATGACATATATGGACAAATGACATTACATTGATGAAGATATACATGGACAAAGGACATCCAAATACTATCATAAGGAACATTTCATACATTAATATAGTGAGGCATATGGATAAGTGCTATTGAGTTATGTAGGGAATCGGTAGAGGCCATAAAAGGGTCTTTGCATATTGTTGGGGTGACTCATTATCCAACGTCTTGCTTTGTCCCAAAGAATGAACATAGCAATAACTCCTCCAAATCCAATCCCTATTCCTATCCCCAATGCAACCAAGGACACTTCTTCATCTACACGGCTCAACCATCCTCTTTTAATACTCTCACTATCACTATCTCCAGCAAGTATTTTCTTTGGCTTATCCTTTTGATTGCATGGTGGTAGAGGAAACCCACATAAGCACTTATTTCTTTGAAATGAAGCCTCACTAAAAGTGTTAAATTGTCTCCCTGTTGGGATTGTTCCACAAAGGTTGTTAGATGAAATATCTATAACAGCCAACATTGACAATTGAGAGAGTTCTCAAGGAATTGCTCCACTCAATTTATTTTTAGACAAGTCCAACTGCTCCAAATGAGATAGCTTACTAATGCATGTAGGTATTTTTCCTTCTAATTGGTTCCGAGATAAATTCAACAATCGCAAGAAAATCATACTTCCTATGCTTACGGGTATTTCTCCTGTAAGATTATTGCTTGATAAATCAAAGATTACATTATCACCCCTCATATATGAGAGATTATACTCAAATCCTTTTATGTTGATTTCCATTTCATAACCATAAGTATACGACCAGGCTGCATATCTTGCAAATCCCTTGAGCTTTTCAAGATCATATGGTATTCTTCCACTCAAATTGTTGTTGGATAAATCCAACACAAACAAGTAGGTGAGATTTGTAATCCATTGAGGAATACTACCATGAAGATTATTATATCCAATGCTTAAAACATTCAAACTACCCAAATTTGCAAGATATGGAAGCTCCCCTGTAAATCCATTGTTCCTTACATCCAGGAACCCAAGATTGGTACAATTGGCCAAAGATGAGGGTAGAGTCCCATTAAAATTGTTAGAATAAGCAGAGAAAATTGATAAAGAAGTCCAATTGTAAATGGCATCTGGGGAATAGGCCCCTCCAAGTTGTTTTCTGAAATATCTAAGTTCTCAAGTGAAACCAAACCATTAATACTATGAAGAATAGTCCCAGAAAAACTATTATTATATATGTTTAGTTCTCTGAGAGCCTTTAGTTGACCTATGCTATTTGGGATTCGCCCAGTGAATTTGTTCGAACCCAAATTTAAGTACTTCAATGAATAAAGCTCTCCTATAGCTTTTGGAAATTTTCCACTAAGATTGTTGTTCGAGAGACCAAGAGATTCAAGTTTCTTTAAATTGGTAATAGCTTTAGGAATAGAACCGGTAAACATATTCTAACTCAAATATAGATGAGCCAATTGTCTCAAATTAGCAAGGGATGTAGGAATGCTACCAGTAAACCTATTTGAAGCAAGATCTAGTGTGGTTAATTGAGTTAAATTGAGAATGGATTGAAATACATTGCTCGAGAGTATGTTTTGAGAAAGATATAGAGAGGTCAACTCACACAAATTGTTAAGAATAGGTATGTTTGGAGTAAATCTATTTCCTGAAATATCTAAGTAGTTCAACTTTGTCAAATTGACAATGTCTTCAAGTATGTTGTCTTCAGCAATGCGTTCAAGCATGTAAGTGCCTTCAATTCTATAAAGATTTAAGTGAGTCAATCCTGTCAAGTTAGCAATGGCTTTAGGCATCCTAGTGAATTTAATACCAAGAGATAGATGGGAGAGGGGAAGTCTGAATATTTCAGAAGGAATATAACCAGAAATTTGGCCAGAAATTGATAGATGTGTAAGCTTAGTCAGATTACCCATCTGACGTGGTATAGTGCCTGAGAATTCGTTGTACCGGAGAAGCAAGTACTCTAGTTTCTGCAGCAGGCACAACTCCACTGGAATATAACCGTTCATAGAATTGTCTCTGAGGTCCAGATGTGTAAGCCGAGTCAGATTACCCATCTGACGTGGTATACTGCCTCAGAATTCGTTGAAGTTGAGAAGCAGGTACTCTAGTTTCTGCAGCAGGCACAACTCCACTGGAATAGAACCGTTGATATTAAAATTGTAACTCAGATCAAGTACTTGCAATGCTTTAAGCTGGCCAAAATCCGGTGGAATTCTTCCAGTCAAACTATTATAAGAAAGATTCAGGGCGCGCAGACTCTGCAGTAGGCCCAGTTCGACCGGAATGGAACCATTGATAAAAATGTAACTGAGATCAAGTACTTGCAACGCTTTAAGGTGGCCCAACTCAGTTGGAATTCTTCCAGAGAAACTATTACCAGAAAGATTGAAGGTTCGCAATAAAGACAGATTGCCAATAGACTGAGAAAGAGTACCTTTCAATCCATCTTCGTAATCCTCTTCTGATATATGAAGGTCAATGGCGACCACTCTTGTGGTGTGTGGTCTGCAGCGAATACCATACCACGAGCAGACACTCTCGGAGTTCTCGCCCGTCCAGTTCGAGAGCTTTGCTAGTGGATCGGATGTGATGCCCTTTCGGAAGGACAAAAGAGCATCCAGATCCCTTTATGATGGCCGGCGTCCGTTGATGATAATACGAAACCACCTTCCTCCACCATGCGTTCAGAATCAGAGTGACGTTGAAGGGAAGTTAATCCAGTGGGTATGTGGTCATACAGATCATGATGATGATGAGTATGGGAATACGGCTTCCATGTTGAGCGATGGACAGAAGTTGCCGCAGGCAGACAGGCAACCATGCAGCAGTACAGAAGCAATAACATCACAAGATCCATTTCTCCCTCTGGAACTACAAAGCCTTTAATTCAAAGCCTGTGAATTGTGTGTTCATGGCTATGTACATAGACATATATATAGCGGTCCTGTGTAGATTTCCCGTTGGAGATGACGAGCGATTTCCAGGAATTCGTGGCAACTTCATCTAAAACTTAATTGTGTGGTATAAATTCACTCTTATCCGATTTTGTTGAGCATTGAGTAGGAGGCGCAGGCGCAGACTAATGAAAGTAAATTATGGCGAAACCGTGACAACTTTATCCAAACTAAATTGTGTGGTATCAATTCACTCATAAAACGTTATCCGCATTATGGGTGGTGGTCTAGAAATATTCTTTATCGGAAATAAAAACTAAAAACAGGAAAATGGCGGGTCTATACGAACTTGAAAAACCAAACGAAATATGGACTGATTATCATTAGCACAATTTAAATGAAAACTTTAGTTTCTTTCGACGGAATGTTATACATTTTATAAAGGAATGATTCACGCAATTTAAATGATTTCACTTTTATCAGTTATTATGAACATAGTTGGCAAATATTTTTTTCTTTTAAAAAATAAATTAATATTCTTTTAAATAATAAATTAATATTAATTTCTGGTCATAAAACCAATTTTCTAACTAATTGAATTTAACAATATTCAATTTTATTTAATAATTTAGTGGATTATGTAAATATGGCCATATCTTGATTCTTAATAAAATTAAATAATTAAATTAACTTTTCAAACTTATTCTTTGAAATTTTTACCAATTTTTTTTATATATATTAGTATAGATCTATCTAACTCTGTTTGGACAAAGCGTTTAGAGATATTAAATTTGCAAACTTTTCACCACTAAACTACAATACTTCTGGTCAAGCCGGCTTTTTTTCTTTCTTTTTATTTATTTATTTTTATTTATGGGCAATTCCCCTCCACTCAGCGGTAAAAATGCACCTTCTCAACACAATAACCATAAATATTTTCATTTAAATAATTAAATAAACCTTTCAATTTTTTTCTATTGAATTTTTACCCCTTATATATATATATAACCATAAATATTTTGTATTTAAATATTTGTATAGATAACAATAAAATAGATAATAATAATAAAATACCCTTTTTAATTTTCAAAAAATAAAACAAGTAAATATATTTTGCAATATTTAATATAATATATTTCCTTTTATGGTAAGTAATTAAAATAATGGAACATATGTGTATGCCAATTGGATTTAATTGGATTATTAGTGTGATAAAGTGTTAAATTTGTTACTAAAAATGCAATCCTTAACTTTATTATTATATTTTTATAAATAAAATTAACTTTATTATTATACTTATTAATAATTTTTTAAATAGAATAGAATATTTTTTTCTTAAACATTAATTATATATATATATATATATATATATATATATATATATATATATATATAATTTCTAGGATGCAGTCCTTACATTATGCTTAAACCAATGGACCATTTTTCTATGCCATAAACCAATCTTTCCACACCATAGGGGATATAACATTGCATGGGATCCTGTAAATGGACAATTGATCATGTGTTAACAGAGGTTCCCATTATCGGTCTTGATACTACAGGCCTCCTTCCGAGAGAGTTGACTCAGTTTCCTCACTCCATAAATATCATGCATATGTTCGACATCTATGAAGAGATCAAGGAATTTATATGGACCCCTTCATGACAAAAAGCACTTGAAATATTAGACTACAAGAACAGAATGAGGAGTTTTGGAACATGAACATCTTGGGGTTATTAAGGAGTCATGTATCACTCTTTCAAAGGATCCCGAGTCCTTATAATGGACTCACAACCCTGCAATCATATCAAGTAAAGATGGGATACAAAGTCTTATAAAATGATGATGCAGTCAACCCACAATGGTGGTGGTCAAAATTGTGGAAACTCCATGCTCCCATAAAAACAAAGCTTTCCCATTGCCTTTCTCTAAACAATAAAATCCACACTTGGGACAATTTATTGAAAACGGGATATCATGGTCCCTAGTATCTACTCACTTTGCAAAAAAATGAAGAGATAGTGTCTTACTTATTGGTCAACTTCCCATTCACGTAGGAGGTTTGGAAGCTTACTAGGCCATCCAGAGAAAACTTTTGGCTAAAATGGGAGGGTGACACTTTGAGCAAAGCATGGAACAATTGGAGGGTATCCTGCACCAATGAAGACTATCTTCTAGCTCCCTCAATTGTTGGATGGGGAATTTGGATCTCTAGGAATCAAGCTATATTCAACAATAAATCCTCTTCCCTATTTGGAACAGTTTATAAGATCAAGTATGCTTCCCCTTCTCATAGGAAAAGAACCTACAAAGACCAAGGGTGATCCCCCCTCTTATCATGGATAGATCTACTTCCCACTATTTCCGTGATGGAGCATCACAAGGAAATCTGGGGATCAACGACGCAAGGAGCAATATTTCCTATGTGATCGATCCATCTCGTATGGATGAGGCACTAGGTACAATTCCAACAATTATGCAAAGCTCACAAGTGTACTCATAAAGATCACATTGGTAAGGGAGAGTAATATATCACATTTACTGGTCCTCACAGACTCAAAAGTGCTTGTAGATTAGATCAATAGGGATAACACTTACTACCATCTTATATCAAATCACATTTTGCAAAGGATACTATTTCTCTACTAGGATTTCACCGACATTGTTTACAAGCACATTTATTGTGAGCACAACAGGTTATCCTACTCCTTGGCAAAAGCAACATGTAATTTACAAAAAGGGACCCACATCATATAGCACATCAATCATAATATCCATTGCTCCACGAGGGAGATGAATCTCATATAATGTTTTTAATACTATAACCTCTAAACTAGTCTAATGATGGAATACATGAATTCATTAGGTAGTATAACACCCTTTTTTGTAAAATATGGAATGTAACTAGGTGAAAACACTCCCCACAACTCTACATAAATGCATAGATAACCTCTGGATTTTCATGGATGTAACTTTTAACATGAATAAAGTTATATTTTTTGAATATATATATATATATATATATATTTCATAATGATTGTAATGAATATTTATAACCTTTTTAAAAAATGATATACAAATAAAAAATTGAAAAACAATGAGTATCAATTAAATGAATGAAGATCTTTTAAACATGGAAATATTTATATATTTAATTCTAGTTTCTTATTCTTACGTTGTTTAATAAATTACGTGCTTCATAATAGAATGTTTAATAAATTTGGTTATAAATGTGGTTCTTAATAAATTTTGAATTAAAATTATTTTTTCTTGATTTTATAAATAAACTTTGAAATATTTTTTTCATTTTTATTTGAAAAGTTTTTTATTCAATTTGAAATATTTTTTTCATCTTTTTTTGAAAAACTTTTTATCTAAAGTAGAAATCAAATGAGATGGGATGTAGATATAAATTGATATTAATTAACTAAGTGAAATTATTGAAAAAATCATATATATTCCTTAGCCTTTATGTATGAATCCACTCAAGTAAGTCAACTGAATACAACTATTTATCTTTCTCTATAATGGCCTTACATCTTTCTAACTTTATCATCATCACAAAGTTTTCATAAAATTATTAAAAGAACTTGCACCTATTTCTTGGTTTCTATGCCCAGAATGCACTCAAGTGAGTTATTTGAATATAACGTTTCTCTTCCTGCATGCTCTATCACAACTTTCCAATGTTATCGTCAACATCGAGAATCCATAAAAATGTTGAAAAAATCCTCCTCAATTTCTTGGCTAATATGGCCATAGTGCACTAAAGTCAATTGAGTGAATACAACCATTTCTCTTTCTCTTTAATTGCCTCACATTTTTTCAATTCTATTATGATCACCAAGTTTCCATAAAGTTATTGATAAAGACCCCACTTATTTCTTGACCTCTATACCCCTCATGCACTCAAGTAAGTTGGGTGAATACAACCATTTATCTTTATCTATAATTGTCTCAAAATATTTCAACTTCATTGCTATTATCAAGTTTCCATAAAATTATTGAAAAAATCCCTATCTCTTTCTTGGCCTCTATACCCCCAACACACTCAATTCAATTGGGTGAATACAATCATTTCTCTTTCTCTATAGTTGTCTCACAAATTTTCAACTCTATTTCCATCACCACTTTTCCAAAACTTTTTGTAAATAAATATCCACCTATTTCTTAGCCTCTATGCCCCTAACGCACTTGAGTTTGGTAAATACAAGCATTTCTCTCTCTATAATTTCCTCACAACTTTCCAACTTTGTTGCCATCACCATGTTTCCATATAATTATTGATACAATCCCCACCTATGTTTTGGCCTCTATTCCCCAAGTTCATTCAAAACAATTGTGTGAATAAGTCCATTTCTCTTTCTCTACAATTTCCTCACGGCTTCCAACTCTTTCACCATCACCAACATTCTATAAAATTATTGAAAAAATATAGATCTATTTCTTGGCCTCTATTCCCCCAATCCACTTGACTGAGTGGGATGAATACAACCATTTCTCTTTCTCTATAATTGCCTTAATACTTTTCAACTCTAACACTATTTTCAAGTTCCCATTTAATTATTGAAAAAATCATCACTATTGCTTTGTCTCTATGGCTTAGTGCACTCAAGTCAATTGGTTGAATACAAGCATTTCAGTTTCTCTATAATTGCCTCATGACTTTCCCACTCTATTGTCATTGCCAAGCTTCCATGAAATTATTGAAAAATGCCCCACCTATTTATTGGTCTCAATGCCCCCAATCCACTTGAGTTGGTAGGGTGAATATGACAATTTGTCATTCTCTATAATTGCCTCACAACATTCCAACTCAATGTCATAGCCAAATTTATATAAAATTATTGAAAAAATCTCCACCTATTTCTTGACATATATACCCCCAATCTACTTAAAACAAGTGAGTGAATACTACCATTTGTCTTTCTCTACAATTGCCCTCACAACTTCCGAACTCTACCCATCATCAAATTTCCACAAAATTATTGAAAAAAATCACTACCTATTTCTCGGCCTTAATCCCGTGTACAATTGACTGAGTGAATACAACAATGTCCACTTAACTCAATTAGATAAGTACGACAATTTCTCATCCGACAATGGCTAAAAGGGTGAAGCCTTACGTAAAAAATATTAATTGAGAATAGGGAAGTTATCCGTTTTTGTATTACATATATTAAAAAATAAGTCATTCATTTCCTCTATCCGTATAAATAAGGTGCCACCCAAATAGTTGGATTAAGTGTATCACAAATTCTTGTGATTAAGATTTTAAATAGTTGGTATACGTGTATGAAAAGTAACGTGATTGGGATTTTATTCACATTATTAGTTTATTTATTTTTAATTATTTTTAGTATTAATAATGTTATTAATTATTTAAAAATAATAAAGGAGTAAAACATATATATTGTTTATGAGCTTTTCAAAATGCAACTTTTTTTTTTAAAGGAAAAAAACGTATTATTGTTATTCAACAGAATCAAATAGTACAAAGATATACCAAGTCTCATATTCTCAAGACTTTTAATCATAACCAAAGCACGCAGGCTCGTACAAAAAAAACAAAGGATCAAAAAATAGATCTGAGTTTTTACTATCATCCATCAAAATAAAAATGTTCATTCTCAAGAGTCCCCAAAAAAGTAATGGGCCCCATTATCCAGAACATTTTGCTCATACCATTCCTCCAAAATAAGATGTCCTTCCATTCCATCAAATGCATGCTTAGATAACTTATCTGCCAAATCATTGTGTTCTCTATAAATATGTTCAAAAGTGATCTTTTCACATTTTTCAATTTCCACCCTAGTGCGTAGGCACCAATGTCGAAGAGTTAGAACATGTAGGTTGTAGTCCCTGGTAGCCCACTTAATTGTGACCCGGGAGTCCCCATAAACCTTTAAGTCCACAATACCAAAGATATTTGCAGTCTTTAGAACACACCACAAAGCCAGCAATTCCACCTTCATGTTTGTCCCTTATCCACAATTAATGCGAAGAGTAAAATAGTGATCTTTGTTTAAATAGATCACACCACCAGCTGCACATAGGCCATGCTGAGCTGCTCCATCAAAAAAAAGAACCGGTTGATTAACCGTGAAGGAGAACAGGCTAATCCGATTAGAAACAAGCTGTATCTTATCATTATTATAGATCTGTGCCATCTTCAGAACAGTCACCCCACAGGCTGTAACCTCAAGAACTCTACCTTGGAAAGTAGCACTATTTCTAGCATACCAAATAACCCAAGACATAATGATTGGTAGAAGTAGATGTGAATTTGCAGTCCTGTACCAGTTAAGAAGACATGAATCAAAGTCACCAACATCCTAAACATCATTTACATGTAAATCTGCACAAACAATATCCCAAATATCTTTCCCAAACTGACAATCTACAAAAAGATGACTGACAGTTTCCAAATTTTGCTTGTAGAGGATGCACCAATTGGGACCAACCCAACCACACCTTAATAGCAAGTCCCAAGTTTTTAATGTTCCCTGTAGTGTCTGCCAAAGAAAACACTTGATTTTCATAGCTAAATCCCACTTCCAAATTTTGTATACCACCAGTTCTGCCGGTATATGAATTTGTTTTGAATAATACTATTATAAGCTACCTTTGCAGTCACCGAGCCTGTATTCTCATCACCTGTCCATACAATTTTATCCTCTACATCATTTAAATGGAGTCCCGCAGCACATAGGTTATGAACGAACCTGTCCCATTCAAAAGCATCAGAGCCATGTAGACCCAGGTCTTTTGAGTTGAGCCAGTGTTTCCCTTCACCAGAAAAACACGCACCATTTCTTACCTTATTCAAAGTGTTTAAACCATAAATCTTTAAGTATCCCTGCAATCTCTCGGAGAAATTATAGCAGTCCTCCAAACCCAGGATGGGGTCCTTCCCCACAATAATCTTTTCATCGGTCCCTACCTGCCATTTTATGCCATCAACAATCCATCCAAAAACCTTAAGCAGACCTCTCCACATAGGCGACAAGCACCCCGCCAGATTCTTTGGTTTCCATAACCAAGAATACACCTCCGTCTTTATATACTTATTATGAATAACTCTAGACCAGAGTGTGTCACCAAATAATCCACCCCACAAGCTCTTCATCCTCAGAGTTGTATTGAACACTTTGAGATCTTTTATACCCTAGCCGCCAAACCTTTCAAGTCTAGAGATAACCTCCCAGCCAGTCGTGATCAGCTTTGCTTTTTCAACACTTCCAGTCCACAGGAAATTTAACAACAATTTCCTAAGTACATTCAAAATAGTCGCCGGGACTTCTAGGAGGGACATCCAATAAACATGTATACTTGTTAGAACAACTTTTACAAGTATAAGTTTTCCCCCTATTGAGAGGAACTTGTAAGCCCAGTGAGATACACGATCCTCCACCTTGCGAATGAGCCATTTCCAGTCATTTAATTGATACTTGTTCGGCTTTAAATAAAAACCAAGATACTTAAATCCATCCTCTAAATCACAACATTTGTAAGGCAAAATTCTCCCAATTTCTAACTTTCTTGTTGGGCTCACATTAAAATGCATAAAGTTTGATTTAGTAGTGCTCACCTTCATGCCTATAACATTACAGAATGCTTTGATAATATTACTGAAGACCATGCATTCTTCAACAAATGCCATGCCCGCCAATAACACATCATCAACACAAATCAAATGTGTAAGAACACATCCATGGCCAACTTCAATACCTCTGATAAGCCCCTCCTCTTTTGCAATATGAAGGAGACTGCTGAGAGCATCAATCACTAAAATGAACAAAAGAGATGATAATGGGCAGGCCTGACGTAGCCCCCTGGTACATTGGAAGAAATCAGAAGGCATACCATTGGTCAACACTGCTATATTCGCCGTTGTGACACAACCCATTATCCAATTTATAACCAGAGGAGGGATTCCAATCTGTATCAATACCGGTCTTAAAAAACCCAGTTAACCCGATCATATGCCTTCTCCAGGTCCATTTTTAATAGCAGAGCGTCTTGCTTCTTAGTCTTTATAGTGTGCATAAGTTCTTGAGAAACACCAATGGCATCATGTATCTGACGATTATGCAAAAAATAAATTGTTCAGCAGTAATATGCTCAGACAAGCATCCTTGATCCTCTGCGCGATGATCTTAGTCTTGTATGCTAAATTACAAAGTGCAATTGGACGAAATTCACCAAACGATGACGGCTTATCACACTTGGGAATCAGGGTTACAAATGAAGAATTCAGGGCACCAGAAGAAAATCCAGCCACTCCAGTGTGTTCAACCATATTAAGCAAATCCTTACCCAGTAAGTCAAAGAAGTGGATATACACCTCAACCGGCCAGCCATCGGGCCCCGGGCTTTTTTCCTTCTTAAAAATTTTCAGAGTATGTTCAATTTCATCCAATGTCACCATTTTCCCCAATTCTGCAGCTTCATTTTCATCCAAAAATCTGGGAAAGAGTCTTGCAATTCTGATCTGATCCAAATGCACTCCTCTTTCATCCCTATAAATATTACTGAAAAACTTTACAACTTTAGTCTTTAATGAATCCTCACCAGAAATTTTGTTACCCAAATCATCCTTCAGTTCCCAAATCATATTCATGTTTCGCCTGGCAGATGCATAGGTATGAAAAAACTTTGAGTTTTTATCACCATATTGAACCCATAAGGCTCTACTTTTTAATCTCCACTCCTTTTCCTCTTGGAGCAAAATCTCCTCCTTCTTCTTTTCAAATTTTTTAGCAGCTTCAAATCCTTCCAAGTCCAGAACACCCGAAACATTATCAACATGTAACCTATGAATATCCAATTATAACTGAACCAATTCCTCATCTGCCACTTTTTTCTCCTTTATCCATTTACTGACAGCAAGTTTAAGTCTTTTGATCTTTTTATGAAAGAAATCCATAGGATCAAATCCATCAACTATCTCAAAGATCCAAAAGTTTCTCACCATAGTACAAAATTCCTCCTGACCAAGCCAAGAACTGTCAAATTTGAAAAGTCGTTTATGCATAGTGCCAAGATGCTCAAATTGAAAAATAACTAGCCAATGATCTGAGAATTTTGATTCATGTACCCAGGTATGATACTTCTGAAGTTGTCTGAGCAATGTCTCCTTAATTAGAAAGCGGGCAAGCCGCTTATGAATACCATCACAGCCTCTTCTGCCATTTGTCCAGGATGGACACGGCTTAACAGGAGCCACATCAATAAGTCTATTATTTTCAAGGAACGAAATGAAAAAGTCTGTCAAGGGATCCAATCTATCTTTCTGACCCCAAATTTCTGAAGATGACTTAGTAATATTTAAGTCACCTACAAAAATGAGATTATCCAAAATAAGAACTCCAAAATCCGCCAGAGAATCCCAAAAACTCTGCCTATTATTATAAAGATCATAATAGTTAAAAACAGTCAGTTCTAAGTTCAAGCCCAAACATAAACCCCTCATCAGAATTCCCCAAGGCGTTTTGAAGACTTTGAAAGAAAATAGGTTAGGATTCCACGCAACAGCTAAACCACCTGAAATGCCATTCGAACAAATAGGCGACACCTCCCAGGAGGGAAAAACCCCACCTATCTTAGAAACCACATCGAAGCTTGAACACATAGTCTCTTGCAATAATACAATACCCAGGCTAGTAATTTTGAAGAGGTTGGTTAAGGCCCTGGCCCGAGAAGCCTTACCCAACCCACAAACATTTAAAGAGAGGATAGACATCACGAACCATTACACATGGGTTTCTCTGCTTTAAGACCCGACTCTGAAAAAAAATCTTTCCCCTCAGCTTTTAATCTATCTGCCACAGTAAGATAATCCTCAACAATGTTCTCCTTTACAGCCCCCTTTCTCCCCTTTCTCTTTTTGCGTATGGTCACATTTTCAAACTTAATCGAGCTAAGGGGTAATACATCCGAGTTCAAAGGGGGATTCTTTGAAAGCACAGGTAATCGTGAGCAATCTTTTGGATTCCTAATTTATGGATTAAGTGATAAATAACAAAAAAAAATGAGTTAGCTTATGCCAAAATATCCATAAAGTATCAAAATAGCCACTCTCTCTATAAAAAGATATAATGGGATAGAATAATAATAATTGAACATTAAACTTAGTCTGACTAAGAAGGGGGAGTTAAATATTAGTTGAGTACATTGCATGACCCAGTAAAATAATAGTCTAAATAGGCAAATGATCTAAGCTTGCAACTTCATTCAAAACATCTACCATGTGCATAGGGGAAAAAATGAAATGTCATCGTGAGGGCCATACACATGATCTAATCTCAATTGAAAGTTGTCTTTCTTTTGTTTATAATTGGACTAGGTGAACCAACCTCCATAACCCAACTCCTTTTCCCTAGTTGGGATAAAATATATGTATCACTATTTTACATCTTGTTTACACTTGTTTTTCCACACCACTAGCCATTGAACCAACACCACCAGCTTGATCACCATCCCATTCAATTGTTTTTAAGTCCCAACCAATATTCCAATATGTAATTGGCAAGGAGGAAGCCACCCAATTGCAAAGACAACTCCATTTTGAATTAAGATTGGATACATAGTCCAAATAGAAACCAACAATCGATTTTGGACCAAAAGAGTAATCCATACAGAATGATTGGTAGGATCACATCCATGCCCAATAACAAAATTTTGCAAGAAAGGGAAAATAGCAAGGAAAACCCCACCCCCCTTACCTATACAAAAAATATGGTCTAGAAGGGACCATTCCAACAATAGATCATATGGTTATGAAGATCAAATCTTGCAAACTTGACTTCTTGTTCAAGGGTCAAATCCAACATAGTCCTTTGTAACACACCATGTACAAACTACTTACATCTTGGGATTTTCATTCCTCTTGCATTTCAAGATAGAAGGGAGAGCATAATTCAAGGAAGATATGGTTTCCCAGCATACGAAACCAATTGATCAATGCTACATTCTCTGAGTAAGAGACCCTCTTATTAGAAGAAAATGCATGACCTCCTTAAACGACTTTACTCGAGGAGTGGGACTCACTAGTCCACGAGACTTATCTAAGAAAATGGGAGACAAGGATTCCTTCCATTTGTTGGACTATAGATTCTAGCCATCATCAACATCCATACCTTGATTTTGGTCACTCTCCCCATGGAAGATGAATAGATGGTGCTGTAACACTGGCTAGGATAATCACACCCTCCAATGAGAGATTCTTGAGTTGGCTACCAGATAGGACCACCAACACTCTAAGAAGACTCCTAAGCCACTCACCCAATAATTTTTTTGTAGGAACTCTAAGAGGTTTTGCTAAGGATACACCATCCTTCATCAGGGACTGAACCTATTTTACTGCTTACCATGAACTCGTTTCTTAAAAAGATTAATGGTATCTGATTCACAGAAGACTTTTCATTTTACATATTCGAGTATGCACACTAACACATATTACATGTTATAATATTATGATAATATATTATTAAAGCGTTACAAAATGTTTATATTTTATTGGTGAGGATAAAATTTATAATAATTTTTAAAACTAATAATAAATATAAGTATAAATATTAAGTTATAAAATTGATGTTATATATATAAAATAATGTATAAAATATTTATGTCAATTCTTGCTAGCTCATTCAGTTAAGGTGCAAGGAAACCCAAGTTCAATTCCCCTTAGCGGTGGACTAATTGGGAGAAGACACCCCAAAATCCAACAAAGTTGTCATTTGGTGTGCTCCAGGACGGATGCAATCCCCTGGTAATTTTGACACAACAAATGCCCCTAGGTCTTGGTTTATTGAATAGGTAAAGTCACGAAATATTCCAAGAGATGCCTAGGAATATGAAACCAAGGGTCATCTCATGTGTATTTATATGTACATTTGTTAATGAGAATTTGTGCTTTCACATCAATTCTATTTGTTCATTGTATTCATTGTGGTGCATCATTGTGTGTATTTGGATATCAGATCCATTTTGAGCGTAGTGGCCTATGTTACTCTACCTGCATTCCCTGCCATATTCACTACTAAATTTGCAGACCTTCATTATGTCCTTAGTCATGCTCTACCAATTTTCCATATGAAAGTCTGCCATTTTCTAATATGGGTGTTATGTTATTCATTCTCCCTTCAGTTTTTCGGACGAGCAACACTATTCATGCTGCTCCTTTGTATGAAGTCTCTTCTCCTTCTATGCACGACTAAGTTAAACTTATTCTCACTCTAGCACAAAAGAATTGCACATACTGCTGTGCATTTTGTAGTCTCAAAATGATTTCCTGCAATTTTAATAAGCTTAAAGCCTACTTTCTAAGCTGAAAATTTCATACACTGTCCCCTGCATCTCTATCTCCATTCAATTTTTGGCATCCATTCAAGCCCGTCTTTATTGATATATGCAATTGGATCTTAGACTTGTGCGTTTGTTGGTTGATATCAGTGCATCCGAGCATGTTATGTGTTCAAGTTTGGGACTTGAGTGCTCATAGTGTTAGTGATGTGTGTTCCTTTTGCAGTGACATGCCATTCCTTCTGCTAGAGGTGAGTTTACCGTACGTGAATCAGACATTTATGCCTAGTTCCATAGTTTTCATTTTCCTGGCTATGCATTGACATTTTTTCCTTGACTACTTACTCTCTAACTCATGCTCATACAAACCCTAATTTCTGTTGCAACTAAACCCTAATTTTCACGCATGGCCCTTGCTCTTTGCAATATTTTGGGTGGATCGCTTCGACCTCAATAAAATCCTCACACAAAAATGCTACATTGCATCTGGCATACTAATTCACCTAAGCCAAGAAGAATTTAGTATTGGTCCTCGACTCCCAACCTGTGTTACCAGAAACGTGATGGGGGTTTGCGTTTTTTTGTGAAAATGAAGTAGAAATGGCAACGAAATGAAAACCGCCATTTTCTATGGTCGTTCCCGTTTCTAGAACGAAGAAATTGTTTCTTACTAAAACAAATCGTTTATCACAACGATTTCAGTATAAATGATTTTCCTTTTCTCCAGGAACTCGGTCTGTTGCTCGTCGTTTCTAGGTCAATTCGTAATAAATGGTGAGTTATTAACTAATGGTGGTTGGGTGACCTTGGTGGGTGGAAATTCAGTGATCAGGTAAATGCTAAAATTGTTGAGGATTGAGTGTTGAGGAAGGAAGCTTGTTGTATGCTTGCATTGAGGATTGAGCGTATCTAGAGGTCTAATTTCTCCGCTTTGGATGGATCATCTGGATATGCGGTGGTTGCAGTGGATTTTAAAGTTTTCTTGTGAAGAGGCATGCTATTAGCCATTATCGTAGGCGGCATGAGTGACCACTAACAGCCATAAGGTAGTGCCACAACATTGTTATTGTTGCAATGAATGCCCATTTCCACACTCATCAAAATAAGTCCAAAATTTTCATCCAAACTTGTTTCATATGTAGCTTCATTAAGATGTATCACCTAGCGTTGTCTCACCAAGACATCTACTTAGTATGGCCTTAGATACCAACATATAAAACACTGATATGATTATGCTTTGTGCAAGCAATTCTAGAACAACTTCAAAGCATCTATTGATAGACATTCTCACGCCCACATATTCACAGAGAGCTTTAAACCTCTACATTTTTTCTTTGTTATTTTTTAAAATAGGAAAGCCTTATTGATTTTCCGCTAAAGCTTTCTTAGCCACTTAAGTTTCCGATTATAAAACAATAATATGGTTATACTATTTTGTTGGTTTGCACAACAACTATAGAGAAGCTATTGACAAACATTCCCATGCCCACAATGGTTTTCTCATTACATCATACACCACAAAAAATTTCCACTTAGTCCCAACATTAAGGAATTATACTGGAGGAGGATATTCTTACCAATCCTAGCCCATCATGCCCGCACATGGTGCTGCAGACCATACATCAGATCACTAAATATTCTCAGGCCTTCTGATTAGTTACTAATGATGGTATTAATAACATCCATTGAACCATTTGAATAGGCACGTTTGCATACTTTTCGTTTCATATTCAGGCACCTGTTCTATCATGCATTAACTACATTTCAAAGAGTGAGCCACATTTTTGTTTTGGCAAAGTTAGTTTCAAAAGCATGAAAGTTTTTTTTGGTTTAATAAGGAGGAAAATCTTAGTTTTATCAAAAGAACTAGTATGAATTTAGCTATAGATTTATAAAGTTCTAAAGGTAGTTGGATTGTTAGATTGTTTTAAAATTCATAAACAGAATATTTGTTTGATTACTTATGCAAATAGATGTATAGTAGAACTCTGGTGTTGTATAAATTGTAAGGAAAACAACCAAGTTAAAACTGTTTTAAATCCACTGGAAATGTGCTTTCAAACCAATGCTCGTTATCCAACATACATTGTTGCACAATGATTTTTTTTTAAGCTTCTTCTGGCGTGCAAATATCAAAGGAATCCTTCGTTGTCACATGGCAACCTAATAACATTCATAATCCTATTCATAAGAACTTAAGAACGATCTTTGTAGGGAGGGCCATATCTGAAGTTGTTTCAACATGACTCTCTTCAATCAACTGCTACATGAATGCTCCTTCAAATTGATTCAAACTAAACCAACGAGTCCACTGCAATATGATGAATGGCTCATTCAAAGCATCATGTAATCTCCATGTGTTTTCAAGGAAACTTGTAAATTTGCCATATTTTTATTTCTTTACATTTTCAATATCTGAATCAACTTCCCCAAGGCTTCCTGTATATAAATCCTTTTGATTTTTCCTACCCTCAATAACAGTCCAGGGATTTATCACATTTCCAAGGGGTTTGCTCATTTTATCGAAGACAAATCCATGTGTTAAAACACTCTCATATGGCACTCATCGTGTAGTTACAATTCTAGTTAAGAAGGAGCTCTAAAACCACCCTCTATGCTTACTACTTCCTTTCATGATATAAATCAGAAGTCCAAAATAGACCCTCTCTTTACAACAGCCCATGAAGACCCTGAAACAAACCAAACAACAATTGTATCGGTGCCCCTTTTTTATTACTTTCTAGCTTCATCGTGATGTTTGAAAAGTTCCTCAGTGTTCATGCACCACTATGCATCACTTCCCCTTTAAGATACAATGGGCTATAGTTTCTTCGCTCCTCAATGATTCACCAGAGTCCATGTGATAACAAAAACTGGAGAAGGAACATCCCATGTTCTCTGCCATGAAATACACCAACCAGATCAGCTAGCTACCGTGGATGTTATTTGGTTCTTCCCCCTAAAAGCCATCATCTACTAAGCCCATAACAACAGTTGGATTTATTTTTGTAGCTTTAAATTATCATATACATATTTTCTTATGTGCCCTGTTTTGACATGTGTTGCTATTTTATTATAATTTGAGCTGTTAAGACTGTTACTAGTATCTATTAAAAATGAATTAAATTCAACAATATTTTAGTACAGTACAAACACATGGATAGACATCAACATAAATGTGTAGTTCATATGTAACAACAATAGGGATATCCATGATTGGTTCTTGTCATTTGTTCTTTACTTGATCTTGGTAATTTAATTGATAAGAAAAATATCCTCAGTCAATGATTTTATAGAGGTTTTATCTTTGGAAAATTCAATAATTCTTTCTATGAATGTGAAGTACATTCTATCTTATGTTGATTTGGACAACTATGCCAAATAGTTGTTGACCTTATCATATCCTTATTGATAAACATATTGATTCACTACCAAGGATAATTCCATCCAACAACTCTACTTTCTCTGCTCTATTTTCCACATACAGAGTCTCCATCACAGATCATATCAACCCCTTAGAAATTAGTCTTAGATAACATAATGATACGAGATTGAAACAGTAGCTTGCCATACCCAAATTCCCCAAAGGCAATGTGGGCACTTTTGAATATGAGAGTTGTATCCTCAACAACCTGAATAAAAATTACAAGTCTTAGATGTGGTCTATTGGAAGTTGAATCCTTGAGATCCCATAATTTTCTTTGCATACGTCTGTTACAATGTTCTAATTTCAATTGGTAAAAGAACCCGAGGATGTCTTAATATGAAGACAACTGTTTCTGCATTAGCTTTAGTTCTTTCTAGACATTGAAAGCCTCAGAATGCATGATAAATTCTTTCAAAGTCCAAATTTGTTGAAATGCAACCAATTCTATGCTCAAGTCTAATTTTGTTTTAGGAAGATTCCTAATCTATCTACTTTCATATACATATGTTCACTCACTCCAAGAGAGAGCAATGTACAGTTGATCAGTGGGTGCAAATGTTGTATAGTGATGAGTATAGACTCAGACCTGAAAGTACACCAAGCTATTGTAATTTGGAATGAAATGCTCGACAAGACGTATGCTACTTTGCCTTTTTAGTAAGGTTGGTCTCTCTGAGATACGACTATGTTACAGCCTTTGTTGAATAGTTGAAGATAAATCATAGTAGCTAGGAACCTCAAAATTAGTTATCACAATTGAAAATCCATTGGACTGGTTATAGCCTATAGGTAAGTTACGAATTACCTGTTGTCTACTTGTATTTTGGGTCTAACTATAAGATGGAGAATATCATCAATATTCAATTTGACAGTCAAGAGTAGTTTTTAGTTTTGTCTAGGTTTTTTGGATTGACATTGTTGCTTGTATATTTATAACATATGAGGTTCTTTGCTCTTCTTTGTGAAATAGGAAGAACGAAGGAAATTTACAAGTGCTTACATAGATCACAACAACAAAAAACATAGTTTCGAAAATAAGTAGATAACAAAATTTATGCAGAAAATGACTTCAATTCATAAACTAATCAATTCAGCTTCAAAACCCAAATCTAAATAAAAAGTAGCAGGAAATCATATATACGTGTAATTAGTATTCCCATGCTTTGAAGAGATCTCGAGTAAAATCATTAGAGGAATTAAGAAGGGGATTCCAACCATTTGAAACTGCCCATTTAAAACTCCAAATGTTACAATTAAAGGAACATAATTATGACCATATTCCAGTTGAAAAACAACTATGTCAACCAATGCTTCTAGGTAAGAAAATGTAATAGAATTTCAAGCAAATGTAATATGCTTCTAGGTATTCTCTATATTTTTGTTTGTAGACTTTCAAGTTCATTTCTAATAAACATCCCTATTTATTTTGATAGAGCATTATTTGATCTTGTTTATATTATTTTCCCATTGCAATGCAAGAAGATTCATCGGTTGCACAAAGAAATGCACCCATTACCAAATAGAGGCCCCCCACAACAATGCCAAAAGACCCCCAAAACAAAGAATACAAAGAGGCAAAGAAGACTTTTGAAGCTAGGCTATGTGCAGTAGTCAAATGCACTCAATCATAGAGTGGAGGAACTTGTGGGACTACTTGTTCAAAGGTTTGGTTTTTCCCTTACTGTAAGGTGCAAAATTCAGGGAGTGTGGCAAGAGTTTGATGGCATTTGCTTGGAATGGGGAAACAAGAACAAATCAGTGTATGCTTTGAGTGAGCCTAATAAAGAGAAAGCTTCAATACAAAAACAATTTAATGAATTGGAAAAGTTGAAACAATTCGCTGAAGGTTCACTTCAAACCAACAATCCAACCACTAGAGCAATGCTAGGTGGTCCACAAACTTCTTCTCAACTTCATGCTTCTACTTCCCAGCTTAACAACCTGTGGGATTTAAAAGGGAGAGAAAATATTGATGCATCTATTGGGCGTTTGTTTTGCAAATGGCATAGCTTTAAACATTTGTAGGTCTCCTTATTGAAAGGACATGGTCAGAGATTTGGTTAACATTGCCCTGAAAGGTTACAAACCTCCTAGCTATGAAAATATGAGGACAATAGTGTTTTCTGGAGAGAGGATTTGGGTCAAAGCTAGTCTTCATGACATTAAAGATGGTTGGAAGGACTCTAGGGTCTCCATTGTTTTAGATGGTTGGATAGATGTCAATCATCGTCCTCTTATCAATATTTTGGTTTCTAGTCCAAAAGGGGTTATGTTCTTAAAATGCCATGATACTACATGGAAAACAAAAGACGGCCCATATTTGATGGGTCTCTTCAAATAAGCAATAAATAAGGTGGGAAGAGAAGGTGTGGTTCATATTACTATAGATAGTACCTCAAAGAATGTGCTTGCTGGGGGTTTAATTGAGGATGAATATCCAATAATTTTTTGGATTCCTTGTCCCGTGCACTGCATCAACCTCCTACTTAAAGATATCAACAACATTGCATGGGTTGGAAAAACTATAACTGAAGGAAAGATGCTACATATTTTTATTATTAGTCATGCAGCATCCATAGCAATTTATAGAAAACATGCTAACCTCCAACTTATTTGATGTGCAGAGACTAGATTTGCATGTTTATTCATTATGTTACAACGCCTCATCAAAGTGCATCAATCTTTGAGGGAGATGGGGCTTTCAATGGATTGTCAGATGGAAGGGTTCTCATGTTGAGGATGGTCTATGAGTTGAGGACATTATTATTGGCTCTTCTTTAGAGGATTTTTGGAGGTGAGTGGAGGATATTGTTACCCTCATCACACCTATTTTTTCCACCCTTCGCATGTTTGATAGTGATTGTCCATACTTAGGGGATGTGTTTGAGAGTATGGATCAAATGAGAGAGAAGCTTCATGACATAATGCAAGATGAAAATTCTAGGATTGACAGGGACACCCATAATGAGGTGTGGGATCTTAGTCTTACAAGGTGGAAAATGCTTGATAGTTCTCTTCATTCAATTCCTACTCAACCCCAAATGCATTCACAAGAAACTGTCTTCAGATGTAGAGGTGATGCAGAATTGGAACAACTATATAAGTAGATGTTATGATTGTGATGATCACACTACTTGACGACTTGAGTTGGGAAAGTTCTTGAGATATGAGGGACACTTTGCAAATGAATATTGTTCACATAATAGATAACAAATTGGACCCATAGAATTTTGGATACAATATGGTACAAGAACTCCCTTGCTTCACAAGTTAGCTATCCATTTACTTTCACAATTCAACAACGATTACTGTGTTCTAAAGTTTAAACACTTTATTTTTATTTTCATTTCAGATTTGTTTTTCAAGTTTTCAAATATATATTGTTAAATTTTAATTACATAATGTTAATTTTACTTCATAGGTGACTAGTTCATATGCATGTGAAAGAAACTGGAGTGAATATGCTTTTATCTATCCAGCAAAGAGGAATCGCTTGGGCACACAAAAGGAACAAGATTTGGTGTTTGTACACTCAAATCTACGTTTTCTATCTCAACAACAATTTGAGTACCAAACAGGGCCCAGTAGGATGTGGGATTATGGCGGTTCAGAATATGATGGAGATGATGATCTTCCACTTGAGGTGTTGCAAGACAATGTTGAAGACATGCTAGCTAACACTAGACATCATGTTGACCAAAGTAGTGGCTCTGTAATTTGCTAAGCTCATCCACCATTCTAGCAAGTGACCCTGAACATCTAGATTATTAGGTTTATTTGAATTTTGTATAGGACTATCCTTGCTAGAGGAAAATTTTGAGATATTCCTATAATCAACATAATATATGTAATTATTAACACTATTATTCTCATCACTTTTTTATCCTGCTATACTTACTTTCAATTTTCAATGTAATGATGCATCAGTAAAAAATTTCAACATATTGTGATTGTTGTATTTCATTTTCTTTGGATATGCATTCACTCCAAATCTATATCTATGATTGTAGTTGTCCTTCTATTCATTTTGGTTTGGAGGTTAAAATTGAGTAATAAAAAATTCTAAAAAAAGAAGAAAGCATGCCCATATGGAAAAATCATTGTCCTAAACCCAATATGAAAACAAGGTATATGGAAAAATAGATTTGTTCATTATTATGACTGAATTTGTTCATTACAATTATGGGAACTTTAATTTTTGTTTTTCTCTCTCCTCATTTCTTCTATGCGAAACCTGGAAACTTTGTTTCTTGTACAGTTCTCGTTTCTCGTTTCTGGTAACACATCTCCCAACCACTTAGCCTTCAATATAGACCAGTGCGTCTAGTTGTGTTTAGCATGGAGTTGTTACTTTCCACAACTATTACTGATGCATTGAGTGTGGTGATGTTGCAACTGCATGGTGCATTGGAGTCATCATTGAGCTATCATTTATGCATGGAGATGCATTTTGTTTTGAAGACTGAATATTGAGACTATGTGAATACCTACGTTTCATTGTATTGATGAGAAGTTGATTGATGTGTGTTTGAGTATCATTGGACTAATACTGCACGTTGAACTAGTACATGAAGTTGAGCATGAGCTCTCTTCTTCTTATGTGAGTTATGGTGTAGATTTGTCCATACTCGAATGTGTACTAGTTCGATAGTCATAGATAGAACTTTGTGCCATTTGCCAAAGCCGCGAGCTAGAGCAACCTAGCCAGAGTTAGAGCTGCAACACTGAAGTTAGATCCATGTTCAAATGAGACCCATTTGGTTTGTGGTTAACCTAAAACCATCGATTCAATAGAAGACATCAGCTTCATATTGCTTCTACTAGACACTAGTTTTGGTGGTCCTCAAACCACCACTTTCCATAGATAATCGTTGATCCTTCAAGCTAAGTTCCAGAAAGAACCTAAGAGTGAGAACCTGAGTCAGATCCAATTTCTAGAGATCCACTTAGACATAATCGAAGTTATCACCAAGTTCTAGATTTTGTGTTCATCCTAAAACCACCCATTTAGTAGAAGACTTCAACTTCTGCTAACCTTTGATTCAGAGAGCTTATTTATCCTTTTGAGGTTGTCCTTCTCCAGATTTCAGCTCTTTTCTTGGACTCATATACATCCCTTTGGATAAAGGGGGGATTGTTGGAATACTTAATCCTTTAGGGCTAGTATTATTGTTATCATTCATGTGAGTTGGAAACCAAGAGTCACGGTGAACAGGTAAAGTCATGAAGGAGTCCAACTTCAATCCAAGAGATGCCTTGGAAGATGAAACCAATTGTCATCTCATGTGTATTTATATGTACATTTTTTAATGAGAATTTTTGTTTTCGCGTCAATTCCATTTTTTCTTTGTGGTGCATTTGGATTTGTGTCAACATATTTTCCTATCTCCCCTACTGCGCAATGTAACAATTTTATCTATTTTAAATCTCTATATGAATTTCTTTCAAATGTGATTGGTGGCATACCATGAAAATTAATATTAAAAAAATTGACCCAAAATAATGTTTCCTAACATTAATGCATGCCAACTTCCATGAATGTAAGGAGGGAAGGTTTCTTGGTTTTTTATGATTTCATTTCTTTTTCTTGGCTTATTCCTTGCCAATAGCAGTTTCCGATTTTAAATATGAAACAACATTTATTGATTTTCTTGACCAAGGCTATGAAGAGTTGTTATTTTTTATTTATAATATTTTAATGAAAATGTAAAATGCACAATTAGTGTAAAACTAAAAGATCCAATTTAATAGGTAAGGAGGGAAGATTTACCAGTTTTTTTCTAATTTTATTCCTTCATTTTGGCTTATTCTTTGTCAATAGTAGTTTCCAATTTTAAATATGAAACATCATTTATTATTTGTATATTCAATATTATGTAGATTTGTTATTTTTAATTTCTAATATATTATTGAAATTCTAAAATGAAAAATTAATAAAAAGATAAAATATCCAATTTAATAGGTAAGGAGGGAATTCCTTTTTTTGGCTTATTCCCCAGCAATAACACTTTTCGATTTGACCATACTAACAATCTCATTCAACTTAAAGTCATCACTCAATGGAAAAAAATAGCTGAGATTGATTCAGGATTCGCTCTATAATGAATGTAGCACATCGCCCTACAAAAACCCTACCAACTGCATCTCTTTGGTTTTGACCTGGTTCTAGCTCGTGCTCCGCCCTTGGTAGTTCTATGGCCCATCCTAGAGGGGAAGAAGACCCCCCCAAAAAAACACCCTAACATGATCATGAAACAGGTACCAGCTACGCAACCCAACGAGATCACCGGCAAAATTTTGTTGCGACAGGATTCAAAGGAGCAAGAGACAACCACACCACCATTGGAGGACTCTAGTCCAGGAGAGAGAAAAAAAAACAGCACATGCATAGCCAAATCAGTGAACTGACCTCGAAATATAGCTTCCCCCATAAAGGATAAATGCCAAGATCGAGTACATGAAAGACCATGCACTCATCTACAAATTCATTGGTCTCTTGTAATACCCCCATTTTGACCCTTAGGATATATTGGCTTTTATGTAAACACTGTGCATATGTGATGTATGATTCCTAGCGTGGAGATCAAGTCCAAGGCCCCGCTAGTGAATTCTTAGCCTGGTATTTGATATTGTTTTATCCATGTGCTAGAAATCCATGGGGAAATTGTAAAATGATGTAAACAAATCTCATGCAATGAAAACACTAAGGGGTTGTCTATGGATGAAACTAAATGAGGGGGCTATGTGTGTCCACTAGGGAGAGGCGAGGGGGTTGTGGGATGGAACCATAGGCTTCCATATGTCATATTTAGAACCCACCTTTGACTGTCCTAACTGTCATTTAATTTTGTGTAAGGATGATTGCAGAAAATTGCTCATGAGGTTGATGGAGTATGGGTAGCCCTGAAATACGTAAGGTAGGGTATGGGCTTGGTTCGCTTGACCCATAAGTCACTCCACCTCATGGGAGGACATTTTTCGCTCATCCCCATGCCATGGGAAATCATTCAAGCTTAAGTTGGGGAAGGGAGACCTAGTAGGAAAGAGAACCGAAAATCGCGATTTGGGGAAGAGCCACGATTTGCAGAGCTAAGACCGCTCAAAAATATGGGGGGGAGGTGAAATCTGTTGGGGGATCCAAAGACCTGAGCCTTGGTTCGATTTAGAGAGTGTTGGATTCCCAAGAACCCATAGAGAAACCCAAATCTGATATCCCGAAATCGTAGATGCGGGACAGAGCCTTTTGGCCGTAACCCTGAGGAGATCCAAGAGTGGATGGCAGAGCGAAAGAGAGAGCAGAGGTTGGAACCACTTGATCAACTCGGTTAAGATAGTTTGATTGAGTTGGAGATGTTTGTAGCTCTATGGTTGAGCTCACTGGCTTAGCTTCCTCCTCCCTTGTCTCTTGGCATGCTTGATAAACCCAAATATGTGTTGGATTAGCATGATTGTTGGTGTGAAACCAAGGCTGCGAGTAAACCTAGGTAGTTCCTCCTTAGTGGATACATAGCCCCAACTCAGGGGTGGTCTCTGAGTGCTGAAATAATACAGGCTGGGAAGAGACCTATGGTTGGGTTGGAACGTTCCAGTCCGTAGCTAGTTGCTTGGTGGTTTCAATTAAAAGATAAGTGTTTCTTGTTGCCTCTGATTATGCCATTTCTATATACATGAATGATTGCTTGTTATGTCAGAATGGATGGATTGATCCAGCTGACTGATGGATCTAAATACTTGTATTTATGTTTTTATTTTACCTATGATGAAAGCTGGTAAATGTATTCTAAGTGTGTGTTAATGTGGTTTAATTCAACTGTGTTTATTTGAGTAGGAAAATACATCTATGTGGTTTATTTATATGTAGATTTGTTCATTGATGAATAGGGATAAGTTTTGTTGAGGTCCTGAATTTGAAGGAGGTTCAGTCATGGCTTTGGGGATGAAATAGACACCCCCCTATGTTATTCATACTTCCCCTATGGATTAGATGAAGGGAAAGGCTATGATTGACAAGTATAAGAGCCCCTTACAGAGTGGTGAAGAGGTCTTGATGAAGTTTGGCGTCACCTTTTGGGTTGGAATAAGGACAGGATTAGAGACATCGGATTTGGAAGAGGATCATTCAGTTGCATAGAGATTGCCGAGAGATTTCCAATAGTACCAGGTTTTCTAGAAATGGACTTAGGATGAAGAAGATATCGGCCTAAGAATTTGGTTGTATCAGGGGTATTTGGCTTGCTTCTGACCTTCTGAATCTACAGTGTGGATTGCGGATCGAGGAAGCCCGACGAGTGAATTCTCGGTGTGGTGCTTTGGAATTTGGAATTCCGACTCCCACATCACGAAGTGTGAAATTCGGAAGCATAAATATTCAAAGTGGAAGATGAAAGCACAAATGCCTGGTGGAACGAAACCCCCCTACACTAATGAAATGAGACGATGCAGAATTAGTTTTTTAATAACTGATGGGACACCGAAGAACGAGTGAGAGTATAAGAAGCGACACATGTTCGTTTGGATTATCATCATGTATGATTTATAACTGAAACATAAACGGTTGTTGAAGCCGCCACGGATTTGAAAAGAGTTCCACAAGTTTGCATGGTTCACCCACGCATCAACATGGAGTAATTGGTGGCCAGCGCACGACCACCATGGCGAGGATCAAAACACCTGTATAGTTGTAGCCACGCAACCCTGTGATGCAACTACCACAACAAACAAACTCGTTAACAAGGGTTACCGCATATAAAAACCCTCTCTTTCTCTTTGTTAAGACATTTGTTAAGGCTAAGTAAACATACTTAGTAGATGACCATGAAAACAATATCCTTCGTACAAGTGTCAAACGTCTCATTCAATCTCTTTGTTAAGACATTTGTTAAGGGTGAGTAAACATACTTAGTCGGCGACCATGAAAACAATCTCCTTCGTACAAGTGTCAAATCTTTTCTTCAATCTAGAATTTTAGCACATCTCTCTCCATAGGAAAAAGTGGAGATAATAACACCTATCAACGTAATTATTATGTTCATCTTTATATTATATATTCCAATGTAATTAATGAAACCTTTCAATGATCGAGTCTTATGCCTTTTTAAGATACATAAATTTGGAAACCTTAACTAGAAACATGGCAATTGATATTGAAATTGCACTTAACATTATTAGCTTATTAGAAAATAATTTTAGAACGTGTTTTCATTGTGATTTATTTTTAAGGTAAAAATTTCAACAAAACCATTGTGCATTAATAATTAAAAAATGATTTCTTTTTTCCATCTCCTGGAAAGGTAGTTTACTCATTTTCAAACATTATATCATGAAAGTTTTATGACAATGATGTATATGGACAAGTGGAATTCAAATGTTATATCATTAATGGTATTACATTGATGAAAACAATGGCATATATCGACAAATAACATTACATTGATGAAGATATACATAGATAAAGGACATCCAAATACTATCATAAGGAACATTCCATACATTAATATAGTGAGGCATAAGGATAAGTGCTATTGAGTTATGTAGGGAATCAGTAGAGGCCATAAAAGTGTCTTTGCATATTTTTGGGGTGACTCATTATCCAACGTCTTGCTTTCTCCCAAAGAATGAACATAGCAATAACTCCTCCAAATCCAATCCCTGATCCTATCCCCAATGCAACCAAAGACACTTCTTCATCTACACAGCTCAACCATCCTCTTTTAGTACTCTCACTGTCACTATCTCCAGCAAATATTTTCTTTGGCTTATCCTTTTGAATGCATGGTGGTAGAGGAAACCCACATAAGCACTTATTTCTTTGAAATGAAGCCTCACTAAAAGTGTTAAATTGTCTCCCTGTTGGGATTGCCCCACAAAGGTTGTTAGATGAAATGTTTAGAACAGCCAACATTGTCAACTGAGAGATTTTTGAAGGAATTGCTCCACTCAATTTATTTTTAGACAAGTCCAACTGCTCCAAATGAGATAGCTTACTAATGCATGTAGGTATTTTCCCTTCTAGTTGGTTCCCAGATAAATTCAGCAATCGCAAGCTAATCATACTTCCTATGCTTACAGGTATTTCTCCTGTAAGATTATTGCTTGCTAAATCAAATATTACATTATCATTTAGGATATATGAGATATTATACTCATATCCTTTTATGTTGATTTCCATTTCAGGACCAAGATAACCAAAAGATCTGTCCTGTGTATATCTTGCAAATCCCTTGAGCCTTTCAAGATCATAGGGTATTTTTCCACTGAATCTATTATTGGATAAATCCAACAAAAACAACTTAGTTAGATTTGTAATCCATTGAGGAATACTACCATGGAGATTATTATATCAAATGTTTAAAACCATCAAGCTTCCCAAATTTGCAAGATATGGAAGCTCCCCTATAAATGCATTGTGCCTTACATCCAGGAACCCAAGATTGGTACAATTGGCCAAAGATGAGGGTAGAGTCCCATAAAACTTGTTAGAATAAGTAGAGAAAAATGATAAAGAAGTCCAATTGTAAATGGCATATGTGGGAATAGGCCCCTCCAAGTTGTTTTCTGATATATCTAAGTCCTCAAGTGAAACTAAACCATTAATACTATGAAAAATAGTCCCAGAAAAACTATTATTATATATGTATAGGAGTATGAGAGCTTTTAGTTGACCTATGCTATTTGGGATTCGCCCAATGAATTTGTTCGAATCCAATTTTAAGTACTTCAATGAATGAAGCTCTCCTATGGATTTTGGAATTTTCCCAGTGAGATTGTTGTTTGAGAGATAAAGAGATTCAAGCTTCTTTAAATTGGTGATGGCTTCAGGAAAAGAACCCATGAACATATTATAACTAAAATCTAGGTCAACCAATTGACTCAAGTTAGCAATGGCTTCACGAATAAAACCCATAAGCATATTATAACTCAAATCTAGGTCAACCAATTGACTCAAGTTAGCAATGGCTTCAGGAATAGAACCAGTGAGCATATTATGACTCAACTCTAGGTTAACCAATTGACTCAAGTTAGCAATGGCTTCAGGAATAGAACCAATGAGCATATTATGACTCAACTCCAGGTTAACCAATTGACTCAAATTAGCCAGAGATATAGGAATGCTACTACCAACCCTATTTGAAGAAAGCTATACACTGGTTAATTGAGTCAAACTAAAAATGGATTGAAATATACGACTAGGGAATATGTTTCCATAAAAATATAAATGGGTCAACTCACACAAATTGTCAGGAATGGGTATGTTTGGAGAAAATCTATTTCCTGACAAGCTTAAGGAGTTCAACTTGGTCAAATTGGCAATGTCTTCAAGTATGTTGTCTTCGGCCATGCCTTCAAGCATGTGCATGTTAGAGACTTCCACTCTACGAAGATCTAAGTGAGTCAATCCGGTCAAATTAGCGACGGATTTAGGTATGCTCTCCATGAAATTAATACCAAGAGATAGATAGGAGAGGGGAAGCCTGAATATTTCAGAAGGAATATAACCAGAAATATAAGGGCTATAAATCGATAGATGTGTAAGCTTAGTCAGATTACCCATCTGACGTGGTATACTGCCGGAAAATTCGTTGTACTCGAGAAGCAAGTACTCTAGCTTCTGCAGCAGGCACAACTCCACTGGAATAGAACCATTCATAGAATTCTCTGTCAGGTCAAGTACTTGCAATGCTTTAAGCTAGCCGAACTCAGGTGGAATTCTTCCAGATAAACTATTACCAGAAAGATTGAAGGTGCACAATACAGACAGATTGCCTAAAGACTGGGAAAGAGTACCTTTCAATCCATGTTCGTCAACTGCTCATTTATTGGTCAATATCTCACTTATTGGTCAACTGCTCATTCACGTAGGAGTTTTGGAAGCTCACTATACCATCAAAAGTTGAAACCTAGCCAATATGGGAGGGTGACACTTTGAGTGAAGCATGGAACAATTGGAACGTATCTTACACCAATCAATACTATCTTTTGACTCCCTTAATCGTTGGATGGGGAATTTGGATCTCTAAGAATCAAGCTATATTCAACAATAAATCCCCTTCCCTATTTGGAATAGTTTACATGATCAAGTATGATTTCCCCCTATCACGGGAAAAGAACCTAGAGAGACGAAGGGTGATCCCCCCCTCTTATTATGGACAAATATGCTCCCCACTATTTCTATGACAGAGCACCACAAGGAAATCTGGGGAACAATGAGTTAAGGAGCAATATTTTCCTATGCGATCAATCCATCTCCTATGGACAAGGCATTGGGTACAATTCGAACAATTATGCAGAGATATATTCAACAATAAATCCCCTTCCCTATTTGGAATAGTTTACATGATCAAGTATGATTTCCCCCTGTCGTGGGAAAATAACCTAGAGAGACCAAGGGTGATCCCCCCCTCTTATTATGGACAAATATGCTCCCCACTATTCCTATGACGGAGCACCACAAGGAAATCTGGGCAACAATGAGTTAAGGAGCAATATTTTGCTATGTGATCAATCCATCTCCTATGGACAAGGCACTAGGTACAATTCGAACAATTATGCAAAGCTCACAAGTGTACTCATAATGATCGCATTCGAAAGGGAGAACCGTATATATATCACATTTCCTGGTCCTCACAACCTCAAAAGTGGTTGTAGATTGGATCAATAGGGATAACACTTGCTACCATCTTATACTGATCACATTTTGCAAAGGATACTATTGTTCTCCTCGAACTTTACCAACATTGTCTACATGTACATTTAACGCGAGCACAACATGTTATCTAACTCCTTAGCAAAAGCAACATGTAATTTACAAGAAGGGACCCTCATCATATAGCACACCGTTCACAACAACCACTGCTCCACCAGGGAGATGAATCTTAGGAAATGTTTTTAATACTAGAACCTCTCGGCTAGTCTGATAATGGATTAATATAGGAATTCAATTGGCAATATAACTGTATTATTTTGTAAAATATGGAATGTAACTAGGTTAGAACACTCCCCACAACTCTACAGAAATGCACATACATCCTTTGGCTTTTTATGGATGTAAATTTTACCCTGGGAAACAATAAAGTTGTCAACCTTTTTCTTTGAATATATATATATATATCAATTATTGATAGACTTTTTAAATAGAAAAACAAAAAAAAATTAACCAGTGTAATGAATATTCTATAACATAAATTTTTATTTTAAATGAGATATCTGATATTTCTTTTTATAAATTAAACAAAAAAGGTGATATACAAAAAATTGAAAAAAAATATAAATGAATGAAGATATTTTAAACATGGAAATATTTATATATTTTTTATTTTTTTTTATTCTTATGATGTTTAATAGACTAAGTACTTCATAAAGCTGGAATGTTTAATAAAATGTGTGATGTTTGCTAGCGGATTGGTAAACCTTTAGGAAGAGATGAGTTAACCTTATTTCAGTAATTGCGCTAGATCCATTTGATAAATAGGCTGTTGAGTTAACCGAACCGACTGAGACCACTCGAAAGAAGGGAATCTTTCCAATTGGATCCTAGAACAAAGGTGCATCATATGAAATATTATTATGTTTGACCAAGACCCACTGATTTTGACCAATTGATCCATGATTTCTCCCTATTGTCTGGGGGAGACTGTTAAAATAAATAAGAGGTTTGACCTAGTCCACTCATAACAACTGGGTGAATAATTCCATTTTTCTTTCTCTACAATTTCCTTGTGACTTTCCAACTCTTTCACCATCACCAATTTTCCATAAAATTACTGAAAAAATATCCATCTATTCCTTGGCCTCTATTCCCCCAATCCACTTGAGTTATGTCGGTGAATACAACCATTTCTCTTTCTCTATAATTTCCTCACAACTTTTCAACACTAACACCATTAGTAGTTTTCCATAAAATTATTGAAAAAATCCCCACTATTGCGTTGCCTCTGTGCGCTTAGTGCACTCGAGTCATTTGGTTGAATATGACCATTTCACTTTCTCTATAATTGCCCCATAACTTTCCAACTCTATTGTCATTACCAATCTTCTATGACATTATTTCAAATTGCCCCACCTATTTCTTGGCCTCAATGTCCCCAATCCACTCGAGTTAGTAGGGTGAATATTTGTCTTTCTCTATAATTGCCTCACAACATCACATCTCTATGCCATTGCCAAATTTACATAAATATTATTGAAAAAATCCCCACCTATTTCTTGGCATATATGCCCCTAGTCTACTTAAAATAATTGAGTGAATATGACCATTTCTCTTTCTCTACAATTGCCTCACAACTTCCCAACTCTATCACCATCATCAAGCTTCCATAAAATTATTGAAAAAAATCCCCACCTATTTGTTAGCCTTAATGTTCCCAATCCACATGAATACAAAATTGTCCACTTAACTTAATTTGGTGAATTAGATGAATACACAATTTTTTTCTCCATAATTAACTCATAACATAGACCAACTGTATGGCCATTGTGAAGTTTCCATAAAAGTATTAATAAAGAGCCCACTCATTTCTTGACCTGTATCTCTAGTTACATTCAAGTAAGTTGAGCTAATAAAACTACTTTTATCTGGTTACATTCTCTAGTTACATTAAGTAAGTTGAGCTAATAAAATTACTTTTCTTTAGTTACATTCAAGTAAGTTGAGCTAATAAAACTACTTTTCTTTATTTATAATTTGCCTCGGTTTTTTCTAACTAGAAGACCGTGATGTTCGTTGAAACATGTGTTCCAACGTATACATTACGCTACAGTGAGACGTGAATGATTCTGGTCGTTGAATACAATGTGTTTGAATCTTAATTTTGAATGGCCAATGAGCAGCCATACTCTTTTTCTCTTTACATATGGAAAGCCATGGTATCTTTCTAATACATGTTTTTCTAAAACAACATTCGAGAAAACTACCATTTTTCTAAATGATGTCACTGCGATTTTATTTTCTCTAATCCCTATCCAGTCAAGTTAATCCCTATCCAGTCAAGTCAACAGAGACATTTCTTTAATCCCTACACATGTGTTCCAACGTATACATTACGCTACACTGAGAGGTGAGTGATTCTCGTCGTCGAATACGATGTGTTTGAATCTTAATTTTGAATAGCCAATAAGCAGCCATACGATTTCACCGGTCATTGCCTTCCAAATCCATCACCATCTTTAATCCACCCCTTCTGATTATTGTCTCATAATTTAATCCACCCCTACGATTCCCTTCTATGCCGGTTGTATACGACAGTTGCTTTTTCTTGATAGCGTTGAAATTTGATAATACGACGACTTAGCTATTCCCTATCGCTGTTGCCCTTCATTTTTCTAACTCACCCGTCATTCGTCATTATGAAACGTCTTATCTTTATATATCATCGTAAAATCACTGGGAGTTAAAAAACATAAAAATTAGGTGTTGATGTTGGTGTATGATGTGGGTTTGATTAAAATATATGCATGAAAATAATTTCAGGGTCTCAAAGGTGGCATGGAGCTATTCCATCACCATAATTTTTCTGACTCACCCGTCACTATGAGACGTCTTATCTTTATCACTCGGAATATCATTACTATTAACAAGGAGAAGCTGCTATGAAGTGAGTTCCTGCCCTTGTCAAAAGTGGAAATTAAACAAAACAATCATTGTTTTATAGGTTGCCACTTGTATAAATACTCCGTGCATTTGCTTCGGGGTTGGAATTTGACGAGTAAAATGTCAGTCAGTCCAATACAATTAACGGGTCAACTAGTAAACCAACACTTAATTTTTTTTACGATTGATAAGTTTATGAAAACGTCATTAATTCTAATTTATTTTCATATGGTAGGGAGACCAGGGATAGGCTTTCGAACTTGGACGTTAAGCGTCCCGTAATGCAGGAAGACTGCACTTAATGTAGGAAGACTGCCGTTTTCACAAATATAATTATGCCCAGTGGTTGATTGGATTTCAAGATTACGTTAAAACTAATTTTTACTAATTTTTATTTACTTTGGTTTCAAATTGAATAAACTAATTGTAATGATAAAATTGAATAATTTAATTGGATTAGAATTTAATTTAATTTAATTTGATGAAATTTAGAGCGTTAAACTTAATCTAATTTATTAATTGGTAGACATTCTGTTATAGATTTTGTCAAATATTTTGGGCTTTAGATTTATTGTAATATTGTCAAATATTTTGGGCCTTACATTAATTATAATATGTGTGAAATTTTTATATTGCTTTAAATATAATATTATTAAATTGTTATTTTTTAAATAAAAAATTAATTTTATTAAATATTTTTTTTTAGTTTTTGGTTTTAAATTCATAAATTTTATTTAGCTTATGATATATTTATTACAAAACTAAAATTAATTAAAAAAAATTACTTTATACTATCATGTTTTTTTTTACTTGTAATTTGATAAAGACATTAATCTATATAAAAATCTTGGTATGGAAATAGGATTTTGTTCTCCGAACTCCCAATCCCACTTTGTATATCTGTCTTTCTAAAATTCTTGTTGTTCAAAGCTTTTAACACTATTAGCAAAAATGCTTATAAACCACTTTGAAGTTAGGGAAAGTGAAAAGTAGAAACTATCATGGCCTTAATTTTGCCCCCCCCCCCAACAAAAACACATTGATAATAAAATTGAACCTATGGTTGTCAATTGAACAACAAAATTGCATCACATACCCATGACCTAAGTTTTATTGGCTCTATATTTATGGCCAAGATATCAAATGTAGTAAGCATGTGCTTATTATGATGATCTAATAATACCACAAAATCTTATGCTCAAAAAAATATTTTTTACCATAAGCAAATGAGCTGTGAGTAATTTTTATATATTCAAATTACTATGTCAAATTATATAAGTTCGCAATATTCCAATTTTATAAAAATAAAATAAAATGAATGACCTATACTAGAAAAGTAAATGACTTCAATTATGAATGAAGCAAAACACAACAATTTTTTTTGTCAAATTTTGATCATAATGCATAGTGGATAATAAATAGGCAACTCCATTTCCCTGGAAGATTTGTTGCAGCTTGGGATTTCCATGTGTGCAAAATCACATGTAATAATAGTTGAGGAATCCAAAATAATACATAAAGAAAATCAACTTTTTAAACTTCTTTTGACAAAGGAATGAGAGAACCTAACATTAGAATCTTTTTCAAGAATTGTAATGTGCATTTTAATGAAGTGCCTCAACAAAGTGCATCTTATATTTATTTGGCCTTTCAAATCAATTCATGCAATTTCAAAATTTGGTATGTCCTATTTCATCTAGCCTAACATTTATTTCCTTAAAGAAATCACGGTTCCATGTTTGGTTTGTTTCCTAAGTTTATCACTTAATGTATTTAACATGCATACTGCTTGCACATGTTATTTTTGAGTTGTTTGTGTCACTATTAGTAGGTTTTTTTTTTCCATCCCGTATCCAAGGATCTTGATTTCCAGAATACATGATCAACAATCAAAAACATGTTATATTTTAATTGGAACTTAAACTTTTTAATAAGAAAATCATGTTATCTCTTTTAATTGGAAATTAAACTCTTTAATAAAAACATCATTAATGAAAGGCTTCATTGTTGAAAGGTTGTCTTTTCACCAAAACGTTGTGTGACAAGAAAGCTAAAAGCTCAAAACGTAAAAAAAAAATACTTTGAAGGGCATAGATGAAATGAAATTCCAACCATGTAGAATACATACAACATGGAATAAAATGAGAAATACATCATCAATGTTCATAATAAATACTTACACATTACAAGTAGAAACCAACGCCTAGAAATTGCTCCCTTTCTTTGCTACCCACCACTTTATATCAACACCTAATGTTCCTATCCATCTCTACAATAAAAAAGTAATAGTAACATTCTAGTTTGAAGGCCAAATCAAATATGGTTTCCAGAGGTCTTCAATTTGGTATGAAGTGTAACATAAAGGCTAGTTTTTGTAACCATTTCAATTTTGACTTTAAAAAGGAAAATGTGATACTATAAAAAGTATTACGAATTGCTAAACTTTATGGTTTAAATCCAATTTAAAATGTTAAAGCATGCTTTCTTTATATGCATCCCTTTTCATTAGCATGTTTATAAAGAAACATAAACATGTGTAATAGGACATAAAGTGTTTTAGAGTGGTTTAGAGCACAATTCCCATAAGCATTTTACCAAGTACCTAGAAACAATCCTCTAGTGTAGTGTAAAGAACTTTGTTTCCAATGCCAATGTCCCTATAGAACACCCATATTTTGGAGATAGTGTTAAGTAGCATAGCCAAACTCTTTATCAATTTTATTCATAACAAGAAAACAATGCATAGAAGACCATCCATTTATTTTGGCTTCGATAGTTCAATTTGACAAACATTTCTACATTCAAATCATATTCCGTTGTCTAAATTTAAGCCAAAATGGCCATTTTTTTGTAATATATTATAGATTCCCTTCTAGTTGGAGCATAGGTGTATCCTTTCTTCTATAGAAAATGAGGTTTTGGTGACCACTCTGTGACATCTAGGTATGAAACTTTGGAAGCACATGCATATTGATTTTTAATGTACAATATATGATGCATTTTCAACCAAAAAAAGGAAATTATTTAGGCTTACTTTTTTCTCTATTTACTCTCTCTATTCATGCAAATCGCGATCTTTATTTTGTGTTATTGCTTTTACCTGACAAATTTTATTATATAGTGTAAGTAAGATTGAACACAACTAAAAATTGCAATATTACACTTAGCTAATTTAAAATCAGTTAAACATAATTTATGTACCCTAATTCATATATCCTTTAATTTAGAATGACTTCTTAAGACATCTACATAGCCCTAAACAACAATGTCATCAACGTTGTAAGTGGCATCTCATTATAGCTTTCCACACATCATTTAGCTTGACTATTGCACGTTCAAGGGTATGTTGATTTCATTCCAACCTATCTCTTCTCCTTTCAATAGCTTTTCCAAGAATCCCTTGAAAATATTCACCAGAGGAAGCAGCTTCACAAGAAAAAATTTAAATAAAGAAATTTCATGCCGTATAAATAGATACATAGATAGGGAAACACAAAGTGGACATGGACTTTCCATGGAAAATTATAAAACCCATTTTTTTTTTTCTGAATGGGTAACATATAAATTAATGGTTGGTTGTCTGAGTGTAATTTATTGGTCAAACACCCTCCCACCTAGATCATGTTGACACACATATTTCTCTGGCATTGACAGTAGGGATTCTACCTGGAGAAAAGTCCCAATTAGACCTTAAGTTGTTAGGTATATAGGGAACTCGTCTAGATTCTGGCCTAGTAACCATTGATGGTTGGGATTTACTAGTTGCAATGCAGTGCACTATTTAGATATTTTTTCTTTTTATGTGGGATGAAATGTAGATAATGCCTTATATATGCAAGATGTTGGAAATCAAATATATTTGATCATTCCCTATATTAGCTAGGAGTTGTTCTAACTAATGGGAAGTAAAAGAGTATTCATTTTATACATTTCAAGCCGAGATAGTTGTACCAAAAAATTAAATGAAATAAATAACAAAAGTGAAGCACATATTCAAAATATTTCTCCTCTATATCACCTATGTTTTACGACTCATGGGAAATAAAATTTTGTATAAGAATAAGAATGTAAATCAATAAATTGATACTACATAGAATAGTCACAATAACATTCTACAGTCTTACTTCACATTCTCCAATTACAAACAACACGAAATGATTCATTGCAATTCATCAACATGATCACAGTATTCTGATTCAAAACTAGTCAAACAATGGATTCTCATCATTAACAAAGTGAGAAATAGTTCTAGCCAAATAATTTACAAGCCAAAATCCCCTTATTATCCTTCAATTCTTTCTTTTATAGATTTTACAAATGTAACTGCTTTGGGACATTTCAAATTCCATTAGAAGTTACAACTCTTCACATTTCCTTGAGTATATTTGATTCTCACAAAAATATAACTTTTATATATGTTGCCGCACTTTTACTTCGACCAAGGTTCAACACTTAACACCCACCAACAAAATCCACAATCCAAAAACATCGGCTTGAAAGGGAATCAACCCTTTCAACATCACCTACAGACCAGATGAATTCTCACCCGGAGTATCTATGGGGACTGCAAGAACTAGACTTCTTGCAGCATAGAAGGGGAATATTCATCACACAATATATTCATTATTAAAACCCATTATAGAACATCAAAATATTAGCACATCGACAGATATCATGACTTAGTTAATTTTTCACCAAACATCACATTCATTACCATGTTGCACCTACAGAGTATCGACAAACCAGAGCTTCGACAGACTCATAACTAAGACAGACTTCAGAACTTGTATCCGATTAATATATCACATCCATTCTTCATGTAGTTACTTCCATCATTTATTCAATTAGTTTTTCAATGGAGGAAAGAAACACATATAACATCACAAAACATTAACACACATAAGACACCATGTTTTAACGTGGAAACCCATCTCGGAAAAACCACAGAAGCACTTGTATTTTATTAGAGTCACAACCAAATAAGCACTTTAAGTAGAACTTATAGATATCTTCATGTCAGACAATGGATTTGCGCACACAACCTGCAGATCAACAACTCCACTTCTCCAAAATTGTCTTCAACATATACATCTACTATCTCTATTACATAGCACAAAACTATACTTTGAACATTCGCCATTCACCCCAAAATTTACTTCTTAATACATATATATAGGGTGTACTAAGCTTTCCCGACTCCCACTAACCCACTAACTTCCTAACTGACTCATTATTACAATGTCAACCAATTATAGCTAACTAACTCAACTTGTGACCTTTGACATGATCAACATGGTCGTTTTCCTTATTTCCTAGCCGCTTCATCAAAGTTGACCCTTGCGCCGAGTTGTTTCCATTTTTTCTTCATCCAAACTAACTTGTTTCTTAAAAAATGATATCTTTAAAATACTAGGCCCAACAAGCCCCCAAAACTCACATGTGGCTTGTCCCGATCCACTTCATGGTTGTGAGTCAGATTCCTGTAGCTTCGACAAAAATTATGCATAATGACTTTTGCTAGCTTAGACCAACTTCTGGACTTCTTCCCTCTTCTGTTTCCACCACGTCTCTTGTAATGTGGTTCTGTCCCGCTTCGATATCCTGAGTGACTGCTGACTCGATGGAAGTATGATATGCACTATGCCTCATACTGAAGTGTCTAGACTCTCTCAGTGCGCTACCTGTGCTGCAACCTCAGCTAGTTAACTTCTTGTTGTAACTGTTTTCTCTCATTGGCCCTGTTCATCCTCAGAACTGAGGGGCAAAGCTTCAACTACTCTCGTAAAGCACTCATTTTTCCCTCAACAGCCCCAAGTCGCGTCTAGATCTCCTGTAACTCAGTATCCTCAAATACATATGCATCGATTCTGCTTCTACCACTTTCATAGTTTGAACAGCCTTCTGAACCTATGCTCGTTGCTGCTCAAAAAATTCAAGAGGGGTTCTTGGAACCAACTTGGATTCTAACTCTTGCACCTTAAGACAATATTTGGAGATGACCGTCTCTAACCGCTGTACCTTCTCTTATGTTGTCATTTCTTCAATAACCTCTGCTTCCAGCACTGCTTGGCATACCACTTCGACAACTTGCTGAACCTTGTCTTTCTCTTGTCGTAGTAGGTCCTTGTCATGCTGGAGCTCATCATTTAGATCCTTTAATGCCACTTCTTGGTTATTATATGCTTTCATATATGCTAGGAGAGAACTTTCCCTTGATTTTATTTCCATATCAACACTCTCATGTATCATGTGAAACATGTAAAGGGGTAATGCGGGTAACTTAAGGTCTACATACCCCAAATTTGGAAGCACACCACTATTTCCATGTTCCTTAAATGATATTGCTCGAGGAAAAATATTCACTACCCCTTCCACAGAGGGAAGTGGTGCTTCCTAGTCTTGTGCTTGCTCTTCTTTCCCAACCTCGACCCGCACTGATGTGCTCTACAGCAGAGCCGAGTTTCTAGTCTTATTTACCTTTATACAAAAGGTATTCAGAACGTTGATGATGCTACTGAATAGTTGGATTGTCTTGTCTTTCATTTTCCTTCTATTCTCCTCCACCACTTTAGTCATCCTGTCGAACAGGATGTTGATATCATTGTATGTCAAATCCTGGGGAGTATCATGGCGCTGTGCTTTTTTCTTCTTCCATGCGCCCTGTCTTGAAGTTTCACCTTTCCGCTTGTATCGTATTTCTGAATCAATGGGGCTCTATCTAGATTCCTGATTTTCTACGTCATCACCTCCCCCTTCAATTTGTTGTCTGTTTTGGCTGTTTTGCTACTGGCTAGATGCACCATCCTTCTGTTTCTCTTGATGTGATGGGTCTGACGATATAGTTTCAAGTTTGATAGGTACTTGCCACTCTAACGACCATTTGTGACTAATATATTCTACCTCATCATTGGATAATTTGAATCCCATCACAAACCATTGTTGTTGTGGGTCCCTTCTTGCTTGCACATGTATGTGGTGGGGCCCAGCTTTGGAATTTTCTACTCTGCGATATTTAGCCATGACTTTTTCGTCAATCCATGGGATCTGAACCATGTAGTATCTTAGCACCTCAAGCTTCATATACAGTGATGCATTACTCTCTTGTTGACGACTCCTTATATCTGAGAAATATAAATTCATGTAATGTGACCCCTAACATGGGCCAACAGGATGCATTCCTTGATAGTTCGTAGGCTCCACCCATCCCACAAAAGAGATGAGTAGTAATAACCATGAATATGTGAAAGGGGTGCCATTGTCTTGTGCGTCCGTAGCATCTGCAAGGAACTCATTTAACAAGAAATTTGACCAACTCATTTGAATTCCCATTGCACACTGTTCCTCTGCAACAATAACAAAGGAAACCACCTGGTTGGGTCTATTCTTTCTCACTAACTTAGTGTTTAACAACTTGGCAGTGAACCGAACATCCTAGTCGCTGATAGAGGCTACCTCAAACCCTCGGTTGATCTTGGTCAAGTTTTGTTTTTCCTTCATCCTTGTCCCCAAGTCATGGTTTTGCACTTTACCAACAAAGAACTATGATGGGTCCACCCCAGCCTTAGGAAAACCCCTAATGCAAGAAATGAGGTCCGTATCAATGGACACCTTGGTTTCCAACCAAAGGCACCCTCCATCCAAACATACTAAGAGTTGCTTCACAAACGCATTTGCCTCCACAGTGTGACCAAAGTGTGGTAAATGTAATAAAGGCAGTAAACCAACATGAGCAATGTTGAGAACCCACTCCTGCAGCTCTAACTCCGTCGGATTTCCCTCTGCTGTAACAAGAGGCCTCATGTAATTGGTATAGTTAAATTCCTCATGTAATTGGTATAGTTAAATTCCGCAAACTTACTGGTTTCAAGGTCAGCATAAGATAACCTCTGTAGAATCTTCAATATATCTCTATGCATGATAAATCCCTTCGGCACTGAAACAATATCAATCGAGTACCATGCATTCTTTTGCAGCCTGACAAGTTTTTTATTTGGAATTACGGGGCAAGATGTACGCTGGAAAGAACGTCGTAGAGCCCGCCGCAGATGTTCCCACATCAAGGCGTACCTTCATTCATGGTTCAGTGTTAGGGAAATTGGCTCTCCTTGACTTTCGAGGCACGTTCTCTGGAAGTTATGAAGAAACTTCCTCAGGCTGCTCCTGACTGGCAGAAATAGAGCCTGGCATGTGCACTTCTTCAACAGAGCCCTGGTATTCACTTCCCAAGTACAAATCGACCTGCATCTTGATATCACACTTCACAATATCACTCACAGAGTTTGGCTCTAACTTCTCAATCACGAATGCAATGGCGCAAAGTTCACAATGAAAAACGAGCTAGGGGCGAGCGGGTTTTTAAAATTCCCCCCCACATGCGATCCATCTATCATTCTCGAGATGGATTAATTGTCCTAGATACTCTAATGATAATAAGGACAGCGACTAATGTTTTCACACATGTCACTCACTTCAACATTTAATTCAAAAAGGCCAGTAGCTTCGTCACGGAATGTCTTATAAAAGCAACAATAAATGCATCCCAACTACAGCTTTTACAGGTAAGGACACTCCAGAACTTCAACAAATAGAACTGTGACAAATAGCTCACTCATCAAAATATATAACTTCGACAGGTCTAGCATGTTGGGGTTTCCAGGCGACAGGAAAACACTTTGACAAACTCACTTCGATAGATTACTGACTTCGACAAATAGAGCCACTCCGACATTTCAGGAAGTTAGGGTTTCCAACTGAAAACTTTGGACTTCGACTAGAGTATCTGATATAGGATATCTTCGACACAATGGTAATTTGGGGTTTCTGTAAAGTTCCAACATAACTGTATATCGACACAACTAATCTACGACACAAACAACTACGACAGAAAGATAACTTGGGGTTTCCAAGTTTATTTTTCTATGTACAAACTCATAATCAATTATTTTCACTTCGACCAACCATGGATGTCCCTATAGGGATTCAGCTGACTACCATTCACCAATCCTTAAAGGATTTTCCAATCTAGTGTTTGCAACGATACTGTACCTCCTTCTGTAATAAAATTTATAACATATGGTCCTAGTCAATGCATCTGTATCTTACCAGGATGTTTTATGAATTTACTGTTGTAGAGAAGAACTAAGTCTCCTCGCTAGAAATGTTTCCTAGTGATGTGGTGATCATGCCATTCCTTTTCTCGGTCTTTCTGCACTTGCTGATGAAAACCTGTGACAAAGCAATCTTCCTCCAATTGAAGCAACTGTGCTAACCTTTCCTCAATATCTCCAGTATCAGACATACCTATAAAAGCCGCAATCCTTAGACTGGGAAGAATATTCTCCATTGGCATCACATCCTCTTGTCCATACACCAACTTGAAAGGAGTTTCACCTATCAAATGTTTACATGTTGTTCTATAAGCCCATAATGCTGCAGGGATTTTCAAATCCTAGTCTTCATGGTTCACATTACAAAATTTAGTGAGTCCATGTTCCAAAATTTTACTGAATGCTTCGGCAGTTCCATTTTCCTGTGGGTGATATGGGGTACTTTTGTGATAATTAACTTGGAATTATTCTATAAGAGATTCTATACTTTTATTAACAAAATGTGTACCTTGGTCGCTTAGTAGAATGCGTGGACAACCAAACCTGGTAACGACATTCTCAAATAAGAACTTTGTGGCAGTCGCAGCAGTACAATCCCGCACTGGCGCTTCCTTAGCCCATCATGTAAGATATTCTATCACGGTGATGATATATCTTGCTCCCGTCCTTCTTCCCGGTGGGTTAATAGGCCCCACAAAGTCAACATCCCACTTGTCGAATGCTTGTAAGGTAACTTGAAGTACTAAAGGCCTTTCATGTCTTCTTGAAGGTTTTCCAATTCTTTGACACACGTCGCAGTTCTTACAATAATCTTTAGCATCTTTGCGAAGGGTTGGCCACCATAATCCTTCTCTTAAGATCTTTTGCATTGTAGCTTTTCCTGCATAGTGGCCACCTGCGACCCCATCATGAACCTTATCCAATATGATTGGTCACTCTTGCTCCACAACACAGTGATGCAATACTTCATCCGGTCCTAGATTATACAACTGACCGATGATCAACTAATAATTCACTAACTTGACTACTAACTGCTTCTTCTGAGTGGTCGTATATACTTTTGGTGGTATACACGTGGAAAAAAATGTCACAATATCTTGAAAGTAGTCATCGATCATCCTGACTGAGAAGATCTGTGTGTCGAGGAGATTGTTTTCTAAGCTAGTTGGTTCTTCTCCTGTTTCCATCCTCGACAGATGGTTGGGACCCACATTCAATCTCCCTGGCTTAACTATAATTTCAAAATCATATTCTTGAAACAACAACAACCATCGCAAAATATCCCCCCCCAATAATGGCTTATTGACTAGGTACTTTAATGTAGAGTGGTCAGTAAACATCTTAAAATGTCCTCCCAGTAAATAATGTCAAATTTTGTAAGGCATAAACCATAGTAAGTCCCTCCCTTTCAATCCTAGTGTAATTACGTTCTATAATGGACACTTTTCTGCTGGCAAATGCAATAGGGTGGTCGATGGACCCCTCTAATCGTTGAGCAAGGATCACCCCTGAAGCGATAGATGATGCATCGACATGGACATGTTTAGCACCATGTTTCATAAGAATCTTCATTTCACCTAGATCACCAACTATACCTTTCATCTATGAAAATTTAGTAGGAAACAGATCTTGGAACTCATGTAATAAGTCAATAATTTTTTCCACTGTTTCATCATCCCAATAATCACCCATATTTGCAAACTTTGGATTTTCAGTAGAGCCAATATTTACCTTTTTTATTTTCAACGTATGTAGAAACTTATCTAATGATATATCCGGTCCCTTCAAATCATAATTTCCTTCACTTTCTAGGATATGGACATCCCTCGGGTCATCATCTTCTGGTCTTCCACTAATGTTATAACATTCCATCATTTTCTCCACTTTCACGATCCACTGTGGCAGATTGGATACATGTATTGGGATTTCTTCGAATATGTTAGCCTTAATAATTTGCAGAGCCGCATCTATTGTGGGACTTTCATCCTCATACTTAAATATATGTTTAAAACTTGCAGCCAAACAATCCTAATATACGGTTCCTTGTCGCATTTCCAATGACATATACCAATTCATTAGAATAGTATCAATGGTATGGATGAACATATGGACCCATCTTGCTTGGGTGTACTCTGCCAAATTGTACTACAGGTAGCCAAATAATCAATAGGACTAGTAAGTCTTGTATATTTCTCTCCTATCTATGGGATCTCTACCCCAAATCAAATTTCGAAGTATCTTCTACACTGCGACCAACTAGTTATAGAGTGCTTATGTGTAGTACACCATCTCATTAGTGTTTCTTCCAGGGCAATATCTAAGGCTAACACGCATTGTTGCTCAGGCACTTTAATTTCAAATTCATCAATAAACTGGCCCACATTAGGTAAACCTTCATACATTGGAAGACTACATACCTTAGTTCCAACCCATCACAGGGACTTTATCACATGAGCACACCTTCACATAGAAACTTCATGTAGCCTATTCTGCCAATTTTCAAGAGTTTCACCAGGATCACATGAACAGGAATTTACACTTCTCCAGCTGAGCATACTATTTGCTATCAGATTAATATAATCATCGATCCTAGAAGATACATAATAGATATTATCAATATATTGACTATCATAGTCTCCTTTGACTGGTTCTACATATCTCTTCCCTTCTAATGGATCCAGAGGTGCAACAATTCTAATATCCTCATTTTCAAATATCAAAACTCTCTTTTTGAAGTTTATGATAGTCTAATTCTGAATGGCCCAATCAATCCCCAGTAGTGCAGGATACAGATTGGTGTCATCTACAATCTCTATCACTTCAAAGTATGCATATGTGTGCAGCCCTTCCACTTCGACAGGAACCTCGACCATTTTCCAAAATGGTATTACTTTCTTCTAATTAGCAATTCGTAGCTGTATAGGTGACCATACTAACTTTGGATTACCAATGTTCTCCCATGTTTTCTTAGTCAAGATGTTTACATCTGAACCCAGATCTAAAATGAAAAAATCCATGTCACAGTCACCAATTTTTGCATTACGTTGTAGTTCTCGGCAAGTTTTATGTCTTTTATGGATATGATTAACAACACGTTCAGATCGTACTTCTTCCTCAGATTCTCCAAGTAATTTTTTCAATTCTCTTAAAGCATACTCATCTTTAACCTAATCCAAACAACTTATGAGAAATGTATTAAGGGCACTTACTTTTCCAAAATTATTCTTCAGCACAGATCTGTCGAAGCGAGGTGGAATGTCGTACATAGGTCCTTCTTCATGGGAAGGTGGCGGGGAAGATGTTGATGTGCGCTTTAGAAACTCATTCTGAGCTTCAAGGAATACACTTTTATCCTTCTGGACATCAAACTGTGGTGGATTTTGAGTTGCTGGTCTGACTCTTGATTCCCTTAGGTTATTGTTATTGTTCTTATCTCCACCCATCATAGCACCATCTCTCGTTACAACAACGATAGCAGGATGACACAGTAGCGGTTCCATCGAAATATTTTTTACATTTTGATTCTAATTTGGATTCTGATTCTGCTTCACTTTCCACATGGCTATAAGTTGCGGACAATATTCAATGGTATGATCCAACGCTCTGCAATACGTACAAGATGTAGAAATATGGGGACAATCTCTAGCATAATGTCCAAGAGTACCACAATCATAACATATGAGTTGTCCTCTACCTCCTCCAAATCCTCCTCGTCCATAGCATTTGAATCCCCCTCGAGGTTGATTAAATTGTGCTTCAGGTCTTTCAGGCGAACCTTCTCCTTTCATAAGAAATGTGTCTGTAGTTTGTTTAGTGAGAAACTGGTATGCACGACAATGTTTTTCATCATGCCCAACAGAGCTACAGAACCTACACCATAACTTTTGTGGAGCACTTACCATCTTTTGCAGCAAGTAGCATTCTTCTGGTCGATTCCCCTTAGTGTGACAGATTCAACACCATACAACATGATTTATTGGACTCAGATTGCCAGCATTAGGGTAGTCATGAAACGTTGTACATTGGTCTTTGGAATGTCTATCTTTTTTACATCTAGTGCACCAAACATCTTCATGCTTTTATTTTCCCTTCTTAATATCTTGAATTTGAATAGACAGGTTTGCTGAATGTGACTGAATTTGAGCCATACCAGTGCCAATTTCTCTGATAGATGATTCTTCTAATTTCATAGCCAGTTCCAAGGCCTCTGTCTGTGTCAATATCTTCTATTGCATAAGTGGAATTCTGATGTGGGGCAGTAATGCAACAATAAACCATTCCTTATGTTGTATATCATTCATTGGGAAGCTTATACGATCCATCAACGTTTTGAAACACTGGTCAAAGTCCCAAATAGACTCATTCAATTCTTTCTTGATTTCCTTTAATCCCGTAATACGTTGAGATTCAAACTTCGGATTCTTAAATTCAATCTTCAGTAATTCGTTGACTTCTACCAAGGTCTTCGTAGGCTAGTTACCAGTAAATTTAGAAAACTTCATAAACCAGTCTAAGGAACGAACTCGAAAGGTCATGATCAACTGCACCAACTTGAGGTTGTCATCTTGGACTTTCTTCACAGTCCATAAAATGTTGCATAAAAACTAGTGTTGTTCCAAATCTCCTAATCCATTCCCATTAAAAATAGGTGACTTCATTTTATCCCTCACCATTATGGACCTCTATGGATTTGATTGATTCACTACTCGGAGTATTCCCACTCAGTGAATTACTCTTCGGATTACTATCACTACTCTGACTAGATGGAATAAAATGCTAAGAAATACTAGGTCTTATCTCGGTCTCCATAGATGTATGCGGGTTCATGGGTATGTTGCAACCTTAGGTCTGGAATAGTCCTTTAGAGCCTTCTCCCTCCTTAGGAATGAGCTGGTAGACAACATCTTCATCACTAGAATCCTCGTCGAGTTGTGGCACCGATTCATAGTTTCTCCTTTCAGCCGCACTGCAACCCCTCTTCTCTGCCACAGTTCTCCTCCTTTTGTTCAATCGAAACCATCTTCCACTCCATAGAAATCCACACTCTTCATCTGATTCAATTTTGTCTCCACTTATCATCTCATCTAATCCCATTAATTTCGTCCAAACCATTGTCCATCCAATACCCATGCCCACCGTGCACAATTTATCTACTCGTCAGATTCCATTCGCATTACATCTTTTTCACAAAGAAGCTTTTTGATCGACAAGTTCAACAACTTGAGGTACTTACCACGCGGATCTTCAAAGAATTCACATTCTGCTGCACTGTAGGACTTGATAGTGTCCACATTTAATTTGGTAATGTACCCTTCCAACACGCTATTAATCCAAATTTCTACTACGTGTGTCATTTTTTTATTCACACCCTTTAGTCATTGTACCAGCTCAAGTGTCAAATATCAAGGTTCACCTCCTTGGAAAGTTTTCTTCTGTTCAGTTAACCTTGCTAAGCATTCATTCCATATCACCAGAAACTCACCAAAGAATACTTCATGAATATCATTAAAAACATACTTATCTAACCAATCTTCATTATTCAGTCGAGGGTGTCTGTTACGCTTCTTTGCAAATTCTTCCAATTGCAGGTCTACCCAATCTTGTATCTTTGTCTTAGTTGGATTCCACAACATTTCCCTTCACCTCAAATTCCTAGTCCCAACAATGAAACAAATTTATTGGTGCACATTTACTTCAACCAGGGTTCAACACCTAACATCCACCAACAAACTCCACAATCCACAGACACTGGCCTGAAAGGGAATCAACCCTTCTGGAATCACCTTCCAAGAAGATGGAGTCTCACTCGAGGTAACTATGGGGACTATAGGAACAAGACTTCCTGTAGCATAGAAAGGGAATATTCATCATACAATATATTCATTATTAAAACCCATTACATAGCATTGACAAATTACCACATCGACAAATATCATGACTTCGTTAATTCTTCACCAAACATTACATTCATTACCTTGTTGCCTATAGAGTATTGACAAACCAAAGCTTCGACAGACTCATAACTACAACATACTTCATAACTTGTATCCGATTAATATATCACATCCATTCTTCATGCAGTTACTTCCATCATTTATTCAATTAGTTGTTTAATGGAGGAAAGAAACACATATCACATCACATCACATATTGGTTCCCATGCTGTCAGTTTCCACTTTGGGAACTTTCTCAGTATTTTGTGAACCACAAAGAACCATCGCATACTCATTCTTTATTATTTTATAGCCACCTTTGATCTATAGAGCTCCCATCCATATAGAGTTTTCTTTAGGCTCTTGTTGGACTCCTTAAAAGTGACAAGATTTATGCGTATACTTCTCCGTTTCAAACTTGTTAAAGGTCTTGAAGGGACATCCACATAGGTATAAGTTTAACCCTTTTATGGACCTTTGTGGATTATTTACGAAAGAGGAATACTCTAGTTCACTGTGGCTAAAAGAGTTCTATCTCGCATTATTTTACCATTTTTCAAGTGAGGAGACTAACTCTACGAAAAAGTACCCTTTGGAGTCTTCTTTAGGATCTTTAGACTCTCTAAATATGAAATCCTTGCGAGAATATACCAACTCGGGCTCGATATAAAATCCATGAGTAGGTGTATGAATTGGTTGTTTAAGTTTTTCAGACTCATTAAATATGAAAATACCGATGAGCACGAACAGATCATGGCTTGATATTAAAATCCACGGATCAGTACCTTATAAAGTATTAGTCTATATTTTCTTCAAACTCGTAAAACAATGAAGAAATTCTTGAGTTTCCCTCCCACAGACTCATCAAATTATACATGGTTGGAATCCTATCAAGCACTCTTCTCTCTCTTCTTCGAGCTTGTCCAAAAATAAAGAAGGCATTGAGTTTACTTTCGTGTACTCGTTAAAATTTTACAAGAAAGACATTATCGAGCTTCCTTTTATCTTTTTCATACTCAACAAAAAATGAAAAGATACCTAAAAATAGAAAGGGAAGGGAGAGGTCTCCATCATTGGTTGATATCATGGTAGCAAGTCTAATTATTCCTTGAACATATCAGTCATCTTGAGTCAGTGGGTTTTAGTTTTGACTTTAGAATAAACCTGATTCCAGAGTTGTTTACTCCTCTGATTGGTTACTCTTATGATCATATGGAGAATTTTTTATGTCTCCTACATGAAATTTTATCATGGTCTCTTTATGTTTCAAGCTACATAAGTTACTCCTGTGTCATGTTCATTGTTCAAGGATTTCACCTATGTTGACCATTCTACAGTTTACCTTGACTTCTCATGTAGGCCATTCCTATATCACTATGTACTCAATATTGTTTCATACCAAATCCAGTCTCCAAGTTTTCCTCGTTTGAGATGATGGAGGATTCATTAATTCCTTCCTTCTCACGGGTTTCTTCCCACCGATTTCAACCCATATTGCTCTGGGAAGGAGATTTACAGTTTTGGGTAGTACCTTGAGATTTGCAGTCATCAGTGGTAGATTGTCTCACTATTGAGTTATGAGAATACATCAATGTCTCTTACTCGATAGATTCTTCAAGTGTTCGAATTCAAGACCTATTATTCACACTTGTAAGAATGTACTAGGTACCTTGGACTCCATTTTCATTATTGGTCGGTGTCCTCGCATTTGTTAACGGTTCATATCAATTACCGGTAATCAAACGATGTCCCCCATGTTCGACATCAACTCTTTTATTCACATGGTTAGGATTCATACCTTTTGGATGGTTTGGATTGAAGACCTTGGGCCTATATCACACCTTGTTGTTTCCCAAGTTGCGCAAGACTGAGCAACACTCATTATGGATCCTCATGATACATAGATCCATTTTGTTCATTATGGTTATGTTCTCCATTTGTGGCATGGATCCATGCTTGTATTTCAGTGGCCATGCTTATATACATTAGTTACACATATGTATTGGAGATCATGTTCTATCCTACTGAACATGGAAATTTTTCAATATTATCTTGTACAATGACCATTGTTTTGTTTCAGGTACCGATTGAGATTATGATTCTGTGATTCTTGCGCTCCCCCGCTTCACTATTTATAATGCATTTCATCCATCATTTACCCTTCTGACCTCATACATTAGGGGGTATTTGTTATCAATCAAATTGGAACTTATCCATCCATGACGACATTGAATTATTGCTCACACAAAAGGACACTATGGATGGAAGATCCTAGATTTTCTATAGATGCATGTGGCCTTAATCATCCCTTATTTTCCAGATAATGATTTTTTGTGTATGAAAATTAGGGCATACACGCTACTTTAGACTTGAAAACTAGCAAGTCACTCACTTGTGATCCCTTTTTCACTCGTGAGTTTCCCCGAAACGTTGCACTCGCTTATTGTTTGAAGCTTCCTAGCGAGTTACCCACTAGTTGTACAACTGTCACCCATGTGTTCCTTATTAATCACGAAAAATAAAATAAAAAAATTCGTAATATGGGTAGTTCAAGTTGGTTTTCTAACTTCCATACCCACCCTAACGTGAATCCTCTTTCGAAACTACTCTCCTTGATTTTCCATAAATACAAAGGGAGGGCCATGAGAGAGGGGGTTCATTCATTATACAAAGTCATGCTGGAGGAAGTTTGGTAGAAGTGAGGAGCAAGAGAGTCCATTTCAGGTTTCAAGAGGTGTTGCTACAGATCAAGGTGAAATGTATCTTGTTTCTATTCATTTCAATCAATAAAGATACCTTTCCTTTCTCATATTACTAGCATTTGATGTTTTGAATTGGATATTTAGTATTATTTCATATTTCTATGTATATGTACTTTCCATTTGATTATATATCCATGTTTAGTCAAAATATTTGAGGAAAGTGACATTTTTTTTGCAGGTCTTTATGCAAGATTGTGGAAGAAATCTTGGTAGATCAAGTGCTTCGATCAACCTTCTTTGATATAAGGCACCAAATTTCTTAACTTTCAAACTCTTGTTTATTTTCATAACAATGTCTTGTTGTTTGTTTGTAATTTTCCTTAGTCTCTACATGTTTAAGTTAGTATGTTGGTGACCTCTTATCACCCCAGTCATTGGGAACATTTTCCGTACAACACCTCGTATAGTGCCAATTGGGTGACACATTAGCCTCTTCATTACCAATATATACCATGGGGGATGGGTGCATTGCACTTCCCCCCTTTTGTTTTGCATACATCTGGTAGTATAGTTCCTTTGTTTTCTTGATAGTTAAGAATAATGTTTTGGACTCGTGAAACATGGAAACATTCCAACTGATCAGGATCATGGATCTCTAAAGGAATTCTTTGCACTAGATAATATAAATTAGGACTAGATAGGATTTGATGTCAATGCATTGCTTACAATATAATAGTTGAGTCACCAATCACCACAACATTTTTGATCCCATTACCCTTGAAAAGGTGTCCTTTGCACATCCCTAATCATTGGCTTTGTTATTTGTTGTGACCTTTATCCCCTAGGAAAATTATTCTATTATGTTTCCTTCAGTGTTTAAGACAACCCCCACCCCACCACACTTATGTCCCTAAATAAAAACATACACACGGGCGCGCACGCGCGCACACACACACACACATTATTTTTTATACTAGGGGAATCGACAACTAGGGTGGGGCTCATACTTGTGTGATGCAGGGTTGATTCCTATCCACTACCACTATGCCCCTAGGTGCACCCACACAACCATCATGCAAGGGGAACATGCTAAACTAGGTTTGAACACATGACGTCACAAGGAGTCCCTTAACAATACACTCTATCGCCACTTGGTCTACACCCACAGGGGCTAAAAACAAATTTATATTAGAAATATAATGGAATTGGAATTATCAAGCAGTGTATGTTTATTAGAAGATTGATCAAACCTAATAAGATATAATATTTCAATACCCAAACAAGATTACATATATTTTTCAAAATGAAAAAATGTGGCAGATCAATGTATGATACTAAGTGAAAGAGATGATCTAGAGCCAGCCCCAAGTCTTTAAGCCATCATAAGAAAATTATGACTAATAGCATAGCTCTAAAAGATGGAAAATTTGTAGGAATGACAACCATCATAATCCAACCATAAATTTATGTATAAGTGTAAACATTAACATTCCACAAAATAAGAGTTCAACGGTGTATAACAAGTAAACATAAGCTAAACCAATGACAAGTAAGGCTTAGTCACTGAAAGTGATGGATTCCTCTACATTATCACCAAAAAACCATTTTGTAGACCATCTAGGATGACTAGGATCCTATGAATGTCTTGCTTGATCTCCAACATTTCCCTTTTGAGTTCAACAAGTGTCAAGTCTAGGTCTATCCCATCTGTTCCTTGGCTAGCATTGTCTCTAATAACTATCCTCCATAAGTATAGCCACAATCTCCTTGATTGTCCAAACAAGGTAGAGCTAAAGGAGAAGAGGGACTGTATTCCACTTGTGTTCCACGGGTTGTGTAGATGGCCATTGATGATGAAATCCTCATCTTCCTTAGTAGAAGACCTTGCTTTCCCTTTGGATTTCTCTTCCAAAGTAGGTACATTTTTAGCAACTTTCTCTAAAACCCTAGAAATGAAATACCCTTCATAGCTAGTAGCACTATCCTTCTCCTTTCAATGAGAGGGAGGCTAAGGAATAACACACTCACCTTTCTCAAGTCGAAATCAACTCTTCTATTCTCTATTGTGTATGGTCGAGTAGGGGTACTTGGCTCATTTTCAAGGGAGCATGTGTTCTTTTGAATCCAATATTATGAATAGTTTCCATCCCCCAATCTTGCTATTGTTTATTATCATCCTCCACTCCATATTCACAAGATGACATTAGTTCTGCAGGGCCAACATTTCATTGAGCCTCACCTACATTTTGTTTGCAAAAGAACCTCTGAGAAGCAAATTTGAGAGGCAGAGACTTTCCTTGATCCACAGAAAGAAAAGGTTTATACCAACTTCTCTAGTAAATACCATAAGCATATTGAAAACCATAACCAAGTAATCCTTCTGTTATCGGACAATCCACTCGAGCAAACGCGAGCCGGATCTCCCTAGCTCAATGTGAGTCTAGAACAAATAGAAAAAACTACAAGTGCATTTCCTAGATCTACTTAAGGACCAAGTAGTAGATGTCTTACCTTTTTACTACGCAATGCTTTCTCCCAAATGTTGATCCACGTCTCGTGGTCATTAGATCCAAGCTACAAGACCTGTCAAGACAAGAAACAAGAGAAACCAGTAAAAGACATCTATACAATAAGTGATCTAAGTAAATAGTTAAGCAGGTAAACTACTCAATATCATTGCATACAAGAACAATATTGGTAGAAAGCATTTGTATTATTGCAAATGGGGGAGTACATGATAGAGATATAGAACTACAACCAAGACTTAATGCAGTAGCCATTCTCCGACCAAGCCAGTTGCCACGTCCTTCCAAGGAAGTATGAGTTCTCCAATGGGTGAATGGAGGTGTCTTAAGAGAGATTTCACCAGCATGTAGATACCATAGTATTCCTCCGTTTGGGATGGGAGTGAACCTCACTTATATAGGACTAAGTGGATAGGGTATGGATAGGATAGTTTGAGAGATGGTAGGAGAGAGATAGGGGATCCTCCCAAAGAGTTAGGGGTCGAGTACCAGCTCCCCTGGAGGTCAGGGGTAAGCCCCTAAATGAGCAAGTTTCGAGAAGGATCTCGAATAAGCTATTTTTTCCCATTAACTGACCTCGTCACACCCTGCAGTGGAGCAAGCTGCGACGTTGCATGTTGCTAGTGTGCAACCTACGACGACCTCTCAAAAGATTGCAGAACTGAGTGCAAATCCTCCCAAGATGATTAATTAGTCTAGGTATCTTCAGGGATTTACAAGCTAAATCTGATGATGAGTAGATTTTGGGTGTAACAAAATGCCCCCCAAAGCATGAAGTTGTTGAAGATAGACAGGTGAAGTGCTTTGATAGAAATAATGGAAATAGACTCGTCAGGCGAAGGACACTACTGCAGTATAACTGACTCTGAACTGACAATCTCATATGAAGTACAACATGGCTGCCGACCAATACATTGCAGATCCATGGTAGTAATGACCGACTGAACACAATCATGGCTACTAGACACAAGCATAGATCCATGATGAGATGATAACACAACCACGACCAATACAAGAGTGGATCTGTGTAATATGACTCAATACAAACTCCATCGCAACCTGGGTGAACATGATGCCCAGGGTCTTCAAGCTGAACCCGCAATGATACAAATATATCCATGTGATTACAAATGTCTTGACGTTGAACATGGTAGAAACCACTTGATTACCAGCCATTGATGTAAACCGTTAACAAGTGCGAGGGAGATCACCATTGATGTCAATGATTCCCAAGGTATCACGGTACATATCATCCAACATGAATAAATGATTTGAAGTCGAATGCAAGATGAAATCTTTCAATCAAGAGCCAATAATGTAAACTCATGATGAAAGCAATGTAACCTGCCATTGAGGCATGCAGGGCCAAGGTACTTGGTTGATTTCTAGATTCAATCCTTGGATGATGAGTTGAAGTCGACAAGGATGAATCCGTCGAAGGAGGCCCATGATGAATCCCCCATCAATCAACACGAAACACGACAAAAGATGTGTAGAGTGGATTGGATGGTACAGTAACATGCAAGACTGGCTCAACGTAACAATGGCATGATGACGTGTGTACTGACTGTATATGATAGATAGTGAACGTGTTATTGAACATGGGCATGGCATGACTTGGCAGTATTGACACAATGAGAATGATGCAAACTTCTAATGCAACTGATGATGGAAGCTTTTTATAAATGACTCAGAGGAGTAACAGAACTCAGAAAGTAAGTGAGGACTCATAGACAAACAGATGACCCAAGTACTGTATGCGAATGCAGATGAGTGCCATGTTCAAGAACGACTATATACTGCCACTAAGGTATGTAACACAAACACTTTCCTTTTTCCCCATCATGAATGATGAGTGCCTCATGTGTTTTTTTATGAGCTTGATGAGGGTAACCAGATGCTCGGTATAGCTCATCTCATAGATGAGTCCAATCCCAAAAAATTTCTGAACCTGGGATAGGAGGGGTTCGTCCCATGACGGGCCCTTCAATGTGAAAATTTTTAACGAGTCCATAGAAGGTAAACTCGGTCGTCATTTCATGTTTAGAGAGTCTGAAAAGAACTAAAGAAGACTCCAACGGTACTTTTTCGTAAAGTTAGCCTCCTCACTCGAAAAAGGGTAAAACAATGTGAGAGAGGACTCTTCCAGTCATGATTGGTTGGAGTATTCCTTTTTCGTAATTAGTGCCTCCTGGTCTGAAAAGGGGGTAAACTATCACCAGGAAGATGACCATTCAAATACTTTAACAAGCGTGAATGCAACAAGTTTGCTTGGCAATCTTTTCATTTTTCGAGAGCCTGAAAAGAGCTTAACGGTAGACTCCGGGGGATGTCCTGTTCCATGGAAGTTTGATGAGCCCGGAAAAGTGATAAATCATAACTCGGTACTTGCTCTCATGGTTTCATGAGTATGAGAACAAACACAGAGTAAAATCGTCCTCATGCAATAATTACGACTAACCAAAAAAAATAATGACAAAAAATTCAAAGGGGTGTTCATACCTATAGTTACCGTTATTGATGCGAGAAACGGCACAAAAGACCACTTTACGACTCCTGTACACAAGAGAAAGTGTCAAATAGTCCCAAATATAATGACAAACAGTCGAAACTATAGTAAATGGCCCAAAAGGATCAAAATATTTGAAAAGGAATATTCCATTCTACTTATAAATAGAAAAATGGACCAAAAATAGATTTCATTGTTCAAATTGCCAATTTGGGTGGAGAAGCACCAATTTGGAGCCAAAACTTCCTTTGCTGATTTCGGGAGCTACGATCCGCCATTTCACCAACCATCCGGATTGGGTAGGCCTAAACTTCATCCAGCAACTTTCTAGTGGTTTAGTTTTTGCTTTTAGGTCCATTTTTTGGGTTTTTGATGGTGTTATGGAGGGCTTCATGTGCCCTTGGCTCATCGCAGGTTGCCCTTTCGAGACCTGCGATGAGACCAAGTTGTCACAAGCCTCGAATGCGAGAGGTGCAACGTCATCGCACTGTACTTAAATGTATAGTGCAACGAAGGAGAACGATAATACAAACATCAAAAAGAATTCAAAAGAGGGACTTCTGAGGTTTGAAGCAGGACCTAACAGTGTTTAAATGTCCTTCTTGGTGGGTTACCAGCTAGCCAATATGGTATTGGAGTGGCGAGAGAGAGAACATGAGCTCGAAGATGAACAAGCTACGAACGATCCACAATGCGTGGACGCTTTGAGAAACTGCGGGTTACTGAAGTTCTTTGAGATCCAGGGGATGAGATCCTAGATCCCACTACTGACACACATGCTCCAGAGTTGGGATGCAACCCAATAGTACTTTGTGATTGGTGAGCATATCTTCACGATAGGAATTGAGGATATCTACTTTCTTACCGGTTTGTCGCGAAGGGGGGACGCTGTACATCTTACTGGAACACGGGCCAGTGACTATACAGTTGAGGACATGGTGTCGCAGCATTGTGTTGCTACTTCTCGACCTTCCAGCGGGAAGATTCTCATCAAGGATGTGGTGAGTCGTCCATTGCGGACCATATTGCTTACCATTACTAGGGTGGCAGGTAGCCAAGCCCCACACATGGCTACTCGGACCCAAATGCTATATGTGGAGGACTGTATGTCCCCCATGGTTTTCAACTAGTGCGAGGGTCTCCTTGCAAATATCCAAGCTCAGCTGACCAAGTGTCAGCGAGGGGAGCTCAAGCAGTTTGGGTATGGATCGATCATAAAAGTGTTCCTCTTAGAGCAGATTCCTCTTCTATGTCCGCAATTGCTACTTGATGACAGGGAGCCCAGGGATCCCCATATGCTCAGATGGGCTGAGGTCATGACCCATCATGGTGGCGGGCCCATCATTAGCTTTGGTCTCGAGTTTTTCAGCTAGCTAGAGGACCAGTTACTCATGGTCGAGGACTTTCCATACAGCGGCACAGACTTCCGAGAGGTTCCTGACTTGGTGCTACCCGAGGATGCAGCATGGGGTGATATAGGTGAGAACAAAACCCTTGTATTTTTAGTTTTGTTTATTATATCATTTTTTTGATGTAGTGCTGACAAGTACGTAATATGTGTGTGCAGATATGGCCCCCGTACGAATGGTGGGTCTCTCCCTTCTGGCGAGGAGAGACAAAGGAGGGGAGGGAGTCGTTCTTGTAGGTGCTCATGCTTCCATCGAGGAGATGGAGGAGATGTACATGAACCTATCTTAGCTGACCGTGGAGGTACTGGAGCTAGCTATTGATGACTTACCAAGGCCCATGAAGAGATTTGGGGTTGGAGCATCTGTGCGCTTCAACGCCTTACCCTGCAAGGTGGTTTGGACCGCAGACTGCTTCCTCACCCAGCGACAGCGTGCCGTCCGTGCTAGGGGTGGTGTACGGGTCAGGTGGAAAGCCTGATGACACTACTATAATTGTACTGAGAGCTTAGAGGCCTTAGATTTTGTACTACTGAAAGCTATGATGTTTCAGATTTTGTAGAGACTCACTGAAAGCCATCGTGCTTTAGATTTTGTACTGGCACTACTTTTTGAGAGATATATATATATATACAGACATTATCGGTGATTTATACATTATGTGTTTTTAAAATGACTAGTGATGTGATCTTGTTTACATGTTTGCTTCTACAATATTTACATGTCATGAATGCTTTTACATATTATGAACATTATGTGTGTGTGATGTACCAATCCAAAATGAAGTTGGCCATCGAGTCTGCAACTGTGTTTAACTCTCGTGGAATGTGCAGGTATTGAACGGATTCAAATGACCTTTCCAGGAGACTTACTCCTCCAAAGAGACGGAGTAAGGTGGGATCACAGATGGCGTAGACCCAATTCAGATGGGAAACCACTAATTGAGAATCCATGTGGATGACAATGTGGTTCATACCCAAGGAAATGGCGTTAGCTAGGGTTTCGATTACTGCCTGATACTCTGCGGCATTGTTGTTCACAAACCCTAGGAAACTTCCTCCTGAGCTAATGAGCTCACATGTTGGGGAATATAGTACCCAGGATGCCGAAGCAAGGTTACGGGTATGCTAGCTGGTGCCGTCCGTGAATCTAAATCACGTTGCCATCTGCACACGCAGACAGAACATGGTATAAGAAGCAGAAACAAGATCAAAAGACACTCGAAAAAGAAATGCGTCACACCACAAAAAAACACGCCATGTATAGTATATACAAGCAAGTCTATGCAAGAGAGATCAAGCATAGTATCTCTTTAGTTAAATCCCATTGCAGGGTTCACCCAAAGAGATTCTGTCATAGTCTTCAAGCTCGTAAGCATCTTTTTCCAACACACGTTTTATAACATAAGGTCCATGCCACATGGACTCGAAATTCCCTGCTCCTAGTTTGTCGTGCTTCTGGTCATAAGTGAGGACCAGGTCACCCTTGTTAAAGATACGAGGTTCAACTGACTTATCGTATTTGGATTTGATGCGTTTCTTGTGCGCTTCATTAGCAAGAGCGACATCTCGGCGAGACTTGTCAAGTTTTGCTAAGTGCAAGAGATGTTCTTCCTCGGCAGTGGTGTTAGGAAGAAGTTCGACAGCAAGTTGTAGAGACGGAAATTCACACTCTATTGGTAGGACAACCTCCAATCCATATACCAATTGGAAGGGAGTGAATCCTATGGAGGTTTTGACAGAATTTCGGTAGGCCCATAACGCTGAAAAGAGCATCTTGTGCCAATTGGACTTATGTGTCCCTACCATCCTTTGGATCATAGTTTTCAAGACCTTGTTGATGGCCTCAACCTGTCCATTAGATTGCAGGTAGTCGGGTGTTGAATTTTCATGGTGAAAACCCAACTTGTCGCTCAATTCATCAACCATATGGTTCTGAGAATGAGAACCATGATCGGTAACAATTTCCTAAGGAACTCCGAAACGCACTATTACATGATTGAACATGAAGAGTGCGGCGGTTTTGCCGTCGTTCTGGTATGTAGGCATAGCTTCAGCCCACTTTGTAAGGTAATCCACAGCTACAATTATGTAACTATGCCCACCGGCCGAGGTAGGCTTACAATGCATAAAATCCATGCCCCATTTAGCGAATGGGCCAACGGAAATAACCGAATGTAATGGGGCAGGATGAGTGCGCTTCTTCATATGGAAGTGTTGGAAAGGAGGACATTTTTTTATGGCCTCAATACAATCTTTGAAGATAGTAGGCTAGAAATATCCTGCGCACAAAATATTCTGGGCTGTAGCCATCCCAGAGAGGTGATCGCCACATGCCCCATTGTGACAGTCATTCAGAACGCGTTCAGCCTTATAGTCATTGAGAGAACGTCGAAGAACTGATCAATGCCACGACAATACAAAGTATCATTGATGATTAAATAATACTTTGCATGGTGACATATCTTACGACGGTCGTTGCGAGAAATTCGAGGGTTGAAGCATTGGGTTTGAATATACAATAAGATATATACATACCAAGGATCAGTCGTACTGATGAGAAACAATGATTCATCTGGAAAGGAGTCATTGTGCTCAACTTCTGCATCAGGACGGGGAAGGTCGCAAATGAGCTCGGCAAACACCAAAGACTTCTTAGACTTAGCATTCTAAAAAAGAAGATCAAATTCTTGTAGTATCACAATCCAGTGTGAATACTTACCCCCAAGCACTTGACGTGTTATTAAGTGGTACATGGGGTTCGAGTTGGCGATGATATTGGTGGTGCAGAGCAAGATGTAGTGCCGGAACTTCTGAACGGCGATGACCACCGCGAATGCAATTTTTTCGACATGTGAATATCTAGTTTTAGCGTCGGCTAGACCCTTACTTACATAGTATATTACATGTTCCGAGGTTTTTTGATCCTCCTGTACCAAAACCATGGTGATAGTGGTAGTAGAAGCGACGAAATATAAGATGTAATCTCGATAATAATTAGGTGGTTGGAGCACGGTGGCGTGCGTGATGGCATGTTTGAGACTGTCAAAGGATTTTTGAGCTTGGTCGTCCCAAATGAACGGGATGTCCATCTTGAGTAGTCTCATATACCCCGGAGTCTTCTCCGCGAAATTGCAAACAAAATGTCTTAAATAAGTCACCTTCCCTTGGATACTTTGAAGTTCAGTCACATCAGTCGGGGGTGGTAGGTTGATGATGGCCTCCACCTTTAAGGGATCAATGCGGATCCCATCCTTCGAAACGATAAATCCTAAGAGGCGTCCAGACTCAACGCAAAAGATACATTTATGAGGATTCAAACGGATATTGTACCATCTGCATCTGAGGAAAATGTCCATCAGATGATTAATGTGGAACTCACACTACTTTGAGTGAGGAGGGAGATCATCCAAGTAAGGTTCCACAAAGTCCTTAATGTCATGGAAGGCATACGACATAGTCCGCTGAAATGTGGCGCCAGCATTTTTAAGGCCAAAAGGGAGTTTGGGGTATGAAAAAGTGACCCACGGGCAGATGAAAGCCATCTTATGTTGGTCAGCTGGGTTGATCTCAATTTGGTTGTAACCAGAAAAGCCATCCATGAATGAGAAGATGACGCTTCTAGCACAGTTGTCGATGATCTGGTTGATGAAGGGGGTCGGGTAGTTGTCTTTTGGACAAGCCCGATTAAGGTCCCGATAATCAACACAGACGCGAATGGTGCCCTACATTTTGTTCATAGGAACGATGTTTGACACCCAATATGTCAATGGGACAGGATAGATAAAACCAGCCTTTAAGAGCTTTTCAATTTCTGCCTTTATTGTCGTAGTCTTCTGGGGGTGTACTAGTCGTAACTTTTGGCGTATAGGTTTGATGTTGGGATAGGTTTTTATTTCATGAGAAACAATTGCAGGGTCTATCTCCACTATACTGAGTTTCACCGAGATGTCTACCGGGGTGGTTGCCTCAATATTGGCCAAGTTGCCCTCCATGTCCGTAAGACATGTAAGAATGGGGGAATAAGGGGATGGGTAGATATCTGGTGAAAAGAGGGTATGGATGTTGTTCTCTATGTACTCCAAAGGAGGAAGAAAAGATGACCTATGGTGGAGATCATCCCATGGACTATCGTCAACATTCATTAGTTCCATGATGGACTCATCTGAATGAAAAGTCCGATGTAAGAGATCAGGTAGAGATGATGTCCATCGTAGAGAATAGGATGGAGAGGCCATGGTTAAATGGTCCTCCAGTGCTGATTGGATAGCTTCATAAATACATTCAGCGGGTGAAAGAGGCATCATATCTCCAAGCAGGTGTGTTGTGGCTTCATCCGGTACAAGCCAAGCATCGGTAGAGTGAGATAAAATCTCTGTGGAGATCATGTTCACCATAGCAAAATGATTAGGGGGGTCTGTGACTGGAAAAACGCCCATGAGAGATGAATCTTTCAAAAGGCCAAACCATACACTCTCATACTGTTTTGACATCTGTCCAATGGAAGGATCATGGTCACCAGGATGAGTAGTGGCATCTAGTGTACAAAAATATAATTGGTCGATAGTAACAATTTGTCCTTGGTGGGGGAATTGTATTATGTGGAAGACTAAAGAGGCTATCGCCTGCATAGTGTAAAACCAATTGCGACGAAGCAAGAGATTATAATCTAACGAGGCTGAGACCACTTCCACATTAATGGTTACGGTCTTTCCACCCAACTCAACTGCAAGAGCTTGTAAGAGCCCATGAGGTTGAAAGCAACGCCCGTCGAATGCTTTCAATGTGGTAGGAGAATGATTCAATTCTGGGGAGCCAATGGCTCTCCAATAGGTGATGGACATGACAGAAGTGGAGGATCCTTCGTCCAAAAGGGTACGATGGAAAATCTTCCCAACAATGTTTGCAGAAACTTGGAATGCGAGTTGGTGTCAGAGCCTCAACTTAAAGTTGTCAAGTCGGAACATGATGGTGTTCGAGGAATCCGGGTCGACCGCACCAATGGCTGCAAGGAGAGTTTTGCGTTGATTAGGACAATTCTCCAAAACTTCCAGGGTAGACATGGCGCAAGGAGCTTGTGCCAAGTCCTCTACGATATTGTAATTTTGTGCCACTCGAGCGTTAGGATTGAAAACAACTTTTCGAATCGTACTCTTGGGCAGTTGCAATATCGAGTCTAAGGAGGGATTCTCAATGGTGAGAGAAGTCGATGGTACAGTGACATCAGTTAAGGAGTCGAAAACTTTTTCAGCATTACTTCCAGTGGATTCTTTCGAAGGGACCGGTTCGTAAGATCACGAGCACGTGTTCAAATTGATCGCCTCATTACGCAACATGAGAACATGCACGGTATTGGATGGTTCCCCCTGGGCTGGGGGGGTTTGAGCAATCATCTGTTGGTTCTGAGTAGGAAACGGATCATTGAGGATTGCGGGAGTTGGTTTACCCCTAAGAAAATTTTGCACTTCGTCTCTATGGGGACACTCTTTGGAGAAATGGTCATCTCCACACAGTAAACAGTGATACTTTAGTTTCTGTTTCTGCTTGGTATCGTTAGGAGTGCTCTTTTGTTCCTGCTGGGCAGATAATTTTTTGGGTTTCCCTTTGTTCTTATTCTTGCCGTTAAACTTCTGAGATGAAGCTGATTGAACAGAATTCACCTCTTCAGTTACAACAGGAGCGGTGGACTTGGTGGTGCTGTCGCCAGCCGGAGTCGGGTTTGATGATCCAGCAGTGCTAGCAGTAGGATGGGTGTTAAGGGAATCAATGACTCCATTAGTTTGGAGTCCCTTATGTGGTTTCGCAGGATCATTAACGTTGCGAGGTGCATTAGGAAGAATATCAAACAAAGTGTCGGATTGAGTGTAGACTAAATCTAGCACATGGGAACTCGCGATGGCTTGTTCTTTGGTGACAACACCTCGCATAGCAACATCTCTTGCTATGGTAGGAATGAGGGATTTTTTGAACCAGTCTGCTAGGAGCTGATCTGGAATGGGAGATTTAATGAAACGTTGTCTCCTTCGCCACTCGTGGATATGATCCAAAATGTGAGTGGCGGTATTCTGACGGAGCGAGGTTAAAATCTCAGTACCAGTCTCATATTGTATGGGCAGCTGGAAATGTGTCAAAAATTTCATGGCAAGAGAACCAAAATCAGGAAAAGAGAGTGGTGGCAACTCAATGTGCCACTTGGAAGCCGAACCGGTGAGAGTCCTTTGAAAGAATCTAAGACGAATTGAATCGTCCATTAAGGAATTAAATGAACACCATAAGTGGTATGTCATCACGTGGTTTTTAGGGTCTTCACCTGGCTTGCCGTCAAACTTGGGGATATCAAATGGAAGTTTCATTGGAATCGGTGGCCAGTTAGATCCGTGGTAAATAGGATCGTTGGTTAAACGGGATAGGTCAGGCAGGTCCAAAGTAGCCAGGAAGGGCAGCTGTGGGTTAGGATGCGTGTATTGATAAGACAGATAAGGCGTGTAAGGACTAAACTGACCGTAAGGTGTGCCAGGATGAAACCGACCGTAGGGGGGTGTGCTGCCCGGACCGTAAGGAGGTCCACCACCATAATGTGGTCCATTCAAATAAGGTGGGGGTCCGCCTCCACCTCCGGGAGGGAGTGGAGGTCCACCGCCACCACTGGGTGGAGGTGAGGTTCCATAACCATAATAAGGTTGCCCACCACTTCCTCCGCCTAGAGGGGGTGGTGGACCACTTCCACCTCCAGAAGGATGGGGGCCCCCACCACCTCCACTGCCGAAAGGATGAGGGTCTCCACCACCATCGCCACAACCATAGTAATTAGGTCCTCCACCGCCTCCGCTTGGAGGGGGTGGTGGACCACCGCCGCCACCCGAAGGGAAATGTCCACCTCCACCATGATAGAATGGTCCACCACCGCCTCCGCCTAGAGGAAGTGGTGGACCACTTCCACCTCCAGAAGGATGGGGGCCCCCACCACCTCCGCTGCCGGAAGGATGAGGGTCTCCACCACCACCACCACCACCATAGTAATTATGTCCTCCACCACCTCCACCTGGAGGGGGTGGTGGACCACTACCGCCACCCGAAGGGAAATGTCCAACTCCACCATGATAGGGTGGTCCCCCGCCGCCTCCGCCAGGAGGGGGTGGTGGACCATTCCCGCCACTGCCGGAGGGGTGAGGGATATTGTAGGAAAAGTGAGGTGGGACTCCACCAATGTTAGGTGGGGGCCTGCCGCCTCCAGCAGGAGGTGGGGGAGAACCAATCGGGGGTGGAAGTACCTAAGGGATAATCGGTTGGGGTCCATGTTGCAACATAGGTTGTTTCCCCCATAGAGTGTATGGATTCCTGGGATAAGGTATCTCGTATGGGATGTTTCCGGGATTAGGTTGTCCCGGCACAGGGTTAACAGAACCTGGATACGCTTGAATCCCTGAGGGTTGAGTTACATTAGATGACCCCCCAGCATGAGATAATCCCGTGGTGGACGGTTTAGCGGGTTGGGAAGGTCCAACGGAAGGTCCGTTGGGGATTCCACCACCTATATTCTGGTTAGGAAATGGGGGTTTCCCCCCAGCCACAACAGGTTGACCAGTAGTTAAAGGTTGAACCAAAGTAGGTTGTTGACTAGCTACCGTGGTAATAGAATTACTAATAAGACAATCTGTGGGAATGGAATACCCTCCCCTTGAATTCTGAGGTGGGGGAGGGACTGGTAAAGTAATCGTGGTAGTGACAAGTGTGTTGGACTGTTGTCCTTCCACCGGTTGGTTCACTTGAGGTGCAGGACTGGACTCTTGCGAGGGTTGACCAGTCTCATTATTGGTCACGTGGTGGGGTACTTCAGGTGATCCGAAAGATATCGGATGAACTGGGACCGATCGGTCGTCAAATCTTATTTGGAAATGGCGATTTCAAAACTCTTCAGAGTGCTGCTCGAGACTTTGTCTTTGAAGCTCATCACCTTTAATACATAACTGTTCCAAACATTCATGGATGGGGCCAAAAATATCGGTGGGGTCAGGCCTATAGTAAGGCCTAGAGAACTCTTGAGTAGTCCAGTTAGGTGGGGATGAGATGGCAAAATGAGCCACTGGGTGGTCTATAGAAGATGTCCAATAAGCTGCTGAAGTACCAACAGCTGCTGTAGGGACATCCTGGGGTCAGTTTATCCATTCAAATGATCCATTCTCTCTTGGGATAATGGGAGAAAGGCCTTGTGAAGCAGGGGTTTGTTCTTCTCCATCCGGCAGGGGATGAGAGGCAGGTGAATCTGGAGGAGTTCATGAAAACAGAAGTCCTCCAACATTCAAAGTGGGGTTTTCCACTTCAGTAACTACGACCGTGTTACGCTGATCCATTCTTACCCTCAAAATAACCTCCGGATTAAGGGGATATTCGGGTGATAAGTTCAATATCCTACGAGACCTTCTCCAGGGAAAATCTACTAGAGTGTCAGGATGATCAACCAGGATGGTTGAAACAACGTTTCTCCTAAGGGTATGCTAAAAGAAAAGCAGTCCAAAAAAATCTACTCAAACTAAGGCAACAAGCAAACTTATGTGACAGAGTGGATTCAAAAGTCTGGAACCTCACGGGATTATCAAGGCATTGCAAACCGCGATATACTGCAGTGTCCAACAATATGACACGACAAGGAGGATTGGAACCGTACCCTTTCTTGCATACCTGATTACCTAGACAGTACGTGCGTGCTAATCTCCCTGATTATTGTTCTCGGTGTATTGCTTTGCCAAGATGGCCAAATGGTTAACTCGGTTGGTTTCAGGAATCCTAATGGTGTCTCCCGATATACTCAAGGTATGTGGGAGCTAAAATCCGTAGTGGTGTTGTCTAATGCACAACCATTCGTCAAGAGACCTTCCGATATACGTGTCGAGTATGTGATACACCCTTCGATATATGCCAAGTACGGATTATGGTACTTGGTGGGTACGCAAAGGAGCTCGATATACCGATGTACGTGGAAGACTACAATACCCCCAGAATACAGTGCTGGCAAATAACGACAGCTCCCACGCTTAACAACGCTGGAACACATCTCTAACTTACACACAAGTTGCTAAAACTTTTACCTAGTTCTACCGTTAATTTTATCTTGGACGGTTAGGTGAATGCATGAGGTGAGTACATAATCAGAAGCATAATGCAATTCCTAGCTACATGCACAAAACATTCTTTTCTTTCAATGAATTCTAGCTATGGGAAGGAGAAAGATTTTTCCGATGGTATTGCCAAAACAAACTCAATGCAACACAATTCCCAACTCAAACAAATTCGACAATGAAAGTATTCTTTTCCTTTTATGTGAAACGCAAAAGCACAACACTACTAAACCAAATCAAAACAACTTTTTCTTTTCTTTTCCTTTTCAAAGTAAAATGACCTTACGTGATGAAAAGAGAAGATTCTGAAATGGAATATGCAAGATTTTCAATTTCACTTTCAATGACCTAAAAGAAACAAGAATTAAAAATGCATCTACCTTTCCTTAGCATGGAATCAATTTTGCAAAAAATCGAAGCGTGCTTTGAGTCTTTCAAGAAAATGAGCAATAAATAATTCAAGAAAAACACAATAGATCATATGTTGGAGGGGCCTAGGTCGGCCTGTCGACTAGGCCCTCCGCCCGACCATTTTGCAGCATATGTTGACAAGTCACGTCGACTAGTATGGGTCGGGTTGATTGGATAAACCGACAGACGGTTATGTAACTGTATCTTCATATATATATATATCTAGGCTGGTGAGCCGATAGACTTGTAGAGATTGATTTTATCATTGTGTTCTGCTCTTGCTGGTTAATACAAAGGCTATTCTCTCTATCTGTATCGTCTCTTGTATTTGTATCATTGTGTATGCTTACTTATATTATGTAATGTATCTATGATAACTATGTGAACCTCGGGATTACAACATCTGGTTCCGTTGCTGGTTGATACATGAAAAATTACTAGAAGCATGACCCATGATTTCAGAATAGGATATTAGAGACTAGTGGGAGAATAAAATCGTGAATTACCTGTAGAATTATGTGCGACATAACAAGCTAACGATTAAACAAGCAAGAGATCGATTCTTCTCCGAGACCCATGAGCAATTTGTAGAATCCGTGCGGACCGCCTTGAAGAAACTTCTGGATGAACAAACCAGTCGATGAAGCAGAGCATAAAATAGTATCGAAGCTAATCAATGGAGGTCGTACAAATCTATCAGAATGGTGCAAAAATATTGTAGAAGATTTCTGTGAAGAACAAGCGATCGAAAATCAAGTATCAGTAGATGAAATAAGAAAGAAGTTCTTCACCGAATTAGCCGATCAATTTCTATGTTCTCTGCCAACATTATTGTTTAAATTTTTGATCGAAAAAGGTGTCTCACATATTGTCGAAACAAGACTGTTGCTAACCCCGCGTCTTCCAAACTCTAACTGGGAGGAGAAATAATGTAAGTGGGAAAATTTTGTAAAGGAGCGCGAATGGGAATTTTTCTTGAACAAGTGATGGTCTACACTTCCTTAATAGTCCAGAAACCGTCGGGCCGGCATTGGGGGGGTGATGAAGCATGATTTGATGTACCTAGTTTGATGAAACTCGACATATGACAAATGACATGACCAGCAGTGGAAAAAAATCTGACAAAGACAGACTTTTAAGTCATAAAAGCACCCCAGATATTCAGAAAATCGAAAGAGAAAAAGGAGGCAGCGACGTGAAGAGCTGCGGGAGCAGGAAATTGCGCTCCGGACGACACGAGGATCAAATGTTGCGACAGATGCAAAAGGGAATCTTCCTGAATCAAGTCAATCCCATGATGATATGGATGTCAAAGAAGAACTGTCGCCAATGGATGAATACTTGTGGATAGAGTGTGGTAGAGCTCTCCAAGTTCAAATACCAGAAACGGTAGCACCTCCGTCTCCATTCCGTTTAACAAAAAGCGTTCGGGTGGAATAAATTGTCAAAGAAAATCTTGGTCTCCATGCTGGTCAGTTGGAAATTTGGATTTGTTGAAGCATAGATGGCGATGATATCAATAGACTATTGATTAATCTACCGAAAGAAGGGAATTGGATATCTTTTCAACTCGAATTTTCAAATAGAAGTTTTCATCTAGTGTACACAGAGCATGAGGAAGCGCCCCCCCTGCCAATACCAAATTTGAGCGACTCGACAAGCATGTCGGAAAGTCCAAGATTTAGCGAAATACTGTTTGAACAAAACTTTAACTGGATTTCGACAGAAATAATTGACGAAGGAAGATCTAGCGACATCGAAGGAGATACAGTAATTGATTCTGAAGACAGAGAACCAAGTTCAGAAAGACAGCTAATTCATACTAACGAAGCACCAAGTATTGATTGTGGAAATAACCCACCCACACCTCCATCAAATTCTCATAATAATACAATACCAGACATGGCACACACTACAACACACCTTCTGTTCTACGAAGGAGATGAGATCCAAGAAGACATTGGTTTGTGTGCGAAGTAATCTAGACAGCTAATCAAATTACCAATGAAGACAGGCAAATTGCTCAATTTGTTGGTTCATTAAGAAAACGAGCACTGACATGGTACATGGGGTACATAGGAAAATCACCAACTGCAACAAAATAAAAAATCAAACAAAGCTTTTTGGCCTTCTTTATGATTGGAGATGCGACATACCTGGCGGCAGAACGACTAAAGACAACATTCCAAAATCCAACAGAAACTGTCAAGGAGTACGACAAGAGGTTTAAAGACCTCCTGAGCAAATTAGACTATGAAATCGAACAAAACTACTAATCAAATGGTTTATTGCTAGTCTAATCAATAAAATCATAATACATGTCCGTCGACAAAATGTTACCACATATGTAGATGCACTAAGAGTAGCACTAGAAATCGAAATGGATGATGAATACCCTCTAATATCCATGGATAGACATGTCGACGAACGACTTGAAAGTATGGAGCAAGCTATCAGAAATATAACGTTAAAAGGACCAGAGCTGTGGTGTACAACTTGTTGAACCTCAGGACATACCAAATATTCTTGTCGAAATGATGATCGACAACAAGAGGTAAAACTCATCCAATCGAGATGTTTCTGTGATTTATGCAGAGAATATGATTTACATACCACAAATGATTGTCCATACAATCTGAAAAATAAGAAGGCAAGATGGTGTCAAATTGTGAAGTAAATACACATTCAATCGAAGAATGTCATTTGAACCTCAAAAATCAGCAAAATTACCATGCAGTGTACCAAGCAAATTCTGTCGAACAGAACCAAGACAAAAATCCAGCAAATAACGGATTCGGGAGGAATGATGGAAGAAATAACCAGTACAATCAAAACAGGAATGACAGACACCCAAGGTATAATGATCGACGGAACGATTGGCGATATAATGGCTACAATAGACGCGGTGGATATCAGAGTCACGGTCGTGGGAGTGGAGGTCGAGGCTTTCAATATGGTCGACCTGGTGCATGTTTTACATGCTTCAGCGAGAATCATCGACACGCAGAATGCCCTTATAAGGAAAGAACTAATCTCAAATTTTGTTCAAAGTGTGGGGTAGGCGATCACTATTTAGAGGATTTCCCTACCATGATCGAAAAAATAAATAATAATAAAAATGTTCATGTTTTATCTTGTGTTCAAAAAAATGATGTGCTTCGTACAAAAAACTTGCAAATTGTAACAAGACAAGGCACTCATATTGGTCAAGATAAACCTCAGATAACTAAAATTGTCGATAAGGAGGATTATCCAAATCCTCTAAAACAAAAATTTGTGTACAAAGATGTGTCTGACATATTTCATGATTTAGCAACACATGAAGAAACTCTTAATGAATTGCTCAAATTAAGTTCAAATGAAGAAGCTGTAGGAAAAACGATTGATTTGTTGCATAAATTGAAACACGTCGAGCAAAGACAAACTAAAAACATTTTTCGACTAAAAAAAAAAGAGAAAAATGACGCCGACCCATTAGTCGATCTCGACATAAATGGATATCATGTACAACAAGTTGTACTTGATTTTGGATCCCAAGTGAATATCATGACTCATGACACTTGGGACCAACTCGGCCGACCTCAACTACAGGAATAAGGCATCTACTTAAAGCTCGTAGATCAAGGATTAATTGAGCCGATTGGAGTATGGAAAGGAGTCGAAACTTCCATTAAAGGTATCAAGACATCAATAGATTTTGAAATCATCATACCAAAATATGGTGCAAGTTCCTTCCCTGCTTTGGTCGGTCGACCATGGGGACGGAAGATGAAGGCTTCAATTTCTTTGGACAAAATCTGCATCAAGTTGAAAGGTAATGGCCAGAAGGTTATCGTACCAATCTTCCCATCACAAGGAGAACCTTGGTCAGAACCTATAGAAGTCAACAACGATATCCGACAACTTTACCGAATAGACAATAATGAAGATCACATTGAGCCAAATAACCAAGGAGAACTTCATCTCAGAGATCCTATCTTGCTCGGATATAATTCCGATGCATAACTCTATGACTGAAAAATAGAGAATTATGATCTGCATGCAAAAGAATGATGGACTGTGGAAGCCATCTCGAGGAAACAAATAAAGAAATGTCTCTCTATATCTTACACACCGAAGGTTTTCAAACGAAAAATGCAAGCATATCCAACACTTGTTCCAGATAAAAATGTACAATATGGTAGCTTGACATTAAGATATAAAGAACGTGATTTACCTGATGTACATGTCGAATAGGTATCAAAACATGTTGGAGAGCAAAGCCATCTACAAAATTTGGTAGAGACATTTACTGGTCAAGCTGCGAGATGGTGGGACACTCATCAGTCGAAACTTCAAAATTGGAATACTGCATCAACATATTTCATAGAAAGGTTTGGAGGAAGAAACTGGACAGCTCAGGCTGACATTCCCTTGTTTACACAAGGACAAAACCCTGAAGCTGACATTGACTGTTGCGAAAAGAATGGTGAAAATTAGGATATAAAGATGAAAGAAAATGTCCTCACCTCTTTCCCAGAACACTCGACAATCTACCTAACAAGTGGTACAAGATGGAAGAAGCAAGAAGAGAAACTTTCGTTTGGAAAGATCTAAAAGAAAATTTTATTAAGGATTTCTAGTTTTCTCCGCAGGATGAGAGATTGGTCGAAGCAAGCAAAAGCATCAAAGAATTTTTGCAGCCAACAGAAATTCTAACACTTAGAAACAAACAAGAGAATGTGCACCCACCTAACAATTTCTACAATATAAAGACGACATAAAAACAACACTCGACAAGACTGAGCCTAGAAACAGAGATGTTGGTAGGGAAAAGTTTTCAATGGAGAAAGGATCATCCCAGTGTGTCAAAGCCCATAAGAACAATCTTAAGTACATAGATCGTAGAAAAAGATGAACCTGAAAGATTATCAGAAAAAGACTTCCCAACAACTTTCACACAAATCAAAGAAGGAGAAATACAGATAAGTAACAGTCGTGCACTAGAATGGATGGACGCAAATATTAAAATAAAGGAAGTAGATATTTCAAAAGACGATCGACCGAAAATGGCAAAAATTAGCGATTACTGGAATGAGGAACAAACATCGGAAATCTCCAGTATTCTCAAACAATTCCAAGATGTTTTTACTCGAGACTATAAAGATTTGAAAGGGCTTGTAAAGGAAATGGGCAAGATGAAAATTGACATTAAACCTGACGCCAGACCCATGAAGAAAAGACCCTACAAACTTGCTCACAAATATAAGGATATTGTCAAAAAGGAGATCGATAACATGCTTGCTGTAGGAATAATATATCCTATTGACCAGTCGGAATGGGAAAGCCCAATGGTCATTCAGCCAAAGAAACAAGATCCGACTCGACTGAGAATCTATGTCGACTTTCGAGAGTCGAACAAGGTAACTCTAACAGATCCCTTCCCTACACCCTTTGTAGATGAAATCATCAATGAAGTTGCAGGGCACGAGTGCTATTCTTTCACGGATGGATTTTCGGGGTACAACCAAGTACCTATAGAAAACGAAAGACCAGAAAAAGACAACATTCGTGTGCGAATTTGGATCGTTTGCATATAAAGTTATGCCTTTCGGTTTGAAGAACGCACTTGCGGTCTTCTCAAGAATTGTCATCAAAGCATTCCAAGAATATATTTACAAAACCATGCCTGTATACTTTGATGATTGGACAATTTATACAATGCTAAAAGATCACTGCAAATGGCTCAGACTAATGTTGGAAAGATGTCGACAGATACAACTATCCCTGAGCATTAAAGAGTGCATCTTTGTGACACCTATCGGCATATTACTTGGCCATGTCGTGTGCAAAGAAGGTATTAAGGTTGACTACACGAAGATCAAAATTATTCTCCACCTAAAGCCTCCAGTAAATCTGAAACAAGTACGAATTTTGTTAGGTCATACCGGGTATTACAGAAAATTTATCAGACACTATTCTGATATGACTTATCCTCTGGAAGAATTGCTAAAAGAAGATCGAGATTATAGATGGATGGAGGAATGCGACATTTCATTCAATACATTGAAAAGAAAAATGGTCGAAGCACCGATTCTTCGATTTCCGGATTGGTCAAAGAAATTTCATGTACATATTGATGCATCCGGAATAGCAGTGGGAGCCATCCTAACACAACCCGGAGATGATAACATGGATTATCCTAATGCATTCAGCAGTCGAAAATTGAATAAAGCTGAAAGAAATTATTCTACGACTAAAAGAGAAGCATTAGGTATGGTATTTTCCCTTCATAAATACCGCCATTATTTATTGGCTAATCCGTTTGTATTTTATACAGATCACCAAGCTTTAAAATACTTAGTCAATAAGCCATTGCATCACGGGAGATTATGTCATTGGCTAATACTGTTTCAATAATTTGAATTCGAAGTAATCATCCGACTTGGAAAAGTTAATTTTAGACTAGACCACCTGTTGAGAATCGACACAGGAGAAGAACCGACAAGAATTGAAGATGACTTACTGGACGCACACTTGTTTTGCATTGAAGCAGTACCTTCAGAGCTTATGGAAATTGCACAATTTCTGGAAAATGGGAAATCTCCTGAGGGAATGAATGAGCAAAAAAGGAAGATATTAGCAATGAAAGCAGCCCCCTACACTTTGATCAACGGTTTCCTCTATAAACTCGGCCTGGAAAATATATTACGCCGATGTGCACTTGAGCATGAACGAATATAATTACAGAACCCCATGTTGGACCAGCGGGAGGACACTATCATGCGGATATAACCGCCAGAAAAATCCTGCAGGTAGGACTCTGGTGGGAAACAATTCATAAAGACTGTCAAGAGTTTATATCTAAGTGTGATAAATGTCAGCGCATGGGCCAACCACTACCAAGAACAGAAATGCCATTGTTTCCAATTAACCCTAGATGAACATTTGAAATATGGGCTATTGATTTTATTGGACCATTTCTAGTAGTGGGAAGATGAACAGGTGCTCGGTATATTATTACTGTTGTCGAATACGTTACCAAGTGGGCAGAAGCAGAACCAGTCGAAACATGTTCAAGTGAAGTTGCTGCTAAATTCATTTATGAAAACATCATAACACACTTTGGATGCCCCATAACATTGATAAGTGACCAAGGTACACACTTTGTATGTAAAACCATTAAAGAATTGACTAAGGAATTTGCAGTTGATCATAGAATAAGCACAACATATCACCCTCAGTCGAACGATGCAGTAGAATCATTCAATAAAACACTTACAAAAGGATTGACAAAAATTTGCAATATAGAGAAAGATGATTGGGATGATAAAATACCTGCTGTCCTTTGGGCATATAGAATAGCATATAAGAAAACGACAGGACAGACACCATTCTCACTTGTCTATGGGCAAGAGGCTGTCGTTCCGTTACATTTTCGACGACAAGCACCAACCATTGCAATAGCTCTACATATCGATGTCGAAGATACTCGGCACGAACGGCTATTATAGCTGTCGAAGCTAGATGAAAGTCAACAGTTGGCATTAGAACATCAGAGAGTGCAAAAAAAAACAACAGAAAGCATGGCATGATAGAAATATCAAACAAAAGAATCTGTCAGTTGGAGATTTAGCACTCCTATATAGTAGCAGAGTAAAAGGGAAACCAAAAACGTTGCATACAGAATGGATGGGACTGTACATCATCGAAAAGTTAAATCCTAATGGCTCAGTTCGGCTAAAAACATTACAAGGAAATATATTCAAGAAAGTCGTAAATGGCGCCCGACTTAAAAGGTATAAATCATGAAAAAAAGAAAAGAAAAAACGGTTAGAAATAACCAAACGAGAGTACTATAAAGCAATCAACCAAATATAGCAGATCGTGGCAAAAAACAGAAATGACGAGAGAATGACAGAGGAAGCAAGGAAACAATAGAGAAAGAAGTCCGACACACAACCATCGATATTACAGACACCGACAAGAACATCGATGGTTTACAAAAGAAAATCCAACACAGTAAAAGTATTGGAGCTCAGACCGTCCAAGCATAAATAGAGAAACCCGTCGACCTAACACAACGAACGAGATGTCACAGCACCATGATGACAAAGCAATAAAGGATAAAGATAATTGCACTGCCAAAAGTAATGCACCTGACGAAGCGCCGATATCCGACCAACCTAATTTAATAAACCCATCACATCAGCCATTAATACACGCCTCTATGTCTCGTTCACCCGTGCTGATTAATTCAACCATAAATACAGAGCTTGAGGATTCTTGGTTACTCTTCTGCCGAGAACTTGAACTCCAAGAAATAGAATTCCCTGACTCCGCTGAAACCATTCTCACAACCTTGCACCCTAAATCCGCCATGGCTCCCCGAAAAACTTTAACCGCTAGTAGAGCCGCCGCAACATCAGTTAGAGAATTGGAGAAAGAATAGACACCACTGGAAACTAGACTCCAGTTGATTCGAAATGAAAAGGCATTAGAAACCACCTGGAAGAAAGCATGGAGAAGTGTTGAATATTGGGGAAAGGAGTCAAACGGTCACTGGAGAGAGGAAGCAAAACGGTTGTAGATAGCCACAATCTTGCACTACCTGAAGGCACCTTTACTGGATAAATTTGGAGGATTGAAGGAAGTCGTTGCACATCTCATCGTTAGCAGATATCACAATGACAAGCTTTACCTTGATATTCCAGTTGAAATCAATGGTGAAATCATCCACAAAATTACTAGCCTTTCACATAAAGGAGATGCTGTACCAACAAGTTCAGGTGCAGACTTGATTGATGAGTTTGTTGATTCTCCTGCTGGAAAGAATTCATGAGGTATAGTCTTGAGTCAGATTGTCTTTTGAAATTACAAAATTTCCTCCAAGATTGTATCACATGCGCTTTCACGGACAAGTAGAGGTTCAGACTTGAAGCCCGAAATGCTAGAAGCTATTAAAAATATGGCTATGAACGGCAAGGTATACAACTGGGCAGATTATTTGGTCGATATTCTCAAATATACATGCTAGAAGTGTAAGGACGAGGGAGCTAGCATCCGCTACCCATCTATACTCATTTGGATTGCCATGACCCATTGTCGACCAAAAGGAAACAAAGATTTTGCTAAAGTCCGACTCGTCCTTATGGAAAAATTTTGATGTTTTGCACCTGGAACAAGCCGACATGGACCTACAACAGTCAAGCTTTGGCTTGAAGCATGGTTTACTGACCTTACAGAAATAGCAACAAGATGGAGAGTACCACAGAACGTCCATCGAGGCCTACCCCCGAAAACCCACATCCAACTATCTTTGGACGATACAGCAGTATGATACAAGGAAGGAGCAGCAGGTCCAGCAAAACTACTTGACTATTACCCTTCAGTAAGCGAAATATTCTCAGAATTAAGCCGTCAATCTAATCAAGTACTACCCATTCCGGCACAAGCCATGAAAACCAACGTCAAATATGTTGAACCTCTATCCGACATGGAACAAGAAGAAGCATATGAAAGTCGGTTGTACATGAACACTTTCAGCTATCAGCCTGAGCCGACACCTAGCACCAAGATGTTAGCACTCACCCAGACTCCGAACATAGAATCCGGAGAGCAGTCGAATAGCGATACAGAATCCGACAATACAAAACATCTTCTGACAGACAATAATATCCATAAGGTAGTAGCCGAAATCATCAAAACCCGACAAAACTGAGTAATATCGACAAAAGGGAAAGGGAAAAGACAAGTAACCATTCAAGAACCGTTGATGACAGATGAGATCGAGCTATACAATAGCGCTACCCAGATCCTTGAAGATGCAGCCAAGAATAAACTGCCAGTCGAAGAGAAATTCAGAAAGTTCCTAGAAAAAGATAAGTATCCATCTTCCCAAATCATTGTTAAGAAACCCAAAATTTTAGTCGTTCCTGATGTTGATCTAACCATCCAGTTCCCCCCCCATTCCCCAACTACAGTAGAAGAAGAAAGAAGTCTTTTAGCATTACCTGTTCCCCCTGTCACAGAAGACACTGCTTTGAATACATTCATTGCAAACATTCCTATTTCTGTCCTAACTGACGCGAGATGGTCATCCAACAACCCATTTTTGCCTCTCTGTCTACTGTCCCGGTTAACTTAGCTCCTTTCGACAACATTCAAACAGGATTTTTACCTTTTCCATTACCCAGCCCAGAAATTGTCGGTCACATGACAACCCACCATATCAGAAATCCTGATCCATCAGATCCGATATATGCACAACAAACAAGTGTCTTCACTCCTCTTCTAGTCAAATCACTACCACAGCAAACGAGTCCAATTCAAGCAAAAACCGTTAGCAAGGAAAAATCCCAAGTTGTCAGTTCCCAGGTCGAGTCTAGTCTAGTTAGTTCAGATCCGTTCGACAGTACCATTTCACCAAGTCCAATTCCGACATCCGCCGACCTACCATCATTCCTAGTAAACTAGTCGAGTTACCCTATTGAAGGATCCAAGTCTAGTCCAATGTCACAGCAGATCAACAAAGAAGCAAACACGATAGAAGCAGAAAGAGTCACGGAACTAGTCAAGACTCAAGAAGCTGCAGCCGACACGACAAGACCATCAGAACATACAAATACTCCAGTTACTAATATAAGCATTATCGAAATCTCTAGCACATCATCAGCAAATCCATTAAGGGCCGAAGTACCAGAACGTGACAATCCAATCATTACAATAGTAGTACCCAATACACACAGTCGGGCAAAACAGGTTGTTATCAATGCACAAGTAGTCATCGACAATCATCCAGCAACAGCCGAAAAAGATAAGGGGCCAAAACAACAAACCATAAGCAAAGAAAAAGAGAAAAGTAACCTAAAGAAACACAAAGAGAAGAAATGTAAAGAAAGAGAATTGCAGCAAACACGGCATGGACAATCAGAAAATATTCCTTCTGTATACTTAGACCAATTTGGAGCTACTACAAGCTATCAGCCAAAGTTGGCCTCCCAAGAAGAACTCGATTTACTTGAAGATGCAGTTTTCAGAGTGCAAAGATGTCGCCGATAGGAATCAGAAGATCAGTTACTGCAGTTACAGAATGAATGGACTACATTTCTTGCTAAATGTGAAAAATTAGCTTAGCAAGTTATCCCGCTTCTAGCTAGTTCCGAAACGACACCGCCTCTAGACAAAGCATACCAGTTACTGGAATCTTTCGTGTCGATGTTACAATCTGAGCTTCTCAAGAAACAATAATATCAGGCTATTGAGGTATCCTCCCTCATGACAAATCAGTTTACAGCCTTTTCAGAAGCCTCCAAAGCACTCAAGCAGTATGCTAATCAAGCAGAAAAACTTGCCACAGTTCTCAACAATTGGTATGTCTATTATGGTGATGTCTACAAAAATCTTCAGAAAATGAAAGCATTGCTAAGCAAGATTTAGCACGAGCGCTTAACTAAAGATGAAGCCTTTACCGAAGTACTTGATAACCAAATCATCATGGAAAACAAGCAATTGGAAAAGTTAGAAAAACAAGAAATTCAGTGGATGTCACAAGCCCGAGGAGGCCTCAACAAACTTGAAGAAATTCATCCCCGATTCAATCATTTAATTGCTACTGCCAACAATACAATTAATACATTTGGTCCTGACATGATCCATCTACAGGCTACATCCACTCACGACAAGATGGAAAATCTGTCGAAACTCACAACTCTGACTGTTGACATCCAGAATCTGCTACGCACTTGGGAAGAGTTCCAATACCATCTCTTTGTCTCTGCTGAAGTTATCATTGAAGCTTGTCTCCAGATTCCTGATGTTATTGATTCTAGCATTTCTTTGACATAATTGTTTCTGTAATTCATTTTTTTGTAATTTTGATCTCTCCATTTCTTCGGGACAAAGAAATATTTTGAGGTGGGGGAGATGTTGGAGGGGCCTAGGTCGGCCTGTCGACTAGGCCCCCCTCCCAACCATTCTGCAGCATATGTCGACATGTCACTTCAACTAGTATGGGTCGGGTCGGTTGGATAAACCGATAGATGGTTATGTAATTGTATCTGCATATATATATATCTAGGCTGGTGAGCTGATAGACTAGTAGAGATTGATTCTATCATTGTGTTCTGCTCTTGTTGGTTAATATAAAGACTATTCTCTCTATCTGTCTCGTCTCTTGTATCTGTATCATTGTGTATGCTTTCTTATATTATGTAATGTATCTATGATAACTATGTGAACCTCGAGATTACAACATCATACATTCATTCAACTTTTCAAAACACAGACGAGAATTTTCCAATGCACAACAATCTTTCTTCAATAATTTTCAAGAAACAATGGGAAAGAATCACTTTTAATCTTTCGATGGATGCATCAAAGCAATAATTTGACAACAAATCTGCTTTCAAATCTAAATGACTGAAAAGAAAACACTACCCACAGCACTCATACATTCAGAAAACTCAAGAAAAGACAAGCACTCAACCAAGCTGAAAAATACACTTAACTCAAAATCAAGCAGCAGCAAGCAAAGCTCAAAACAAATGTAAATGAGGTTTGGAGGTTGATCTAATGCAATGATCAGATCAGGGATGGAAGGAAGGGAATGAAAGAGTGAATGGATGAAGGTGGAGGAGACTAAAGTATCCACCACTACATGTCTCAAACTTGTCCAAGACAGAACCCAAAGTCAATCCAAATGAAACCAAACTCTTAACACACAAATCATAAATGAGGTCTCTAGCTGGATCTTGCAACACATAGAGAGTTCATACATCAGACCAAGGTTCAAACTATCAAATGAGGGAAGGGATGCCTGTATGCCAACTTTTGACAGATCGGCGCACTCTACCCTTACACGTAGTGCGACATCACAGTTTGCCTTCATGGGAGGTGTGACGATGTCGCAGTATGCCAATGCAAAGGATGCGACGGGTGACTAACAAGTGAAGAACGGAGACTCAAAATGACACAGTGTCACTCTGTTTCCATTGCCCAGGTGCGAAAGGTGAGGTCTAGATTAAAAAATGAATCAGATCTCTCAACAATGAACCATAAACAGGCTTGAAAATGAGTTGTATAAACTCAGAGGAAGCAAATCAGAGTCTTCAATGTGAAGATCTGACAGTGAAATCAATCCTAAGAAGTAAATGGAAAAAAATAATAAAAGAGGCTTATGTTAAGTAATCAACTGAAAATGACTCTCAGATTAATGACCACTAAACAAGACAAACATCACTATCCCTAGTATGGTCGCCAGATTTTTTATCGGACAATCCACTCGACCGGACGCGAGCCAGATCTCCCTAGCTCAATGTGAGTCTAGAACAAATAGAACAGACTACAAGTGCATTTCCTAGATCTACTTAAGGGCCAAGTACTGGATGTCTTACCTTTTTACTACGCAATCCTTTCTCCCGAATGTTGATCCACGTCTCACGGTCGTCAGATCCAAGCTGCAAGACCTGCCAAGACAAGAAACAAGAGAAACCAGTAAAAGACATCTATACAATAAGCGATCTAAGTAAATAGTTAAGCAGGTAAACTACTCAATATCATTGCATACAATAACAATATTGGTGGAAAGCATTTGTATTATTGCAAATAGGGGAGTACATGATAGAGATATAGAACTACAACCAAGACTTAATGCAGTAGCCCTTCTCCGACCAAGCCAATTTGCACGTCCTTCCAAGGAAGTATGACTTCTCCAATCGGTGAATGGAGGTGTTTGAAGAGAGATTTCACTAGCATGTAGACACCATAGTATTCCTCCCTTTGGGATGGGAGTGAACCTCACTTATATAGGACTAAGTGGATAGGGTATGGATAGGATAGGTTGAGAGATGGTAGGAGAGAGATAGGGGATCCTCCCAAAGAGTTAGGGGTCGAGTACCAGCTCCCCTAGAGGTCAGGGGTAAGCCCCTAAATGAGCATGTTTCGAGAAGGATCTCGAATAAGCTATTTTTTCCCATTAACTGACCTCGTCGCACCCTACAGTGGAACAAGCTGCGACGTTGCATGTTGCTAGTGTGCAACCTGCGACGACCTCTCAAAAGATTGCAAAACTGAGTGGAAACCCTCCCAGGATGATTACTTAGTACAGGTATCTTCAGGGGTGTACACACTGAATCTGATGATGAGTAGATTTTGGGTGTAACACCTTCTAACATATAAGACATGTGCTTTAGATCTATGATGAGAAGGAGATGAAATTGCAAGGCCATCCAAGAGCTCAAGGTCATGATGAGTGATGTTATGTGGGAGAGATGATTCACCTTCTATGCTACATGCATATCATCCATCTCTTCCCTCTCTTGCATGCTACATGCACATCCTTCTACCTAACGACACCCCATCTTAGACATAATCTATATCGTATGTTTGTTTAACAACTTTGTAAATTAAAACAACACATTTATTTGTTGGATAAATCTTGTTGATCTGAAAACATTTTCATCATTCTAAATATAAAAATTAATAAAGAATAATTCAATTAATCATAATAAATAAAATTATACTAAATAAAAATATTATGTTCTTTAATCCTTGGATTTCTATTCTAAAGTCACTTGGTTGCATGATGCATGAAACCTTTGGTAGCAAAATTTCAATAAACCAAGAACAAATTAAACTTGAAGGTGTAAATATTGTTTAAGAAAGTTAAATTGACTGAAGATGGATATTTCCACAAACCTGACATGAAGGTTGGGTGCACTTCCCCCTAGCGAGTGTCGAAGGCGCATGTGGATGTGACAAGGTTGAGTGTGGATACGATCACACTAAAATTGTGGGGAACCTTGGCATCATGGCAAGGGGCACACTATTGGTTTGTTTGAGTGTGGAGCTAGCACACTTAGCTTGTGCAAACATGGGCATAGCTTGCGACAATGCATGGAGCCATGGCGGGAGCATAGTGCCCACACACTCCAAAGACTTAGTGTTATGTCTTGCGGAGAATTTGTTATTTGGGGTTGCATGAGACTTTGGGTTCGTGGACCTAAGGAACCCACCCATTGGGTCGACTTGTGAAGCCAACACTTACTTGCAGAACATGTTGTCCACTTGTGGTAGTTGGGATCACGTCGACGTGGGCACACTTGAGTTGTCTTGGGCGCACCTTGGCAAGGGTGCACCATATAAATAAGAAGGCAAGTGGAAAGAAAGAAATCATCCAAGCGATGGAAGTAATCCAAGTAAGAATCCATGAGAATGCAATCAAGAGAATGTAGCACGACTGGGCGTAGTTCGTTGAGACACAACAACATAGCTAGGGCATAGTTTGTCAGGATCCAGTAGCACAACTTGGGCGCAATGTGTTGGGATGTAGTACCATGAGTTGGGTGCATTCTGTCAAGACAAAATAGCACGATTTGGGAACATTCGATCGGGATGAAGCAACACAATTTGGGCGTTGTCTATCGGGATGAGTAGCACAAGTTGGGCGCAGTATTTCAGGACACAACAACATGAGTCAGGAATAGTCTATCAGGACAAAGTATCACGACTTGGGCATAGTCAGCGAGAGTGAGTACAACTATTTAAGTGTAGTTTTGGGCACACTTTGTTGGGATAGAATAGCACAAGTTGGGCACACTTTGCTAGGTCAGAGTACAACTTGAGCGCACTTCTGGGAGAATTTTTCCAGTACTCAGTAGTGTAACTTGGGTGCATCAAGTGAGTAACATAGTCAATCTAGAAGGGCGTTGAGTAGGAATACTAAAGTATGCAGGGATCGACGCAGTGAAGAAATTGGGACGTGCGTTGAGGAAGTTCCACAGACGCAATAGAGGTTGGATGTGCATGCAGTGAGGGACATCTTGGGGTTTCCTAAACTATCTTGGACAAGGATTTGTTTGGGCATCGTACCAGATCCATTGTGTATAAATGTATGAGTGTATGTCATGTTGGGTGCACTCCTTTGTTGTATCTTGTAATATTTGTATCATTCTTCATAAATAGTTTAGGTGCCTGGTTTGGGAACCACCATATGTGTTGTCTCTTGTGTATATTGTTGGATACTTGTGTTGTGGTGTTCATATAATATTTAACTAGATAAGTGTTAAAATATTGTAGTGCAAGTGATGATGGGTGAGTAACTTGAGTAGGATCTTTCAACAACCTAATAGTTCATAGCTCAGGGCATAGTTATGGGCACACTTTCAGTATAGATGCATAGTTTGGGTGCAGTGGTAGCAAGTTGGCTAAGCCCTTGCAAACAAGACACATTGGTACTGCACACTCCTTAGAGAAGAAAACGAAAAATTTGAGGCACTTGTCCAAGTGACATGATATCCTCCACACTTAAAATCTTGTTACATATCATCCATATTAGAGATAGACCATTTGGAAAAGGTCATGATAACTAATAATAAAAAGGGTTAAAATCTCAGGATCTTGGTTGTGGGGTGGGAAGATACTCCTCAAGCCATTCCTTTGGAAAATCCCAAGCCCTTTTAAGAAGAAAGTTGCTCCTCGGGACACTCGGGAAGCACCAATGGGAAACAATAGGCCACTCGACCATAAGGGAGAGGGGTTTAAACTCTTGACCAAAGGGAGAGGAATACTTGGGCATAGAGGGTGGTCCCCCTTGATCACGTAAAGGATAAAAAATTTAGCACATCAAATATAAACCAAAAATATTAGATGTAAATCAACAAGAGAAATAGTTGCAAAGCAACTAGTCCTTGCTCTAAAATTATGTTTATAATTTGTTTAATTGTTTACAAAAATTAAAATATTTTGTTACAAAAATTTAATTAAGTCTTCACACTTGTGGGACTTTTATGTCTTTTTTAAATATGATTCAAATGTAAAATAGAACATTTGAATTATCCCATTATTGATTTATTGCATTTAATGCAAAGTACTATGCTTAAATATTTGCAAATGTTAAGAGTTAAGTTGGGTTGTTGTTGGCTCGGAGTTTTAAGTTTTAGCACTACTCTTTGATCCTAAAATTTGATTGATGAGTTTTGACATTGGACCCTAAAAATTCTTTGTCTCATGTAGTTATAACACAATTTTTTTTTGGCACTTTATCAGTTGTCAAACATTCCTTGGTCGACATGTATAAGTTCCACATATATTGAAATAGCATGCCATTGTCAAGAAGCATTTAGACATTTTGTTTGTAATTTAATTTCTACATTTTCTTTATAGGTTTTTTCATTGGGATTCACAACAATTTGGAAGGACTAACAACATGCTTGTGACAATAACAATAGAAGTGTGTACAAATGTAGACATCATATATGGACATTACAAATGGACATGATTAAACTTTCACAAACAATGTATTTGATCGAACCCAAGCCATTACATATCACCTCTAACCAAAACATCATTAATATAAATGTGAATGAACAATAAATATTAATAACAACCTCAAATCCAATATGATTATAATGTCTTTAGTGATAAAGATTTGAATAAAACTTTAAGATAAGTATGACATGGTAGAAATAGTTGTCAAACATTTAAAACATGAACAATATTACAATGTACATATATATGTGTGATAATACCAACGTCTTAAAGCCCAACCAATGATATATTTCGTTGAGACCTAAGTAACATGAACACTATTACAATGGATATATATACGTGTGATAATACCAACCTCTTAAAGCCCAACCAATGATATATTTTGTTGAGACCTAAGTTTGGTGGGAACATAAGCAGACATTTTCAATGACCCTAAACTACTTCTACTTCTTTTGATAATGTGCGGGTCGGAAAACGATGGAAGTGACAATATGATTCCATTTTCTCTTGTTCCATTCTCACACATGAATGATCAATCAAGTCATATAAATATATGGGCAAAGGATATTGGGGACAAAGTTTCTTGTGGTGTTTTGAGAGAAGTTTTGAGAGGCATGTGTTGAAACCATGTAGACTAGTTTGATAGCCAATCTCTTTAATTTCCGACCTATTAGGCACATGGTATAGAAATGCATGAGGATGATTTTTTTTCTATGTATCCCAATATATGTAGGCTTCTCATCTATGTACCGATATCCAATCCTATTGAGTACTTCTATAACTTCTTCAAACAATCTTGGGCATCTCTTGCAAAATATGATCTCATATAAGGGTGCAAAAAATTGATTACAAGTGTGAGAATTATTGTGCATATACTTATGCCCCCAAAGGTCTTTACAATATACATGAACATGATCTTGATCAAGTGTCCAAATCCAACCCATGCCTGTGAATGAATTAAAGGCGCACACCACATCTAAGAGATAGAAATATGCATAAAATTTTGGAGGAGTTGTGGATGGATCAAGCTTAGCCTTTTCAATAACTTTTGCTAGTCGAATGGCTAAAATGTTTGTCTAGTTGAAGATGTTCCCTTTGTCCATCATCCAATGAATCAATGGAACCCAAGCTACCTTAGAGTGTGTATATGAATTCCCCACATACAACCTATTAAACAATCAAGCAATACAAATGTAAGTATATTTGAAATTGATAGTGGGAAATGCTAGAGTATATTTGGTTTAAATGTCCAACTTTTTCATACCACGTAGCTAGTATTTCATTGCAATTGTTTGTGCCAGGGAATTCTGTATCCATTTATCCATTAAAAACTCTTCAACCTCTATGAATTTATAGAATGTCTCTAATTCATGTTGATGTATATGTAACTTCGGAATGTATTTCATATATGTATATTGTACTCCTATAGAGATGGTATTATTCCTCTATACGGAAGTGTTTGTATTCCTATAGAGATGTTATTATTCCTCTATACGGAAGTGTCCTAATTTATATTGTAAGTGTCGTAACTTATACTTGATGGGTTATTAGACCACCTTGTTGGGGTCAACCCTGTATAAGTCATGTGGGTCGAAGGGTTATTAGACCACCCTATTGGGGGTCGGCCATGTGGGTCAAAGGGTTATCAGACCACCCTATTGGGTGTTGGCCCAGTCAGCATTATGTTATGTGGTTAAGTTAAGGCTGACCTAGTAAAGGTTATTAGGCAAGTCAAGTCAAGTATAAATAGAGTGTGGGAGGCACTCTATTTCATTATTCTATTCTCTCTCACACTCTCGGGAGAGTGGTGCACTTGTGGAGGAGGAGAAGCTGCTACTAGGAGATGTCTATCTCTTATGCTTGGGTTGTATCATTGCTCTATCTATCTCTGAGGAAGTTATTGGGGTTTTTCACCTTTATGGTTTTCCTCAAGTAAACTCTGTGTCTCTTTTGTGCTTGCATTATTGTGTCCGTGATTGATATGCTGTAGATATGTTGTACATGTTGTTCTCTCAGTTAATATCCTAGATCATATTGAAGTAAATTCTAAAAAAACTAACATGGTATCAGAGCTAACCTAAAAGAAGGCATGGTATGGCATGTATGACACTTGTTGCACTTGCGATGCTTGGGATTGATATAGAAAAAACCAATCATCATAGAACTTTCTCTATAAAACCATTTTGGCAAAGTTTTCAGATCTGAAACTTATACAGGTCTAAGATCAGATCACCATGTACCTTGTGTCCAAAGGAAAACTTCTAATTCATTTTACTTTGTGTTTTAGGAGCTGTACAATCTAGGGTTTCTGCCTCTTCCAGATCTGAGTCATAAATAGGTGACCTAGGAAAAAAGGTCATAACTTGGAATAGGAAGCTCCAAATGAAATTTTGTAAAATGTGACAGGTAGTGCATGGACTTTAATTTCTTAGGTAACTTTTTTAGAGGCTGAAACTGAACTAGTGACACGTGGCACACCGTACAAATTCGCTCTCCTGTTTTATCCCATAAATAGGTCGCGTTGCAACACTTGGCATAAATCTCTCTCAGAGAATCCAATTGACGTCAGACCTGTGGGGTTCAAAAGATGACAGGTCAGGCTACCATATGTAGACGTTTCAGACCCTGTGGATCAGAAAGTTAGGAGTTACACCAGAAACAATCAGATACATATTTCTGTCAAAACAAAATTATTTTTGAGCACCCTCATTCATGGCTTCGGGAATTTAGGGTTTCAGAGAAAGATGGAATTTTTGTAATCAGAGACCACAGATGAATGCCACTCATCAAAATCGAAATTTAGAGACCAAGATCAGAATTTTTCGTTAGGCAGAAGGCCAGGCTTGATCAGACCCTAGTTCGGGACTTTGATCGGAAAAGTGGAAAATTAGGGCTTCTGCAAAAATGGGAATTTTTGAAATCTGTGACCACGGCTAGAAGCTCCTCAGAAAAATAAAATCTTAGAGATTTGGATCGAACCTTTTGATTAGGAAGAAGGGTGGGTTTATTAAACCCTAGTCCGGGGTCATGTCGAGTGAATCCGGAAGTTTCAAAGGAAAATTTGAGGGGTGAAACTTTGCAGTTTTCAAATTCTAAGTATACCAGGTTGATCAGCTGATCAAGGTGCATCTTTCTATCCTTTGAGAAGTTTGAAATTCAAAGTTTGCATTTTTAGGGTTTCCCTGACAAACCCTAATCTAGCTCCAAATCCAATTCCTGCAAATCAAGTGGATTGGGTTAATCCTAGAAGAGAATGGATTGGTCACCTGCATAAGTGAAGAAGTTCTTGTTTCAAAGGAGATGAGGCTAGGGCCTTACATAAGAAGATTACAAGCAATCTTGACAGGTATGACTTATCCAGGTATGTTTCGAGATTTTTTCATGATTAAGTTTATGGTATATTTGTCTTCATATTATTATAGTTAGTACAATCTTGATTAAATTTAGACTTGTCGTATCACCTTAATAAAATTATGAGTGCATGATAGAAGATATTCATTGATTAGGGTGTTGACACTTATGATTGTACTAATGCATTATGGTGTTGTGTGAGGTTTATGTTGTCGGCTAACATGAAAGGTACACCAAGAAAGACAAATCATGTTCTAGTTCAAGAACATATGATCATGGTGACATGAAGACAAAGATTCATCCATTGTCATGGATCACATAGAAGATCTATTTACAAGGTATGTATAGCTTGGTTCTATAATGGTTAACTTACGAGATATGCAGGTTACTAGCAGAAGTCATTGAAGAGAACAAGAAGACATCATGTGTGTATGTTAGACATAACTAGCTAACATACTAATCTAGGTATGTTTTTCCTATATCAAGTTAGAATCCTACCTTGTGATAGGATCTCTTATATAAGTATACATGGCATGATTGATAATGATTATTCATAGGTTTGAATAATCATGGGTGTATGCATATTATGTTTCTTACCTTAATTGATGATATGACTAACCATAAGAGTCCTTGAATACTAATGCTTATTATTTCTGTTTGAAATGATCATGACTATACATGCTTAAGATTATTGTGTTTTGATAGTACTGAGAATATACTAATAAATGTATGATTATGTATGAGATCTCGAGGATATCATAATAATGATACTTGTAAGCATGCATAGTGATCGAGGATGGATATAAGTTCAAAGACAGGTAATCCAGGAAGCAAAGATTAAGAGGGAGTTGACCACTCCTTACAATCCACAACAGAAAGGAGTAGAAGAAGCTACTTTAGAATAGGACTCCAGCAGCTCCTGCGAAGAAGAAAAGATTTAGAGGGAGTCCACCCAACAAACAAGCAAAGATAAGTATTTGAATTGTCATTTCTTGTATATTCTGTTTGTTTAAGTAATGTTATTCAAAGATGTATATGCTTATGTTCATAGACTTAGGTTGTGTATTATGCATATTAGAATAATTGCATTGATGAACAAAATACTACTAATATGCAAGTAATGGGTAAGTGGCCTATGACACTATACAACATTCCATTGCTACTTATCTAGAATGAAACCTCTTTGCTGACATGTTGGGAGCTGTGCACACTCTTAACAATGTTCTGGTAGAGATTGGAAGGCATCTAGAAAGTTATAGAATATGGATAAATGTTGTATTGAAGAATTGGCTAAAATAATTGCATGGCTATATGACATATTCCTTTATGTGTAATATTTTTTATGAAACTATGAGATGTTTCTAATCATGCAATTTAACTTGTTTTGTAGGAAAGATCGTATACCTTCACCTACAAAAGAAGGAATACGACATTTGTTCCAGCAAAAAAGTTATCTATTGAAGATATTAAAGATATTGAAGTTCCCAGGATCTGGGATGATGTAATGGAAGAATGCCATGATCAATCGATCATGAAGAATGATGTTTGGGATGCAGTCCCAAGACCTGAAGGGAAGTCTGTTATGACTTCTAAATGGATCTACAAGATCAAGCATGCTGCATATGGAAGCATAGAGAAATACAAGGCAAGATTCGTACATCGTGGCTTCTCTTAGAAAGAAGGAATAGATTATGAAGAAACTTCTGCTCCTGTAACCAAGTACACTTCCACCAAATCAGTACTTGCTCTAGCTGCAGTGATGAAATGGAATATACACCAGATGGATGTCAAGACTGGTGTAGTTGAAGAGGAAGTGTATGTGGAGCAGCCACTCATTTTTGAAACACATGAGAGGGATTCATATGTGTGCAGATTGAAGAAAGCCTTGTATGGCTTGAAGCAAGCTCCCAGAACTTGGTATGGTAGGATGGATAGTTTCCTATCTAGTTTGGGCTTTACCAAGAGTAAAGCGGATTCCAACCCTTACTACAAGGTTGAGGAAGGAAATCTTGTGATACTACTCCTATATGTGGATGACCTATTTGTAATAGGAGATGATAGACTGATTGCCGATACAAATAGGAAGCTTGCTGCCGAGTTCAATATGAAGGACTTGGGGATGATGCACTATTTCCTAGGTATGGAGGTGTAGCAGAGTGCAGATGGGATCTTCCTTGGATAAGGGAAGTATGCAGTAGATATCCTGAAGAGGTTTGGGATGATGGATTGCAAGGCCATGGCCACACCTATGGCATCAAACCTGAAGCTTATGTGTGATGCTTCATCCTAGCCGGTTGATGTCACTATGTATTGTCAGATGATTGGGTCCTTGATGTACCTGACGAACACGAGACTAGATATTTGCTTTGCGATGAACACATTGAGCCAGTTCCTGACGGATCCGAGGAGTCTTCACCTGGTTGCTGTAAAGCATATTTTGAGGTACCTGAAGGGTACAGTTGCTTATGGGCTCAAGTATGATGCGAATCAAAAGTTTAACCTACAAGGTTTTGTTGATTCAGATTGGGCAGGCAGTGCTGCAGATAGGAAGAAAACTTATGGGTGCTGCTTCAGTATGGGATTAGGTGTGATCTCTTAGTTTAGCAGGAAAAAATCCTGTGTAGCACTGAGTACAGCCGAAGCAGAGTATGTTGCAGCTTGTTCGGGTAGTTGTGAGGCAGTATGGCTTCGGAAGCTACTGTCTGAGTTATTTGATCTACCGTTGGAGGCTACTGGTATATTTTGTGACAACAAGAGTTGTGTGAAGCTGTCTAAGAACACGGTGTTCCACGACAAGTCAAAACACATAGAGATCAAATATCACTATATCAGGGATATGGTGTAGAGAGGAGTAGTGAAGCTCCTGTATGTTGCGACGGATGAGCAGATTGCAGATGTATTGATGAAGCCACTAGCCAGAGTGAAGTTTGAGTACTTTAGAGAGAGGATTTGTGTTCTTCAGATTGATGACACTTCGAGGAAGAAGTGATGGACACATTTGCAGGATCCATTCCAAGCATGGTGAGAGGAGGATCCTTCACATGGTTGTGGATGTAAGCGTTGGATGATGAGCATCAGTACAATGCTCAAGTTACTGCTCTATATATGTATATGCATCATGTTGGATGCTTGATATGATCAGTTGGATCATTTATGTATGTATGCATCATGTTGGATGCTGGATATGATCAGTTGGATCATTTATTTATGTATGCATCATGTTGGATGCTGGATATGATCAGTTGGATCATTTATGTATGTATGCATCATGTTGGATGTTGGATATGATCAGTTGGATCATGTGTATGTATTTGTATATGTATCAGGTGGATACATTGTATGATCAGGTAGATCATGTATGTTGATATGTATCAGGTATGATCAAGTGGATCATGTATTTGTATATGTATCAGGTGGATACATTGTATGATCAGGTAGATCATGTATGATGATATGTATCAGGTAGATACTGTGTATGCATCAGGTGGATGCATTGTATGATCAGGATGATCATGGATGATGAGCTTCAGGATGTTGCTCCAGATGACTTGCATCAAGATGATGCAGTGATGATGATTAGGATGATCATGTATACATCAAGATGATGTAGTGTGAGTATTAGGTTGATACTCTGTGGCCGCGGACAGGTTGTGCAAAGGAAAAACTAGATTTGTTCTAGGTCACATCCAGTATGAAAAAGGACTGGTACTGTGTATCACATGTAAGACCTGGGAGATCCGATAGGTTGGGCTGTATGCCCGTAATAAGCCTCGGGATTCTCTTTCGAGGGTTTGTGATAGTGGGCCACATGTAAGACCTAGGAGATCCGATAGGTTGGGCTGTGTGCCCGTAATAAGTCCTGGGATGCTCTTTCGAGGGTTTGTGGTGGGCTGCTACATGTAAGACCTGGGAGATCCAATAGGTTGGGCTGTGTGCCCGTAATAAGTCTTGGGATGCTCTTTCGAGGGTTTGTAGCAAATGTCACATGTAATCAGTCCTGGAGATCTTGCCGGTCGTACTTAGGCACATAAATGTTCCTGGGATGCTCTTTAGAGTTCTTGTCAGTCGTGCTATGCACATAAAAGTTCCTGAGACACTCTTTTAAGGTTTTGTGACAATCACATGTAATAATTCCTGGAGATATGGACATGATGAAAAAGGCCTCATATGCTCTTTAGGGTTCTTGCTAGTCAAGAGACTCTTTTAAGGTTTTTTGACGCACGTAATAAGTCCTGAGGATTCCACAGTATGGCCAGTGATGATGAAGACCTACAGGTGGCAGGTCTACATCCAATATCAAAAAGGACTGGCTCTGTAGAAGTTCCTATGATGAGTAGATTCAGAGATTGATTGAGATAGCAGCAGCAGTGATGATGACGATGACTCGATGACGATTATCCAGTGATGATGATCCAGAGAAGAAGACTTGTGCTAGAAGACCTATGTCGAAAAATACCTTCCTAGTTAAGAGGGAGTGTTGATGTATATGTAACTTCGGAATGTATTTCATATATGTATATAGTACTCCTATAGAGATGGTATTATTCCTCTATACGGAAGTGTTTGTATTCCTATAGAGATGTTATTATTCCTCTATACGGAAGTGTCATAACTTATACTTGATGGGTTATTAGACCACCTTGTTGGGGTCGGCCCTGTATAAATCATGTGGGTTAAAGGGTTATTAGACCACCCTATTGGGTGTCAGCCCAGTCAGCATTATGTTATGTGGTTAAGTTAAGGCTGACCTAGTAAAGGTTATTAGGCAAGTCAAGTCAAGTATAAATAGAGTGCGGGAGGCACTCTACTTCATTATTCTATTCTCTTTCACACTCTCGGGAGAGTGGCGCACTTGTGGAGGAGGATAAGATGCTACTAGGAGATGTCTATCTCTTATGATTGGGTTGTATCATTGCTTTATCTATCTCTGAGGAAGTTATTGAGGTTTTTCACCTTTATGGTTTTCCCCAAGTAAACTCTGTGTCTGTTGTGTGCTTGCATTATTGTGTCCATGATTGATATGCTATAGATATGTTGTACATGTTGTTCTCTCAGTTAAGATCCTAGATCAAATTGAAGTAAATTATGAAAAAACTAACAATTCAATAGGTAAGAAGTATGATATGCATATGCAATGTTCACTAAATATATGTTTCTTGTTCACATGAACATGATTAATTAACCATATACTCATTTTTTTGACATGGCACCACTCCTGCTCTAGCAAAAACATTATGAATATAGTACTTTCACAAGTTTCTTACTCCATCAATATCAACCTATTGTTGAACTTTGGTTGTCATTAATGTCAACTAATGTCAAAGAGGATGACAATTTATTCAGTTTGAGTCATTGATGTCAACTTATGTCAAAGTGGATACAATATTCCTACAATAGTTTGAAGAAGTATATGGAAGCCACTTTGAAGAAGTATATATGCAAGATGGTGAAAGATATGGATGCAAGTGTGAATAAATATATCTAGAAGTTGCATCTAGATGTGTGTCCAATGATACATCTTGCATATTCATTTTGAACAAGTACATAAGGCACATGTACTTGGGAAAGTCACAAGTCCATCTAGTCACGGTCCTTCAATGTACAAGCCAAAGGGTTGGTTCAATAGAAGGCAAAAGAATGTGCAAGAAAGTCAAAGAATACATGGGACAAAATCTAGTGTGCGCAAGTAAGCCATAGGAGAATCTAGTGTGCGCAATCAAGTCAAGTGGTGTGTGTACGAAGCATGAAACAAGAGATGGTTGAGTAGCTATGCAAGTCCTGAAAGCATGCAATACATCACCAATTAGAAGAAGCTTTATGTTGTTGGAACACGCACAAGTTACAAGAATGGTGTAACGGTTGATGTCAGCATATGTGCAAATTCCATAGATAACAACACAGCAAGTGCTCAAGACACATAAGTAATGGTAACTCAAGGGTTAAAGTCCCACCAAGTCGAAGATCATGTATGCACAAGCTCCACAAAGCATTGATACATCAAGTGCGCAAGACCCACAATTGATTGTACATCAAGGGTGAAGGTACCACCAAGTCAAGGACCATGTATGCGCAAAACCCAAAAAGAAAGGACACATCAAAGGTGCAGAACATGACATGTGGCAGAGGCATAATCCATGAAGCAAGGAAGAAGGAATGCCACAACCAACTTGTGGACAGACAATCCGTGTAGGACATGTATAAATAGAGATGCAAGTTGTATACTTGGTGTAAGCTTGATGGAAAGGATATAGAGCTTCAACTGGAAGATACAATTTTATATTCGTGACATTAGGGGCTCAAGATACATAACAAAACGATCTAGTGAGGAGTTGAGTACGTAGATGCAGAAGAATGATGCAACTGATGGTGCATGTAATGATGTTCTAGATATATTATGGTTGTGAAAAGATAGAAAGGTTGAATGCTGAGTATGTGCAAGTGTGTGAGGACTGAATGCGAGTATCACATACAACATGCAGACATTGACAAATGTTTTGAAGGTTAGAAGCACAAAGACGAAACAAAATAATATCAGATAATATGCAGAATTTTGGTTGATGCACAAAGGTTGAAGTGAAGAGTGCGAAGTAGAGAATTCCATCAGATGCGTAACAACAAAACATCAGCACAATCCAGTATGCGCGTCAAGATGAGGATGATTTGAGACAAGTGCATTAATATGAAAGGGTGAATCACTTGATGCATAGTAGGTTGCAGATTGTCTAAAAGACTATGACACTTAAACAGAATGGACACATCTAAGTAAGTGTGCAGTTCCATCTGATACTGGTGCATAATATCATAACAACAAGCTATCAATTAAAAGCACAATATTAGTTGGTGAGTGCAGTTGTGTAGTAGCAGAAATCCATAGTGAACCCTAATGCGGACTATAGGATCAAAATCACATAGCAGATGAAGTAAGTCATCAGTAGAAGTAAAGAATTGAGTGGAATGAGAAGTCAAGTGATGTATGCATGGAAGTGATAGCTATATGACTACATGCAGAGAAGTGTGCATAGTAGAACAAACATAAGAAGATCATAATTGTGCACGAGTTGGAAGTTCAGTAAGGAAGAATCATATTTTGGATATCTAAGCAGTAGGACGAGGCGAGGAGAAGGAGGTCATAGCCTCCTTCCAATTGGTGGTGGAGAACATAGGGAATTGGTGCTTCCTTAAGGTAAATTCCTATAAAACCAGGGGGTTTGTGTATCCTTATAGTCGGTGCAGGTAAACAAAAGAATTTAGTGCTTCCTTGAATGCAATCTTTTCATTACAAAAGAGCATTATGTGGTTTTCTACCATTTGGGTTTCCACGTCAAAATGTTGTTTCTTATGTGTTCTTTGTCTTGGTGCATATATGGATGAATGTTTTTATATATATTGGATGCATAACTAAAGATCAATATTAAGTTAAGTCTATTCTGTTAAAGAAGGTAAACCCTGCTGATAATTGCATTAATACTGATTCACCTCCCCCCTCTCAGTATTAAATCAATTCCAGAAATTGGTATCAGAGTGGGTGTCTTCAGTAACAGATTATATCTGGAAGATAGATCCTTACGCAGTTATGGGGAAGGAGCGTTTTCAAAGTGAAGCACCATGGTTGCAAGAAGATGTAAGTTTATAAAAACACTCTGTCAAAGAGGAAAGAAACATCATTCACTCATAGATAAAAATGATAGAAGAAGTTAAAAAGATAGAAACCAAAACCTTAAAGTTACCTCCTGAACAAGAAAGAAGAGGAGTCAAAGGAATTTGCAACAGCCTTCACCAGTCAGTTACAGGAAATGGATGATACATGTCAAAATGTAAGACTGAGAAGTGATAATCTAGAAAGAATCTAAATAAATTAGTTGCATACAATCAAAGACTTGAAAAGGAGATCTCTCTACTAAATAAAAAACTGGAAGAAGCTACAAAAGAAAAGGAAGAAGTCTTGGCACTAAACAAACAACTTCAAAAACAATGTGATGATCAAATTTGACTTCAAGAAAGAAAACTAGAGTTTGCTAAGAAGAAATCGGAGTATGAAAAGATGCTTGATGAACAAAGGATCCAACTACGAGAAAAATAAAAATAAATTGAAAGGATGCAGGATCAATTTAGAAAAAATGAAATATTTTCCAAAAGCACATAAGTATTGGATGAGATTCTCAACAAGCAAAGATCACCTCTTGACAAAACTGGCATAGACTATGATGGATGCAACAAGGTTGATTAAAAAGAACACGGTGTTGCGCAAATAAATAAGATAACAATGCGCATATATGTTCAATGTTGAAAATGCACAATGACTGGACATATTGGAAAATACTATAATAATATTATATGTTATAAATGTAACCGAATTGTTCACAAAGCTCAGGACTATGGAAGTCCAGGAAAGTCTGTCAAATTTTAGAAGAAGAAAATATGTGAGAAACTCCACTCTGTTAACAGGTGTAGTACTTATAAAACCCAAGGAAAATAATAATGTAGGATGATATGGAGAAGGAATATAGCAAACAATGATTCATACTTGGTCAGTTCTCAGATTGAAAAGATGGAGAACTTGGGAGACCAATCCTTCTCCACTCCGACACAAGACTGACTCACTAACAATCAGACCTGTTGCAGTAAAATATTTGTGCGCCAACATGAAATGTAACAAAGGGTAAGTCATAATGATTAGTGTAGTAGTGGCTATGAACGGCAATAAATGCTCAAACAACAACAACATTAATGATGGAAAGTGGCTAATTGAATTCAGACAAGATCAACTAGATTCTCAAGGAAACCAAAAACGTTTCATTGTCTTGAGAATGGACCAAATCAAAGGAAATCAGTAGGTCATTAATTATAGACAATGAAGTTCAACTTCTTATAAACCATGGATACTATTGGTAAGAACCCATGCATCCATTGAGACCAGTTACTGCGGGACAATCAGTGTTTGTGAATATTTGAGGCTTGGAAGCCATGGCACCTAGGAGACTGGGCAGGGAAGCTCTGCAAAAGGCGAAGGTGAGTCTTCTTCAAAATATGCGAAGGTGTATCGAGAGTACATCCCATCCTGAAAACTTGACGCTCCAATTATTTCACTACCTAAAGTAGAAGATATGGGACTACAGGATCGAAAGAATTCCGAAGGTGTGATTGTTGAATAAAAATTACATGGACAACTGGACAAGCTCACATTTGTCGACCATGATATTACCAACTTTGATAAGTTCCTACAACTAGTCAGTGAGAAGAATTTGGAGGAGAGATTTGATCCCAAGCTACCAGGTGAATCTCAAAGAATGGGTATTTGGGTTGTCAAAATATGGAATATTTTACTTGTTGGAAGTTCCTTACTTTAGAAAAACCCCATATGTAAAAATGCGTGCAAAATTGCTATGGGGGATATCTATGGCTTAACAGATCAATCTCCATTGATGCTGAAATGATCGAATCAATCACTAGTCAACCCTCTGTTGGAGAAGATATGAATCATCTTTTTGGCAGAAAACGTGAAATAACTCTTGGGGAAGATGGTCATTGAAAAATATGGGACTCAGTGTGTGAACAAAATATTCTCAGTTGCGCAGATAATAATGACTCCATAAGATTCATTGTTCAAGTGCTTGCATGCATGATGTTACGAAAGAGTCGTCACGATCAGGTTTCAACCACAATCATTGCAGCAACTAAAAAATGTGTGAAGGGAATACAAATGAACTGGTCAACATTTCTACTAAATGAGTTCCCTTGATGATTGCATATAAACTCAAGAAAGGGAAATCCCTTTCATTACACCTGGTTATTGATATGCATTGTATTCACTGGATGGAAAGAACCATAAGGTAGTCAATTCTTTGATAGAAAACATAAGCCCTTTTTGGATGCAAGATATGTGAATATGTGGTTCTCTACTACTATGTGAAGACCAGAGCTGAACGATATCAATTTTTTTGTATATTGTGAAGAGATCATATTTATTCTCTAGGAAGATTCCATGAATACAACCTCAAATAGTTTAAGCATGCAAAGCATTCATGCGATTCAATATTGGAATGCATTACATCTACCTTCAGTCCAAGTGGGATCCTGACAAACAGTGGCTTCCCACCATGTTTATTTGCACGGAAACCGATATAGCACAAATTGTTCAAGAATGGGATGCAAAGTGGAAGGTTCCACTAATATAAGAAGAAGAGGTTGCATAACAAAATCAGGTGAGTAATGTAGTTCCCATAGGGGAAGAAACTATCAATTATGAGATTCCTCTCAAATCTACATAGCATTTCGCGCCCACTGAAAAGAGAAAAGCAAATAATCATCCAGAAGGGTCAACAAAGAAGAAAAAAAGCATCCAATCCTACTCCGGTACGCACACTAACCAGAGATGACATTGAACAAATTGTCATAATTATCACGCATGCAACAGAAGAAGCCGTAGAAAATGTGGCTACAAAAGAAGCGTATGAAGAACTTGCAACTCAACAAGTAGAAATCATGTTGAGGATGGAAGAAAAGTTTGCAAACTTAAAGAAACAAATACAATATGCTAGAAAGGATAATGAAACTAATCCAAAGCATAACCAACTGGCTCCCAGTCACACTCAAGTGCGCAAACAAAGGATACATTGCCACACCAGAAACTGAAGTTCTCATCTGCAACATTGGGACTTCCTACTCAGGGGATACAAAATTTGGTAAGCCATATAGAATAGACCTTATCACTCTTATCTGTAAATTAATTGCATGCATTACATACCTCTGCTACGATATAAGAAATTAGATGGAGACATGAAGCCACTACAACAGACCTGGTATAAAATTCAGAGTGAGAAAGGAAGCCCTTCAGGGTGAGTGTCTAAAGCTAAAGACAAGGAAAGAAAAGACTGCACAAAAGATGACAGAACTGGAAAAACAAGCTCAAGAAGCAGTCACAAGAAGTAATCATATAAAGAAGGAAAGTTAGAATAGGCAAGACATGATGCCTCAAAATTACAAAGAGTAGTGGAAGAAGTGTTTAATTTGCTTCAAAAAAGTCAAGAAATTGAGGGACACTGTTGTAGAAAGAAAATTGATGAAAATAAGTGAAGTCATTCAAAGGCTACAAGTCAGAATTGAGGAACTATCACAATATCCAGAAACACCTGTAGAAGTCAGAGCAGAATACTTGAAAGGGAAAATGTTGCATTTGAGAACATCAAGATTCTATATTTAAAGTGCACAGAGTATGCAAGAAAAAAATTGCTTAGCTATGGAAAAATCTTATAGAAGATGAGCGGTTGAAGGAGGTGAACAAGAAGTTACATGTCGCACAAGAAGAGGAGCAGAGGATTCGTGAAAGCTTGATTAGTTTTCCATCCATTGAGAAGAAGATAAAAATGGTATGAGTATAAAAAGCAGCAGCAGGATATTAATGGGATTTGGGAAGAACACATGAAATTGATGGATAGGCTTGGACCTATACAAGAAGAAGCCTCCAGTCTATTGGAATCTTTTCTGCAGGTGCAAGATGAAATCAAAGGAGAATTTGGTGTCTGCATAAAATATTTTGATTCAGTCTCTGATCAAGTGAAAGAAAGTATTGTTTCCAAGGAAAAAAGAGTTGAAAGAAAAAGTTACAGTTGTAAAGAAAAATCTCCAAAGACTCAAGGCTACAATATATTCAAATTTTCAGCAAAATAATGAAACATGAAGATAGGGGGATTCATCCCTGTGAATAGTTAGTGAAGGCCCACGCAAAACAATTTGAAAGAAAAACTTATATTGCGCAAGTAATGGCACCTCTTTGCCATTGATGTCAAGGGGGGGGAGAAAATCATGAAGTTGATTGTCTTGATTGCACAAATGACATGAAGCCGAATGCGGTTGAGAAGAAATAACATGGAGAAAAGTGTGAAGCAGATCATTGAAGAAATAACATAAAGATGTAGAATATGTGAAAGAGTATGAAGCAGATTATTGAAGAAATAACATAATGATGCAGCATATGTGAAAGAGCGTGAAGAAGATTATTGAAGAGACAACATAAAGCTGCATAAGACGTGAAAGAATGTGAAGAAGATTATTGACGAGACCAACATAAAGCTGCATAAGACATGAAAGAGGGTTGAAGTAGATCATTGAAGAAATAGAATGAAGATGATCATACATGCGGTCTACGTAGATGTAGCATAAAGTAGAAAGAAGTATTGACAGTAGTATGCAAATAAGTTAAAATCCCAAAGAATTCAGGGTGACCATATACACAGGGGGGAGCACTATGAAAAGTACAAATGAAGCATAGAGTTTAAGAAGATTATACACAGCTTCATAAGGCCCTGTTGACATCAATGCCAAAGGGGGAGATTGTTGAACTTTGGTTGTCATTGATTTCAACTAATGGAAAAGAGGATGAAAATTGATTGAGTTTGTGTCATTGATGTCAACTTATGTCAAAGTGGATACAATATTCCTACAACAGTTTGAAGAAGTATATGGAATCCATTATGAAGAAGTATATGTGCAATATGGTGAAAGATATAGATGCAAGTGTGAAGAAGTATATCTAGAAGTTGCATCTAGATGTGTTTCCAAGGATACATCATGCATAATTCAGTTTGAATAAGTACCTAAGGCACATGTACTTGGGAAAGTCACAAGTCCATCTAGTGACAGTCCTTCAAGGTACAAGCCAAAGGGTTGGATGGACAAAAGGAAGAATATTGCGCAAGCAAGTCAAAGGATACATGGGACAGAATATAGTGGGTGTGTAAGTAAGCAAGAGGAGAATCTAGTGTGTGCAAGCAAGTCAAGTGGGTGTGCACAAGAAGCATGGAGCAGGAGATGGTTGAGTAGTTATGCAAGTCCTGAAATCACACAAGACATCACCAACCAGAAGGAGCTTTCACTTGTTGGAACACACACAAGTTCCAAGAATAGTGTAATGGTTGATGTCAGCATATGTGCAAATATCAAAATTGACGACACATCAAGTGTGTAGGACACATAAGTGATGGTATCACAAGGCTCGAAGTCCCCACCAAGTCGAAGATCATATATGCGCAAGCTATACAAAGCATTGATTCATCAAGTGCGCAAGACCCACAAGTGATTGTACAAAAAGGAGTGAAGGTACTACCAAGTCAAGGACCATGTATGCGCAAAACCCACAAAGAAATGACACATTAAAGGAACAAAACAAGACATGTGACAAAGATATAAATCTAGTGAAGCAAGGAAGAAGGAATGCCACAACCAACTTTTGGACATACAATCCATGTAGTACATGTATAAATAGAGATGCAAGTTGGATATTTGACATAATCTTGATGGCAAGGATATAGAGATTCAAGTGGAAGATATAGTTTTATATTCGGGGCATCAAGGGCTCGAGATACATAAGAGAATGATCTAGTGAGGAGCCGAGTGCACACATGCACAAGAATGATATAGGTTGATAGTGCGTAGAATGATGTTGTATATCTATGACAATTGTGCAAAGATAAAAAGACTGGAATGTTGAGTATGCGCAAGTGCGTGAGGACTGAATGAGAGTATCACAAACAACACATAGATAGTCATGGATGTTTTGAATTTTAGAAGCACGTAGACATAATTGAAGAATATAAAAAAATGCACCGAATTTTGGTTGATGCATGAAGGTTGAAGTGAAGAGTGTGAAGTATAGAATTCCATCAGATGCGCGATGACATAATAGCAGCAAAAATCCAGTATGCATGTCATGATAAGGATGATCTTAGACAAGTGCGTTAATATGAAAGGACGAATCATGTGATGCATAGTAGGTCGCATATTTTCTAAAAGACTATGGCACTTAAATAGAAAGAACACATCCAAGTAAGTGCGTAGTTGCACTTGATACTGGCACATAATTTCAAAATGAAAAGCTATTAATTGAAATCACATTATTAGTTGGTGAGTGCAGTTGCATAGTAGCCGAAAGACAAGTGAACCCTAGTGCAGACTGCAGGATCAGAAGGACACGTTACATGAAGTAAGTCATCAGGATAAGTGAAGAATTGAGTGGAATGAGAAGTCAAGTGTTGTATGTAGAGAAGTGACAACTATACGACTAGATACAAAGAACTGCACATAGTAGACCGAACATAAGAGGATCAGAAGTGTGCTTGAGTTGGAAGTTTAGTAAGGAAAAATATTATTTTTGATATCTGGGTGGCAGGACAGGGCAAGGAGCAGAAGGTAGTAGCCTCCTTCTAGTTGGTGCTGGAGAACACAGGGAGTCGGTGCTTCCTTCAGATTCGTGCCTTTAAAACCAAGGGTTCGGTGTCTCCTTCTAGTTGGTGCTAGTAAACACAGGAAGTAAGTGCTTCCTTGAATGTAATTTTTTCATTACAAAAGAGCATTCTGTGATTTTCTCCCATTTGGGTTTCCAGGTAAAAATCTTGTGTGTTATGTGTTCTTTGTCTTGGTGCATATATGGATGAATGTTTTTATATATATTGGATACATAACTAAACAAGATTAAGTTAAGACTAATATGTTAAAGAATGTAAAAATTACTGATAACTGCGTTAATTCTGAATCACCCCCCTCTCAGTATTAAATCGATTCCAACACATATTATCTATCATTAAAATAAGAGGTAGTGGGAAATCCTACATTTGACCAATAACAACAATTCCCCATAATTATGAGCATTATCAATTAAATTTCGATGTGAGGTATTTGCATATATTGGATTTTTCAAGACCTTTGACACTATCTCCATGTTTCGTCATTTATGTTAGGCCTGTTTCTCCTTCTTGGCTTGCTTTACTTTCACTTGTTTCTTTTTTTTACCTTGTCTATTGGGAACCATATATATGATTTTGCGTTTCACCCAATTGAAACAACATAGCACATTAGTGTTTGTTAGTCAAAGAATTAAAACAATCCCAAGTTAAAATTTTAATTTTTATATCTTTATGATTTAAGATCAAATTAGTCTTGTGAGGTAAAGTGCAACATATCGTGATTTAAGAAATGATCTTATTTGAATTTTCAAATGGCTCATAACTCCATTCAAAATTGAATACTTTTTTGAAATGATATTATTCTCAGATAAATGAAGAATTAATTAGCATGAGAAAGCATTGATTTTGCATTTGGGCTAAATAACAATAGTTGAATGTTGAACAAATTCACATTTTAATGGGGATGGTGAGAAACTCCTTCATTTGAAAGATAAATGGAAGGATATTGAAGTGTAACTCTTTATAGACCATTATTTTTAGTCTACAGAATATAATTGAGGTGAAGATGGATAAATTCACAAAAGAATGAATATATAATAGTCACCACTCAATTCAAAATAACTTTCAATAACTAGTTCAACAACACTCCCATCATTTGAATGGATGGAGCACTTGCTCAATGAACTCAAATATACCATTCTGAATGACAATAAATTTTAAATGGAACTAAGAACATCATCACCAACTTCAAGAATAATGCATGCACTCTAAAAATAGTAATCAAATGAGCAGTAAAGAAGAATGGAATTATGTACCTACATATGTAGTTGGAATACAAGGGTCCAAATGTGGTGAGTTTCCTAAGTGCACTCCGGATGTTACATGAATGAGTGAAGGAAGCTATGAAAAATCAAATGCAAAATTTAAGTTATGCAAAAGCTAATACTCAAAAGGTGATATTTATTTCAAAAGGACAATATTGGGATACTCCATAGATTTTGAATGACTTCTAATTAGTGAACGTTTAATGAGATATGCATTGACGATATGAAATAAATCTCATTCATGAGCATGTTCCCATGTTTTTTCGATAGAGCAATGATCCTTCTTTATATTTTCCAAATATAAAGGGGAATTAAAAGAGTTTAATTGCCAAATGAGAGCAAAATAGTGTGTTAAAAATATTGAACAAAAGCAATGCATTTGAAAAATCAGGGGTCAAAATTCTTTTGAGGGCAAAGTCAAAGGTATGGTTGATTAAGAAATTGGGTCCGACAAGGATATGGTTGATGCACTTTCAAATGTAAAGTAATTGTTTAACATATATTCAACATATATCAACTGCATGCCCTAATCTACAAGCACACATGCATGAAGGCCACGCAACCTCACGTAATTTAACGTAAACCTACCATATTCCACAACAATAAGACCACATGTTCTTCACCTAATTTATCCTAAGCATGTGGAACATTATTGAGCACAGCCATAGCCACATCCACTTCTTCTAGATCATTCTATTGGCGAATTTTTTTTTTTGCATTTACAGACGATGGGCGAACTTGAGTTTGGTTTTTTGTTTGCCTTTTTTTTGTGCCTGAGATTCCTTGGAATTTCTTCGCCTACTCGCCAAAACCTAGGCCTGATTTCTCATTGGCATGCAGACAGGATTAGCTCTCTTTTCTGACTAGTTTCCTTTTTTTTTCTCATGTGAGAAGGTTAACTAGGCTCCCCATTTTCCCAGTGGAATCCCCCTCATGCCAGATGGTCCCATGAGAGCTATGCATTAAAAGAAAACCTCCAGAGCTTAACTCAATTGGTGACTTCTCCTCAGCTTGGTCAGTGACTTCTCTTCTTAGCGCATCTTCCGATTCGATGAAGCTCCCTACAATGTTAGCTGGAAGAGTGGCTTAGTATGGAAACATCAAGTGTAGGTTTACTACTATTTTTGTTGGATTCCTACTATGTTTTACTCTTTCTATGTTTTTATTTATTTATTTATTTATTTTTTCTTTAAATCCTAACGAGGATATTTTTTTGACAGGGATCCTAACCAGAAATATTTTTTTTACGAGGTCGGCCTCTGGCTTGCACCCCTTTATTCCTTTTATCTTCCTCGTGGCTTGGCCTGGGCACAACCTACACGACCATGGTCTTTTCGTGGCTCCTCCCACGTGTGGTGCCTTACCTACTTACTTCGACAGCTAGTATGCAACACTGTGTGGAAGGAATCCACTGGAAAAAGAATAGCTGCCAAGTATGGGAACATTGGAATATTTCGAAAGGCCGCATCTGTTAGGTGCATGCTACAGGAAGTATCCCACAAGTGTATCCTCATAAGCATTAACTATCCTCATAAGCATAAGCTAGCCTCTACCATAGTGCATATTCTGTTTTTGGAAACTTTAATCATTACTAATTATAATATGTAGCACTTATGATCTTACTCCTCAGAGCTTACTTTCAATAGTTAAAATAAAAAGGACTCTCGGCCGTTTAACTGCATAAATAGAGTGTTAGGATCTTACGTAGAAATTTACATTCCGCCGTTATAAACACTAGAATTTCTTCTTCGCTACAAATATAACACTACCTTCTTAATATCATGTACAGCGGTTAATAGAGTTCTTATGATTTCAGACATGAAAGAAATATCTTTAATAAATAATGAGGTGTCAATAAACCAAATATCGCCCTCCTTTTAACAATAGAAGTACAAGTAAATGAGTTTCATCCCTCGCATATAGAGGTCGACTTATATCTTATAACCACATATCAGTTATTAAGTTGTGGACATAAGTATAAGAAAAATGTCGAGGAACAATAGGAAATTGTAAAGGTTTGGGACTCTCTATGAGCGAATTTACTCATGTATAAAGGCTTTACCTCTATACACAGGTCTGCGTATACAAAATGCAAGGTTCGACCTCAACATACAATTCGCCCATGTACCCACAACAAGAAACACTAACAAGAGGGTCAAACCCTACATGAAGATTGCCCATTCTCAATCTACAACAAGCAATTTGCGTTAAAAACATTTAGACTATAAAGTCACTACATCCTTGGAACTTCAAGTACAACAAACAATACAACAATTTATTAAATGCAAAGGAGTGATAATTGACCCCAAGAAAAAAAACTGTTATCAAAAGGAAAAAGCAGTAAAGAGACCACTCCTTTTCTGCAATTGCAGGCTTATACAAGGTCAATGTATATTCAACAATTAAAACGTGTAAGGGTTGGAGTGAACCAGTCCTCCCTTGAGGCCTCTCTTCCTTTCTCATGTATGCTGTCAATTTAACAAAGTGAGAGTGATACGGTCCTCGCTCATGAAGTCATTCTTCTCTAAAGAGCACTACAATATATTTATCCAATAAATAATTGTGCGGACTCCTCCTCCACACAGTAGAAGTAAATAATATTTATAAATTAAACGAAGAGAGAAATGGGATCCGTTCAGCTATGCCTCTTTCATTGAGTGCACGACTATAATGTTAAAAAAATTCAGGAGGGCTCGGATTTCATAAGAGGGAGGCCGCCCCTCAATTCGACAGAGAAAGTAAAACAACCTTTGGGTACAAAATAGAACAATAATAATTATAAATAGAGTCCAGATTGCATCTCCTCGATTTAAAAAGCCACCATCTCCATGTCTTCCTCGATTAGTCATAGAAATATCTCTCCTCTCTACCCAACAGGAGAGAGGATTAGTCAAAACTTCATTCCATAGCAAGATTAGACATATCAATTGTCTCTATATTTTGATGGTTTTCACAACACACACGTGTTTGGTCTTTGCACACCTGTTGTTGTGTTTGTGCTTATACTTCTCTCAGAAGTTCCTGAAATGATGTTGGTCTTTGTTTACATGAAAAAGATTTAAATACACACTTTGTTGAAACCATATTTTGAGAACTGACAACTTGCCCCTATATTTTCTTACATTCGGCCTATAGTGATAAATATAGAATGTGCATATTACATGCTAGCTTAAATCAAAATCAAAAGACTTAATTTAAATCATTTTTAAGACCATTTTCTGTAAATTGCGACTTATAAGCCTGTTACATCTAACTCTAACTAAACATTAACATATGACTAGTGATTTTGAAGTTACTGACTGTGCAAATTTTTGAATTGTCAACATTGAGACATTAAATGCAACGCAAGGCTAATCAAACTACTTTGAATCATAGGCTAACGCACTGATAGGAAATTAATTCAAGTTGCAACTCTTAACTAGTTTCTGCAGTGATATGAACTAATATGCAAAAACATGTGTAGAAACTTGATATTTTGAAAACAAATGTGCAGAAAGTCGATATTCTAAAAGGTTTGAACAACTACATTTTTGTAAGAGTTTTTTATAACCAAATTTGTAGCTCATGGTTTCATTATGGACATACCTGTATTCAAAGGAACTGAAGATTGATGGTATGCGCTTTGTTGCTTGTCTTCAACCTCCGATAACTCCAGGTTCACCCTTGTGCTAATTGAAGTTGTAAATAGGAAAAAATTGGAGTTAATAGACCATTGATAACAAATACCAAAACTGCGCACACACTTATAACAAGCTTCAAGATTGAATAAGTAGACTAATATCTATAAAATTAGCTAGCCATCTTACTATTACTTTGCGACCATTAAATGCATTGATTATGCTTGTCATTGCCAACAAATATTTAGATTTATCTAGATTTTTATTTCGATTTTTGCGGATATCAAACAAAATGAAATGAGTCGAATCATATTTTCCATGAGCCACTGGCATATTTTTAATGAACATTTACTTTCATAATTGGCCTGCAGCATCTTTTATGAGCAACTGTCAGAGTTTTTAATGAGCACTTACTTTCAGTGCTTTTTTTTTTTTTTTTTTTTAACAAAATCAAGTTTAATATCTAAAATTTCATAAACTTTACTTTCAGGAAAATATTAAAAAAATAAAAGTCACGAAATGTATGATTATATATAAACATTGTATGTGGAGATTCTTCTTTAGTAAAACACGTCGTGGGTTGGAGTGAATTGACCCCAACGAAATTCCCAAATTATTCTAAACACTTTTGGCAATTTTGTAACGAAATTCCAATCAGAGTTAACACGTTTCCAGAAATTTCCTCACCGTCCCAGTCATGTCCGAGAGATCCCACTGCGATTTTTATGGAGAGACACCACTAACAAAAGTCTAAAGACAAGATGATGAAAATCAACGACTCCTGCGTCCTACGTCGTATTCAGCGGGACACGGTGGCTTCGAACACAGTAAAAAAGAACGGAACTCACAGTCCACCGAATCTTTTGTTAAAATTGACCGCCACCACTAATGTAGTCTAGATACAATTATTCTATGTCCTCAAAATCCTCGAAAAGTCATGAAAATCCTCTCAGGCCTAAAAGCCATATAACTCCCAGTACGCTGTATTGAGTGGCGTCCGGACTGGCTTTCTAATTAATGCTAAAAGTCACTGATATGTTATAAAAAATCATTTTCTTGCAAGATATTAGGGCAGAAAATTGTGTCACTGATATGTTTATAAAAGAACGTTTTCTTGCAAGATATTAGGGCAGAAAATTGTGTCACTGTTGTTTGTTAATTTTTTTCATTAGGATTAAAAGCCGGATGTATTTATAAAAAATCGTATGCTTGCTACATATTAGGGCAGAAAATTGGTGTCACTGATGTTTGTTAACATAAAGTTTTATGATTGTTTAATGTTTCAGGTATATCATAATTAAAATTAATATCTATATTAATTAGATACTATATAATTCAAAATTTATTATAAATTAGTTGTTAAACTTTTACTAACATAAATAATTATATAATTAAAAAATACACAATTTACACCTATTATTCAATGAATATTCCACTGAAAATCGGACAAAACTTGTTGAAATCGCTCTGAGTGAGGAAGCCATCACTGCTTATTGGTGATCGAATAGACTTCTACTGAAGTGAAATAACTTAGAAATGATTACTTCCTGGACTTTGCTTCTTGTGTGCTCCATCACACTCATCTACCCAGTCAATCAGTTTATATATGCTGGACTCGCAGCAAAGAAAGGATCTCACGGACAGAGTAGTTATGTCTGGAAAGGAGAGAGAGAAATGGATAAAGAAGTTATGTCGATACTTTTCTGTTGTGTGATCATGGCAACCACAGTAGGTGTCACGGCCTCACATGTTACTTATTCAGGTGGATGGGCAACATCCATGGATACGAGGGACGTGGAGGCTTTGCTGACCTTCAGAAAGGCTATCACATCAGATTCTACTCGATTCCTATCCAAATGGACGCCTGAGAACTCAGACAAAGTATGCTCGTGGTATGGCACTGTGTGCACAAAGCAAACTAAAAGTGTCGTTGCAATAATGCTTCCAGGGCTAGAATTGGAAGGTACCCTCTCTGCCTCTCTTGGTAGCCTCTCGTTGTTGCGTACTTTGAATCTGTTTCATAATAATTTCACAGTAGTAATTCCACCACAGTTCGGGCAGCTTAAAGCACTGGGAATGCTTGACCTCGGCTTTAATATGCTCCACAGTTTTATTCCAAAAACACTCTGTAATTATACACAGCTTCAATGTATCAGCCTTTCAGTAAACAGCTTGAGAGGGAGTATACCGACGGAATTCGGTCATCTAGTCAAGTTGGAACATCTCGGCTTGGCCAACAATAGTCTAAGTGGAAGTATTCCAACTCCTTTGAGCAACTGCACATCTCTCCAATTGTTCACCATTGCATGCAATAATTTCAGTGGCCCAATCCCCTCTGCTTTGGGCTTGATCAAAAGTTTATCTCATCTTTCCTTAACCGGCAACTCACTAAGTGGCCGAATCCCTACAAATCTCAGCAACTGTACTCAGCTACGGCGTATTGAGCTTTCTATGAACGGCTTGACAGGGACTATACCGACGGAATTCGGTCGTCTAGTCAAGTTGGAATTTCTCTACTTGCATAACAATAGTTTGAGTGGAAGTATTCCAACTTCTCTGAGCAACTGCACGTCTCTCCACGAGATCGACATTGGAGATAACAATCTCACTGGTCCAGTTCCTTCAAATTTTGGTATGATGCGAAATCTATCTCGTCTTTTCTTTAAAGGTAATTCATTAAGTGGACACATCGCACCAAGTCTAGGAAATTGCACTCACCTCTTGTATATCACCTTTTCTCACAACACTTTTAATGGAAGAATTCCAGATGAATTGGGGTTGTTGTATTACTTAGAATACCTATATTTGCATTCTAACGTATTGGGAATACCATTCCCCCATCTTTACGAAACTGCTCTTCTCTCGAGGCTCTCAAGGCTCTATTTTTGGGAGACAACCCAACATTGTCAAGTAATATACCGGGAGACAACCCAACATTGTCAAGTAATATACCGAGTGAATTGGGTAATTTGAGAGAGCTTAGACAATTATCTATTTATGGACCTGGTAATATTTTTGGCTCTATCCCTTCCTAAATAGGAAATTGCAGCAATCTTATGTGGCTGGATTTAGGATCCAACCAAATTCAAGGCTCCTTACCAATGATTATATTTCAGCTTCCTCTTGTTGCCCTAAGTCTTATTCAAAATCACCTGGAAGGAAGCATCCCTGAAGCCATTTCCAATTTGAGTCAATTGACCTTCCTAAATCTTGGTAGAAATGCTTTCTTTGGTAGCATACCTAAAGCCATTACCAAATTGAATCACTTGACCTTCCTAAATCTTGGTACAAACAAGTTGACAGGTAGTATACCTAAATGCATTGGCAATAAATTCAATGCTTTAAAAAGGATGAAGGTATCTGAGAATAAACTTACTGGAAATCTAGACATAGAGTTTCCACCGTCTATGGAAGTTTTCTCTCCTCATTCTAATAACTTCTCCGGACCTCTTCCCAAATCTTTGGCCAATTGTACCCACCTTAAACTATTGGATTTAAGAAAAAATAGATTCACAGGTGAGCTACCATACTAGAGTACCTTTCATTTTTTAATGACTTAAGAGTGTTAAGCATTGGTTATAATAAACTCCACGGTGTTATTCCTCGATGGATGACAAACCTTCCCAACTTGCATGTGTTGGATTTATCCAACAATAAATTCAGTGGAATGATACCATCCAACCTTGAGAGACTTGAGGGATTCAATATCCCTGGTTCTTCCAGACTTAATGGTAATACACTATATGAGGATGTAAAGATTGTAATAAAAGGAGTTGAGGATACTCTAACTTATGTGTTGGAGACAAACACGATATTTGACTTGTCTAGCAATAATATCAAAGGAGAAATACCTTCAAGCATAGGAACTCTAAGTATCCTAAGGTTGCTAAGTTTATCTGGAAACCAATTGGAGGGACAAATACTTGCATCTCTTAGTCAAATATCTACTATGGAGTAGTTAGACTTGGCCAAAAATAATTTGAGTAAAGGGATTCCTCAAGAGCTCTCCAAATTAAGGAGGTTAGCATATATGGATGTTTCATGTAATGGACTTTGTGGGCCAATTCCTAAAGGAACACAATTTGACACTTTCAGTGTAGCTTCATTTCAAAGGAATAAGTGCTTATGTGATTATCCTTTACAAGCATGCAAAGTAAAGGAGAGGCAAAAGAAAGGAGCAATCACTAACATCCACATTGAGAAAGGTCCACGATGGTTGAGTCCCGTGGATGAGCATCTATCATTGATTTCCTTAGGGTTAGGAATGGGTATTGGATTTGGTGGCACTATACGTGTGATAACATTATGGGATAAAACTAGGAATTAGGTGGTTCTGTACAAAGCACAATTATTTTATGGAGTGTATATATTCCCTCAATAAATTGGAGATTTCTATTACCCTATTAAACTTAAAAAGTTACAAATAATGTCATAATATGGTATTAGCTTTGTATTTATCTTCCATCAATATTATTATTTGTTTCTAAATAATGTACATAGTTATTATAATGTACATGTATTTTTTGTTAATTTCTGTAATCAAACCTAAAGAATATGATAGAAGGAAATCATAGCAAACATATATCTCTATTTTGACTTCTGATACAGTAAGAGAGAATTCCACCCTTTGTCCTACATAGTTCAAGCACATTCTTTATGATAATTTCATATAACAAATCATTTATCATTCCAACGTGCCTATCCAAAGAAAGGAGAAAAAAATTGTTCATGAGTTTACTTCTTAGATTTCAAGATTCAATATATTTACAAGAGTGAATATATATAAGAATGAATTTAAATGGTTAAGTAATTTATTAATTACATTGAAAATGAAAATTGGATTTACTTGATAATAATGTGAAATAAAACAATAGTTTATGCAAATTACAACCACAATTCCTTGCATAATCAAACTAAATCCAAAATATACTCGTGAATATTTTTTTTAACTTTTTTTTCTTATCATGATGACATGGATTTAGAACAAAACAAATGTTTAAAAAAAAACATAGCTTGAAAAATGCAGGATATCACAAGTACAGTCAACGATACGAAGAAACAACTGGTTGGATTGTTGCTCACAATCATGATTTCATGTAGGGAATGGAAACCCGCCATCTAAATTTGGTGCCCCTTCTCTAAAGTGGGGTGTGGCAACTTATTGTCAAGCAAGCAAGTAAAAACAAATTAATCCGAAATTTTCCAACAGACCTTGTTCCATCGTTTAGGTCTATTTCCAACAAACATTTCCATTGTATTTGATTTATTCGGTTTGAAAACACATTTACAAAAAAGGTGTAGACACTTCATGCAAACACCGGAAAGACCAGCGAAATGGAGAATTTTGTTCTTCTTGATAGGCATCGATTTAAGATGGAGCTATAATGGTTTTAATTTTTTAATTTTATAAGTCAATATAGATTTTTTTAATTACTTTTAGTTTGGTTTTAATTTTTTATTTTGGAAGTCGACATATTTTTTTAATTACTTTTATTTTTGGTAAATCACATTAAAAGAATTGTTTTTTAAAAGTTTAAATAAGCACTTTAACCATATCAACTTAATCATTAATGAGAAAGGATGTCCTATGGAAGATCAAAGAAAAATTTGGTAGACCATAGAAGAAGTTATTAAATTAATAGATGGGTATGGAGAAAAATTAGCCCCCTAATCTATTTTTTTTCAATTATGATTATTCTTAGTTCAATTCATATTAATATTAATGAAACTACCTTCAAGATAGGAATAAGAAATGTTTTTGTAACAATTCTATATGCTAGCTAGTTCATATTAATATTAATGAAACTATCTTCGAGATAGGAATAATAAATGCTTTTGTAACAATTCTATATGCTAGCTAGTTCATATTAATATTAATGAAACTGCCTTCGAGATAGGAATAAGAAATGCTTTTGTAACAATTCTATATGCTAGCTAGATGACAAAGTTATAGAATTCCTTTGCTTAACAAAAATATTGACTATAATTTTCAATCTTAGAACTCATTACTTAATATAAAAATATTTCATTTTTTGAAAAAAAAATGTATGATATCTAAATGCTAGTTTTTTTTGTTTATTAGATAATACAAATGATATGTGATTTAGCTGAACAAATTAGATAAAAGATAAATTTAATTTCAAAATAATTTGATGACGTTTAAGATTGTAGAAACACAGTTCTTGTGAATGATTTCAATGAAAAAATATAACAAAGTAAATAACTACATATTTTTACAAGGACTTGTAATAATGAAGATGCAAATGAGAAGTACCTAAATTGTGATCTAACTAGCTACTCTTACTAAAAGGCGTAGATGATATGTGACTCATTGTAAAATATTTTTAAGATGGTAATTAAATGTGATTGATATTTTTTACCATTATTAAAATTCTTTTACACTATCTATTTTTTGTTTTTCCAAGGGAATCTTTGTGGGGAAAGCTTTAAGCACTGCCCACATTTTGGACATGATACCTATTGTAAACCTATTGGCATTTATTACATCACTTGACCTAATAGGGACACAAGTGAGGCACATAATTGAGGCATCCATCTCGAGGATCGATCGTGATACCTTCTACATGAATCTCAAAGAATGCAACCACTTGAGCTATCCCACAGATCGGTTGTAGTTTTTTTTTTTAACAAAAAAAATCATAACTTTGTATTATCACAAAGTCACTTTCTTCAAAATCAATTACATTAGGAAATGATCAAGATTATTACAATACTTGACCTAATAGGGCCACAAGCGAGGCACATAATTCAGGAAACCATCTCGAGGATCAATCGTGATACCTCTTACATGAAGCTCAAAGAATGCAACCACATGAGCTATCCCACAAATCAGTTGTAGTTTTATACTATCTAAGAGTGATTCAAGTGTAAAAAAATTTCTAGGTTATTGAAAGTATTTGATATTTCCTGTAGTTAAGTGTTTGATAAATACTATGCATATTTGGGAGTCCGATTCTACATTTATGAGATTCACTCTTGCATTTTAGGATTCTAGTTTTGCATTTTTGGAATCCAATTCTAGCATTTTCAAAAACAATATGCGCACTTTGGAAAATTTATTTTTATACTTTGAAACATTGATTTTGACCTATTTTGAAAAGACAGCTCAAAAATAAATCCAAACTTAATGAATTTATTTGTTTTAACTAACTTACAATTATCCTTTAAAATTAACAAGGTGCATTGACACTACCCTCAATTTCATTAAATTTGGATTAATAATGCAAAATCTAGCCTAATAAATTGTCAATTTTTTATTTTGGAAGTGTCAAAAAAACCTTTATAAAGTAAAAACACTTAATCCCTTAACGCCTAGCCTCTTAAAACCTAATGACCTAACCCTTGATCCCTAAATACCTTTATGCCTAAAGCCCCTAACCCTTAAACCCCTTAAGTCCTTTAATTGTTTACCTCTAATCCTTTACCCATTAGCCTTTAAGCTTTAGTTTACCCCCTTGAGGTAAAATAAGTCTTTACTTCTAATATCTATTTGCATGTGTTACCTCCCTTTTGCAAGTGTGCCTTGCATTTGCTCGTTCTCTTTAGGTTTGCATGTGCATTCTTCTTTTGCATGATATCTCTACGTTTGCTTGAGAGCTCCCCCTTGGGCGTGATCGCTCCTCTCTTGGCTTGGGAACTCTTTCTTGGGCTTGTGCATTAGCCTATAAGCTATATTTTACCTCTTATAACCCTTTAATCCCTTCACCCTTAACGCCTAACCTCATAAACTCTAATCCCCTAACCCAGAGCACTAAATCCCTTAACCCCTAAAGCCCCTAACCCCTAAAACCCTTAACCACTTTACAACTAATCCCACAACCCCTAACCCCTCAGACCTAGTCCACCCCTAACCCCTAAAACCCTTAACCACTTTACAACTAATCCCACAACCCCTAACCCCTCAGACCTAGTCCACCCCTAACCCCTAAAAATCCTGACGCATAATACTTAAGGAGAGAGATGGTGGGGGAGAGAGAGAGAGAGAGAGAGAGAGGGAGAGAGGAGGGGAGAGAGGGGGGCAGAGAGGGAAAGAGATGTATGTAGAGATGAGAGAGGGAGATGGATGGAGGGGGACACATAGAGAGACATATGTACAAAGGGAGGAAGGGGTAGGGACATAGATACAAAGGTGGGGGGAGATATAGATGGGGAGAGAGAGAGGGGGGGAGTGAAGAGGGAGGGAGGGAAAGGGATGGATGGAGGGAGGGAAAGGGATGGAGGGAGAGAGAGGGATAGAGAGAGTGGGATGGAGGGAGGGAGAGGGAGAGGGAGAGAGAGAGAGAGAGATGGGGGGAATATATATATGTATATATATATATATTATATATATATATATTATATATATATATATATATATATATAGAGAGAGAGAGAGAGAGAGAGGATATATGAAGGGGAGAGATAATTAGGGAGGGAGGGATAGAGAGAAGGTTAAGAAAGTAATATGTAATATAAAACGCTAGAGCATGTTGTAACTACAAAATGCTAGAGTGTTTTGTAGTTAAAAAATTCGCAAGCGTTTTCGTTTCCGATCCTATGTGTAAACTTACATGGAAGGCTCGGGCCTTCCCACGCGTAGTTCAAAGAAGCACTCGAGCGTTTTGGTTTTAGTAAATTCTCACGGGTTTCACAAAACTAAGATTGCATCTAAAAGGTCCCTCAACTTCATACGAGGACCCATAACTCTAAATTTTAATTTCCACGATGTCAATTCCAATTTTGAAGTTGTGAATTTCGATTCCAAAAGTGTTAATTTTATTACTTCATCTTACACCTCTTTTCATATGGAGAATGTACGAATAAACTATTTATTGATTCTCCATCTTTTTTAGAAAGTATACACCATGTTAGGCCATGCCAATTTCCTTTTCTACCATTGGACAAGAAAATATTTTATTAGAAATCCTAACATTGTAGAGACCATCCCCACTTTTAGTTTTTCCACACCACTATTTATTTGGTATACCTTGCTTCTTCCACTTCCATCTTAATTTTCTACTTATCCTAGTTTAGTTTTATAAACACCTTAGCTTTTGTTCATTGTCTAATAAATTGTGAATTTCAATTATGAAAGTGTATGTATAGTGAACATTTTATTTTTGTATGTCAATGCATAATATGACTATGGCATACATTGCTAAATATATCAATATTGAAGGGATGACAGTAATTTAAAAAAACATTTTAAAACAAGTGATGATAATAATCATTTCATTACAAAGTTGTTAATTTTCAAAGAAAATTAAGGCAATGTACAAAAGGGTTTGAAATGAACAAACTTTATTTACTCAATATGAAATGAACAACGTGGTTCATAAACTAAATATCCAAAATACATAGGACCACATAAAAAAAACCACACACCTTAAAATAATATATTGAATATATGTAATATGAAAATAGTCGATGTTACAAATCCATATGACATTATATTTATATCATTGACTATTAACAATGGTATATATGTCACATCTCTTTGTTAAGATGTGTAAATTCATTTATTATCATTATTTATTGTTGTTGTTGTTGTTGTTTTTATTATTATTATTATTGTGACCTTCTTTTATATAATTATATTCAATATATTGCATATCCCATCAAAGACATTGTGTCGTGAAAGAATTTTATGAACAATATTTATTTCTTTGTTCTATGTTGTAATGACTATTCATGATCTTCTCTCTTCTTGAAACTATGATGGTTGATGTTACAAGAGAATATGAGTTGTTATAAAGAATTCAACATAATTATCTTATTATAAAATACTCATACCACCCTAATTCATTTTTTTGTAAAATTGTGTGGTGACAACTGTTGTGATCTAAGAAATTATAATCATTTCACACATGATCTTATCTTCAATATAATATAATCTTCAATTAGTTCCTCATATTTGATTTGATCATTAGTTAGTTGGTTGAATAATACGATGATTTTTATAATTAAGGTGACAAAAGGCATCCTTGTATGTTGTGTATTGTTATTAGAGCCTATATATTTTGATACTTCTAGTGATTTATTGGTTTATAATATATTTCAACATAGGGATCCTTCTATTTTTTATGTTGATCAAGTATTTATTTGTTCTTTCTCCAAGGTATGGATTTCTACATCTAATCACTTCTCTATTTCAATGACATTACTCATTGTTTTTTATTGATCAACGATTACTTGTGAGTAAGTTGCTCCAATATTTCTTGTTGTGACTTATTTTCACTCTTTAACTTAATCTATGCAATTATCAAGTTTTGACTATGATTCTTAAGGAGAGAAACCTATTCATCTTTATTAGAAATAAGCTTTTTAACTTCTTTATGCATCTTTTGTACCGACTTTTAATTATCCTAAAGGATCACCTTGGTGATATCTTTAAGGTCTTCTAATGATGGTTCGTCTAAGCATGACCTCGTTGTAAATTCCTATAAGGTTATCTTCTTATTTCTGTAGAAAAAAATGAGAAAACATTGTTTTCATGTTTAAGATGAAACTACCCAATGTGTCCATCTATATTGAACCTAAAGTTATGCCAACTTTGTTTCAATATATAATTTTAGCATCAAATTAGAATATTATGATTTTATAATCATTAACTCTTCATTGTAAATCCTTAATTTCATATTTATTTCATCACGTGTTTTCCTTTTCATGTATACTTGATACTTGAACTAATAAATTATTCAACAAATTAGTGTTAATGTGTTTTTTCTCCTTGTATAAACAAATAGCAATGATAATATCCTTTCCTTGAATAACCTCTTTAATTTTTAACAAAGTCAAAGATTTTTTTATAAATGTGATCAAAGCTTTTTTTTATAAATGTGAAGAAATCTTTCCTTTCTTTCATTATTAACTTTCATTTCTTCAAAATGTTTTTTTTCCTATATCCTTATACCAAAACTTATATATTCTTCATAATAAATGGGTGTACATGAGACTATAAAACTCTATATTCTAAATCGATACTTAATAAATATTTCTTATATATCTCCTTTCAAAATTGAATTTTTCTTTTTCCTCGCTTATATAATACTTTTATAATTTAACTTTTTGTTTTCCTCACTTATATAAGAGGGTTAATATATTTTCAGTATATACCTTATACTTTTACTCTGAACCTTTTCGTACTCAAAAGAATAATACTTTAATACAAGTTTTTCACTAATTGAACTCACTACAATCAAATTGTTTATGGCAGATACAATGGAAGTAGATCTATATTATTCGAATCGACATGAAGTTAAATATGGGATCAAGTTTATCATGTTCAACATATTTTTGACATAGAGACCAAAAGGAATATGTAAACCCATAAAAGGAGACGCACGCAAACCTTTATTTTATTATTTTTAAGGATTGTCTTTAAGTTAATTTTTATACTGAGTGGCGACGTAGTGAGGAACACAACGAAAGAGAATTGGATCTGTCCTGATACTATGTCCTCCAAACCAAATGGATTCAACGTGCTTGAGTAACAATAGAATTAAGTCAGCTATGACCTTTTTACATGGCTCTCTAGCAACACAACTTCTTTTGGACTAAGAACAAAGTTAAATAGAGCATCTGAGTGGGCCTAATGGTTAAGAACATGTGTTATCTCTGTGGAGGTGACAGGTTCAAAACCGATGGGGGGTAGGGTTTCTCATTGGATCGTTGTGACAAGGCTCGAAGGGTAGGCGACCGCTGGGATAGAGGCTCACCCCGGTGGGCTTCAATATGTCTCGGCCTCTGTTGAGTCACAAGTTACTGGTATATCTGGCTTGCGGGTTGTTGGATATACCCTTGGGAGGTTGTTGTTCTCATGGTTAAAAAAAAAAGAACAAAGTTAAATCGATCTACTATAGTTTGAGGCTTCTATCTTTTGTTGACTAGAACATGCATATTTGATACAGGGAGTATTTCAAACATGGATATGTAAAAAATGGTCGAACTTGTAGAGACAGCATAGAGTAGGGTTGGAAGCACGAAATCTTAATGGAAAATATGGCATTGGTGTAAGAACTGTTATAAGTTTGAATCCTATCTCCACGAACCCTTATGACTACTTTAAGTTGCTAGAATCAAGAGTTTTCCATGAAGAAAAAATGGGAACCCAAGAAACTAATTGGGAAACTCTTCTAGTAACTAGATTTGATTAACTATGAGAAATCAACCAAATAAAGAAAAAAAAGTGGAAAGCAAATTGTAGTGAGTGAAGCCAAGAGCACATAGAATTAGAGAAAAATTTGAAGATGATAGGGCTTTTCATTACTTATTTAAGAGGCAATGAATGAGATTATGGGTCCTCCTATCAGTGCTATGGGATTTGTTGTCGTACTATCTATGAGCTCTAATCATTGTAGGGATCTTTGGTGGGATTTGATTGTCTTTAGGGATTTGTGGTGGGGCTCTCTAACATTTATAGATCGAGGTCAAATGTGATGTGGTTGGTTGGTTGAGGGGGAATTTATCAAAGAGCCCAATGTGGTGTGGTTGGTTGAAATAGATGTCATATTCTCTACTTTGCATCCGTAAGTATTGGTCTTGTCCCCTTGGTTGGGTGAGTGGGAATTTGTCAATGCAGGGTGTGTCAGACATTGAGAGAACTTGGTTTTCCCACTATCCTTGGGTCTAAATGGATGGTTTTGAATGCATTTTTCCTAGTCCAAAAAGCAATGAATCTCAGCAAAGAATATATCTTTCTCTAGTTATGATGAAGAACGTAGAAAAACGTGATATTTGGTGTGTATTGTAGAATTTCATTAATCATTGAATTTTTTATTGCAATTTGTGCCTAAGCGAGGGGCATGTCTATCTAGGAATCACATCCAAATAAGGTTATACATGACCAAAGTGTTAAATTTTTAGAATTTACTTCAATCTGATCTAGGATCTTAACTGAGAGAACAACATGTACAGCATATCTACATCATATCAATCATGGACACAATAATGCAAGAACACAAGAGACACAGAGTTTACTTGGGGAAAACCATAAAGGTGAAAAACCCCAATAACTTTCTCAGAGATAGATAGAGCAATGATACAACGCAAGCATAAGAGATAGACATCTCCTAGCAGCAACTTCTCCTCCTCCACAAGTGCGCCACTCTTCAAAGTGTGAGAGAGAATAGAATGATCAAATAGAGTGCCTCCCGCACTCTATTTATACTTGACTTGACTTGCCTAATAACCTTTACTAGGTCGGCCTTAACTTAACCACATAACATTATGTTGACTGGGCCGACCCCCAATAGGGTGGTCTAATAACCCTTTAACCCACATGGCTGACCCCCAATAGGGTGGTCTAATAACCCTTTGACCCACATGACTTATACAGGGCCAACCCCAACAAGGTGGTTTAATAACCCATCAAGTATAAGCTACGACACTTACAATATAAATGACGACACTTCCGTATAGAGGAATAATAACATCTCTATAGGAATATAGTATACATATATGAAATACATTCCGAAGTTACATATACATCAACACTCCTTCTTAACTAGGAAGGTATTTCTCGACACAGGTCTTCTAGCACAAGTCTTCTTCTCTGGATCATCGTCATTGAATCATCGTCATCATTACTGCTGCTGCTATCTCAATCAATCTCTGAATCTACTCATCATAGGAAGTTCTACAAAGCCAGTCCTTTTTCATACTGGGTGTAGGACCACCACCTACAGGTCTTCATCATCACTGGCTATACTGTGGAATCCTCAGGACTTATTACGTGCGTCACAAAACCTAAAAAGAGCATCCCAGGCTCTTACGGGTACACAACTCCGACCTATAGGATCTCCCAAGATCTTTTACATGTGACAGTCATAAAACCTTAAAAGGGTGTCTTGCCAAGCAAGAACCCTAAAGAGCATCTGAGGCCTTTTTCATCCTGTCGAGATCTCCAGGTCTGATTACATGTGACTCCTACCACAAAACCTTCAAAGGGTGGCTTACCCTAAATAGCATCTGAGGCCTTTTTCATCCTGTCCAGATCTCCAGGTCTGATTACATGTGGTCATGGAAATGCCTTGAAAGAGCATCTGAGGCCTTTTTCATCCTGTCCAGATCTCCCAGGTCTACTTACATGCCATAGGACAATGCGTCGAAAGATCATTTGAGGCCTTTTTCATCCTGTCTAGATCTCCCAAATCTACTTACATGTCCTCCCAGAGCAATGCCTCAAAAGAGCATCTGAGGCCTTTTTCATCTTGTCCAGATCTCCCAGGTCTACTTACATGCTCATCTACACAACCTGTCCACGGCCACAGAGTATCAACCTGATACTCACCATACATCATCCTGATGTACACATGATCATCATGATCATCAACACTGCATCATCCTGCTGCATTTCATCTGGAGCAACATCCTGAAGCTCGTCATCCATGATCATCCTGATCATACAATGCATCACCCCGATGCATACATAGTATCTTCCTGATACATATCATCATACATGATCTACCTGATCATACAATGTATCCACCTGATACATATACAGATACATACACATGATCCAACTGATCATATCCAACATCCAACATTATGCGTACATACATATACATATAAATGATCCAACTGATCATATCCAGCATCCAACATGATGCATACATACACATACAGAGCAGTAACTGGAGCATCCTCCTTATGCTCATCATCCAGCGCTTAGATCCACAGCCATGGAAGGATCCTCCTCTCACCATGCCCGAAATGGCTCCTGCAAATGTGTCCATCACTTCTTCCTCGAAGTGTCATCAATCTAAAGAACACCAAGCCTCTCTCTGAAGTACTCAAACTTCACTCTGGCTAGTGGTTTCGTCAGTACATCTGCAACCTTCTCATCCATCGTAACATACAGGAGCTTCACTGCTCCTCTCTGCACCATGTCCCTGATATAGTTATATTTGATCTCAATGTGTTTCGACCTATCATGGAACACTGAATTCTCGGACAACTTCACACAACTCTAGTTCTCACAAAAGATACCAGTAGCCTCCAGCGGAAGATCAAATAACTTAGACAGTAGCTTTCGGATCCATACTGCCTCACAACTAGCCGAACATGCTGCAACATACTCTGCCTCAACTATACTCAATGCTATGCAGGACTGCTTCCTGCTAAACCAAGATATCACACCTGATCCCATACTGAAGCAACACCCAGAAGTGCTCTTTCTATCTGCAGCACTGCCTGCCAATCTGAATCAACATAACTGTGCAGGTTAAACTTTTGATTCACAGCATACTTGAGCCCATAATCAACTGTACCCTTCAGGTACCTCAGAATATTCTTTACAGCAACCAGGTGAACACGTCTCGGATCTGTCAGGAACTGGCTCAATGTGCTCACCGTAAAGCAAATATCTGGCCTCGTGTTCATGAAGTACATCAAGGACACAATCATCTGAAAATACATAGTAACATCAACCAGCTCAGATGAAGCATCACACAGAAGCTTCAGGTTCGATGCCATAGGTGTGGCCATGGCCTTGCAGTCCATCATCCCAAACCTCTTCAGGATCTCTACTGCATACTTCCCTTGTCCAAGGAAGATTCCATCTGCACTCTGCCACACCTACATGCCTAGAAAATAGTGCATCATCCCCAAGTCCTTCATCTCGAACTCGGCAGCAAGCTTCCTCTTGGTATCATCAATCAAACTATCATTACCTATAACAAATAGGTCATCCACGTACAGGAGTAGTATCATAGGATTTCCTTCCTCAACCTTGTAGTAAAGGTTGGAATCCGCTTTACTCTTGGTAAAGCCCAAACTAGATAGAAAACTGTCCATCCTACCATACCAAGTCCTAGGAGCTTGCTTCAATCCATACAAGGATTTCTTCAACCTGCATACATATGAATTTCTGTCATGTGTCTCAAAACCAAGTGGCTGCTCCACATACACTTCCTCTTGAACTACACCATTCAAGAAAGCTATCTTGACATCCATCTGGTGTACCTTCCATTTCATCACTGCTGCTAGAGTGAGTACTGATCTGATGGAAGTGTACCTGGCTATAGGTGCAAAAGTCTCTTCATAGTCAATCCATATTTCTAGGAGAAACCACGAGCTACAAACCTCGCTTTGTATTTCTCCATGCTACCATCTGCAGCATGCTTGATCTTATAGATCCATTTGGAAGTCAAAACAAACTTCCCTTCAGGTCTTGGGACCACATGCCAAACATCATTCTTCATGATCGACGGATCATGGCATTCTTCCTATATCCTGGGAACTTCAATATATTCAATATCTTCAATAGATAACTTTGTTGCTAGAACAAATGTTGTAGTCCTTCTTTTGTAGGTGCTCGTATACGATCTTTCCTACAAAACAAGTTAATATTGCATGATTAGAAACATCTCATAGTTTTGAAAACAAATTCTTACACATAAAGAAATATGTCATACAGTCATGCAATTATTTTAGCCAATGCTTTAATACAACATTCATCCATATCCTGTAACTTTCTATATGCCTTCCAATCTCTACCAGAACATTGTTAAGAGTTTGCACTACTCCCAACATGTCAGCAAAGAGGTTTCATTCTAGATAAGTAGCAATGGAATGTTGTATAGTGCCATAGGCCACTTACCCATCACATGCATATTAGTATTATAATGTTCATTAATGCAATTATTCTAATATGCATAATACACAACCTAAGTCTAGGAACATAAGCATATACATCATTGAACAACATTATTTAAACAAACAAATATGTAAGAAATAACAATTCAAATACTTATCTTTGTTTGGTTGTTGGGTTGACTCCCTCTCAGTCTTTGCTTCCTTTTTGCAACTCCATTCTGATGTGGATTGTGAGAAGTGGTCAACTCCCTCTGAATATCTGCATCCTTGCATAAACTATTGGAGTGTGCTCCCTCTTGCTCGTTGCTTCCTGGATTACCTGTCCTTGATCTTATATTCATCCTCGATCCCTATGCATGCTTATTAGTATCATCACTATGTTATCCTCGAGGTCTCATACATAATCACACATTCATTAGTATAATCTTAATACTATCAAAACACAATAATCTTAAACATGTATAGTCATGATCATTTCAAACACAGATAATAAACATTAGTATTCAAGGTTTCAGGGAAGACTTCTTTTACTCATGCATATTCTTATTTGATCATAGGACTCTTCTAGTTAGTCAAATCATCAATCAAGATAAGAGACATAATATGCATAAACCCTTGATTACTTACATTTCTAACTTTATGAATAAACATAACCAATCATACCAAGTATACGTATATAAGGGATCTTAACACAAGGTAAGATTCTAACTTGATATAGGAAAAACATACTTGGATTACTATGTTAGCTAGTTATGTCTAACATACCCGCATGATGTCTTCTGGTTCTCTTCAATGACTTGTGCTAGTAACCTGCATGTCTCATAAGTTAACCATTGTAGAACCAAGTTATACATACCTCGTAAGTAGATCTTCTATGTGATCCATGACAATGGATGAATCTTTGTCTTCATGTCACCATGATCATATGTTCTTGAAGTAGAACATGATTTGTCTTTCTTGGTGTACCTTTCATGTTAGCGAACAACATAAACCTCATACAACATCACAATGCATTAGTACAATCATAAGTGTCAAAACCTTAATCAATGAATATCTTCTATCATGTATTCATAATTTTATTAAGGTGATACGAAAAGTCTAGTAATTAATCAAGATTGTACTAATTGTAATGATATGAAGACAAACATATCATAAACTTAACCATGAACACAATTCGAAACATACCTGTAATTCATACCTGTCGAGATTGCTTATAATCTTCTTATGTAAGGCCTTGGCATCATCTCCCTCTAAAACAAGAACTTCTTCACTTATGCAGGTGACCAATCCATTCTATTCTAGGATTAACCCAATCCACTTGATTTGCAGGAACTGGATCTAGAGCTGGATTAGGGTTTGTCAGAGAAACCCTAGAAATTCAAACCTTGAATTTCAAACTTCTAAAAGGATAGAAAGATGCATCTTGATGAGCTGATCAAGCTGGTATACTCAGAATTTGAAAACTACAAAGTTTCACCCCTCAAAATTGCCTTTAAAACTTCCAGATCTTCTGGACAGGATCTCGAACTAGGGTTTGATAAATCCCACCCTTCTGCCCAACCAAAAGGTTCGATCCAAAGCTCTAAACTTCGATTTTTCTGAGGAGCTTCCAGCCGTGGTCACAGACTTCAAAAATTCCAACTTTTGCAAAAGCCCTAATTTTCCACATTTCCGATCAAAGTCCCGAACTAGGGTTTGATCAAGTCCAACCTTCTACCCAACCAAAAAATTTGATCTTGGTCTCTAAATTTTGATTTTGATGAGTAGCATTCATCCACGGTCTCCGATTACAAAAATACCAACTTTCTCTAAAACCCTAATTCCCGGAGCCATGAATGAAGGTGCTCAAAATCCAATTTTGTTTTGACAAAAATATTCACTTGATTGTTTCTGGTGTAACTCTGAACTTTCCGATCCATAGGGCTTGAAAATTTTTCTTGTGGTATCCTGACCTATCATCTTTCCAACCCCATAGGTCTGACCGCAAATGGATTCTCTGAGAGAGAGTTATGCCAAGTGTTGCAACGTGACCTGTTTATGGGATAAAATAGGAGAGAGAAGATGTACGGTGTGCCACGTGTCACTGGTTCAGTTTCGGCCTCGAAAAATGTTACCTAAGAAAGTACAGTCCGTGCAATACCTGTCACTTTTTACGAAATTTCATTTGGAGCTTCCTAGCCCAAGTTATGACCTTTTTTCCTAGGTCACCTGTTTATGACTCAGATCTAGAAGAGGCAAAAACCCTAGATTGTACAGATCATAAAACACAAAGTATGATAAATTAGAAGATGTCCTTTGTACACAAGGTACATGGGGATCTGATCTTCGACCTGTAAAAGTTTCAGATCCGAAAAATCGTTGAAATGGATTTATAGCGAAAGTGCTACGATGACTAGTTTTTGCTATATCAAGCCCTAGCATCACAAGTGCAACAAGTGTCATACATGCCATACCATGCCTTCTTTCAGGCTAGCTCCGATACCATGTTAAATTTTCAGAATTTACTTCAATCTGGTCTAGGATCTTAACTGAGAGAACAACATGTACATCATATCTACAGCATTTCAATCATGGACACAATAATGCAAGCACACAAGAGACACAGAGTTTACTTGGGGAAAACCATAAAGGTAAAAAACCCCAATAACTTCCTCAGAGATAGATAGAGCAATGATACAACCCAAGCATAAGAGATAGACATCTCCTAGTAGCATCTTCTCCTCCTCCACATGTGCGCCACTCTCCAAAGTGTGAGAGAGAATAGAATGATCAAATAGAGTGCCTCCCGCACTCTATTTATACGTGACTTGACTTGCCTAATAACCTTTACCAGGTCAGCCTTAACTTAACCACATAACATAATGCTGACTGGGCCAACCCCCAATAGGGTGGTCTAATAACCCTTTGACCCACATGACTTATACAGGGCCGACCCCAACAAGGTGGTCTAATAACCCATCAAGTATAAGTTACGACACTTACAATATAAATGATGACACTTCCGTATAGATGAATAATAACATCTCTATAGGAATACAGTATGCATATATGAAATACATTCCGAAGTTACATATACATCAACACAAAGTGATGTGGTTGGATGAAATACAGTACATGTTCTCTACCTTGCATTGGTGACCAATGGTGTTGTCCCCTTGGTTAGGAAATTTGGCATTTGGCAATGCAAGGTATCTTAGGCATTAAAGGAAGTTTGGCCTAATGTTGGAAACAATCATACCTTAAGTATTCAATTTTTAATAAGTGGTGAAATGGTGATCAAGTTGTTACAACTCAAGTATAACATTGACTTTTAGTTATAATCCAAGAATCTGTCCAATAAGGACATCATTCCATGGCCGAGAATCCTTCAAACTCCTCAATAATTTGAATGTCATTGATAATCTTCTCACATCTCGAAAAAAACCCAAAACCAATGTTTTTGTATTATCAAGTGAAAAACTATTAGAAACAAGGCTACGCAGTAGCATATACTGTTGAGATATTGTAACTTCAAAGAATATTATATTTGTACTTTATTATTCCAGAGATGTTCCATTCCTCTGTGAAGATCTTATTGTATATCCGGAGATGTTTATTCCTCCGACGGAATGTGGTAACTCGGGTTATTAGACTTCCCTAGTGGGGGTCGGCCCTGTATGTGTTATGTGGGTCAAAGGGTTATTAGACCACCCTAGAGGGGTCGGCCCAGTTAGTTATAGTAGGGTATTTGACCCATTGGTTAAATACGAGCCTACGTGTACCTGTGTAAAATACATGTCAGTGTAGTGTATAAATAAAGGAGGTGTGTTCCTCATTATACACACTCACTCACTTGAGAAAGGCGCATTTTGTGGAGGAGAGGTCTGCTATGGAGGAGAAGGAGCTTATGCTCAGGGTTTGCATCTTTGTATATTGCTGGTCATCTATATTGAGGAAGCTTTGCTGGGTTTTCTACCCCATGAGGGTTTCCCAGGATAAATCTTTGTCTCTTGTGTTTATGCTATGCTTGTTGTTTCTTCAGTGATCCTGTATATGCTATTATTGTAAAATGGAATGTAATGCTGCTATTTTCTGTCTTAGCATATTGAATTTTAACATGGTATCAGAGCTGACCTGAAGGAAGACAAGGTATGGCACTAAAGACACTTGCTTTACTTACGACAATTTGAAGGTTAGGGTTTTACATAGCAAAAACCAGTCATCGTAGCACTTCCGCTATAAATCCGTTTTGGCGAAGTTTTCGGATCTGAAATTGTTACAGGATGAAGCTAAAATCTCCAGGTACCTTGTGTCCAAAGGACAACCTCTAATTCGTTGTACTTTGTGATTTATGATCTGTACAATATAGGGTTTCTGCCTCTTCCAGATCTGAGTCAAAATCAGGTGACCTTGGGAAAAAGGTCATATCTTGGGCTAGGAAGCTCCAAATGAAATTTCGTAAAAATTGACAGGTAGTACACAGTCTGCACTATCTCAAAAAACTTTTTCATAGGCCGAAGTTGAACCAGTGACACGTGGAACTCCATACAAGTGCGCTCTCCTGTATTATCCCATAAACAGGTCACGTTGCGACACTTGGCATAACTCTCTCTCAGAAAATCCAATTGAGGTCAGACCTGTCAGGATGGAAATATAACAGGCCGAGATATCTCAGAAAACTTTTTCAGAGGCCGAAGGTCAAACAGTGACACGTGGCACGCCGTACAAGTTCGCTCTCCTGTATTTTCCCAAAACAGGTCACGTTGCGACATTTGGCATAACTCTCTCTCAGAAAATCCAATTGAGGTCAGACCTCTCAGGATGGAAAGATAACAGGTCAGGCTATCTCAGGAAACGTTTTCAGACCCTTTGGATCAAAAATTTCAGAGTTACACCAGAAACAATCAGGTACATATTTCTGTCAAAACAGAATTATTTTTTTTTGGTACCTTCATTCATGACTTCCGGAATTTAGGGCTTTGGAGAAAGTTGGAATTTTTGTAATAGGAGACCACGGCTGGATGCTACTCATCAAAATAGAAATTTAGAGACCAAGATCAGAATTTTTGGTTGGGCAGAAGGCCGGGCTTGATTAGACCCTAGTTCGGGACTTTGATCAGAAAAGCGGAAAATTAGGGCTTCTGTAAAAATGGGAATTTTTGAAATCTGTGACCACGGCTGGAAGCTCCTCAGAAAAATAGAAGCTTAGAGCTTTGGATCAAACTTTTTGATGGGGCAAAAGAGTGGGCTTCATCAAACCCCAGTTCAGGGTCACGTCCAGTGAATCCGAAAGTTTCAAAGGCAAAATTGAGGAGTAAAACTTTGCAGTTTTCAAATTCTGAATATATCAGTTTGATCAGCTCATCAAAGCGCATATCTCTATCCTTTCGGAAGTTTGATATTCAAAGTTTGAATTTTTGGGGTTTCTCTGACAAACCCATATCCAGCTCCAGGTCCATTTCTTGCAAATCAAGTGGATAGGGTTAATCCTAGAAGAAGATGGATTGGTCACCTACATAAGTGAAGGAGTTCATGTTTCAGAGGGAGATGAGGCTAAGGCTTTACATAAGGAGATTACAAGCGATCTCGATAGGTATGACTCATCGAGGTATGTTTTGAGATTTGTTCATGATTAAGTTTATGGTATGTTTGTCTTCATGTTATTACAGTTAGTACAATCTTGATTTTAGATTTGTTGTATCACCTTAACAAAATTATGAATGCATGATAGAAGATATTCATTGGTTAGGGTGTTGACACTTATGATTGTACTAATGCATTATGGTGTTGTGTGAGGTTGAGGTTGTCTGCTAACAAGATACAGGTACATCACAAAAGACAAATCAGGCTCCATGACCATGAAAACATGAAGACAAAGACTCATCCATAATCTTTGTTCTACTTACGAGGTATGTATGACTTTGTTATATTATGCTTAACCTATGAGACATGCAGGTTCTAGCTCAGGATCTCTAAATCATTGAAGAGGTTGTTTAGGTATGTTGTACATAACCAAGTAGGTATACTAATCCAGGTATGTTTCCCATGAATCTTACCTTGTGTTAGGATCCCTTATATAAGTATACTTGGAATGATTGGTTATGCTTATTCATAAAGTTAGTAATCAAGGGATTATGCATATTATATCTTTTATCAATGATATGCATGAGTAAAATAAGACTTCCCTGAAATCTTGAATACTAATTAACTATAATCATGACTATACGTTTTCAAGATTATTTAGTACTATAATGTTTTGATAGCATTTAGAATATACTAATGAGTGTATGTTTGTGTATGAGATCATGAGGATGACTCTTGAGCATGCACAGTGGTACAGAATGAATAGAAGTTCAAAAGACATACATAAGATCAAGGGGGAGGCAGCCACACAAACATAAAAGATAAGTATTTGAGTTGCTATTTGAAATAGTAATGATATTGCCTGCATGCATATTTGTATTCCTAGAATATATAATGCTGAGTGTAAACATTCATAGATCATTGAACAGTATACAACTAATGTGCATATGTTTGGTAAGTTGGACAAACATTCCATTGTTGCTTGTCTAGAATGAAACCTCTTTGCTGACATGCTGAGAGTTGTGCACACTCTCGATAGTATGTTCTGGTAGAGATGGAAGGCATCTAGAGAGCCACTGTATGCATACAGGATATGGGAAAGTGTTGTGCCAAAGTATTGGTCAAAATAGTTGCATCACTATGTAAATGATATCTGTATGCATAATGGGTTATCTTTTGATGATTATGAAGTATTACTAATCATGTACTTAATTTTGATTTGTAGGAAAGGTCATGAAGAATGATGGACACCGTACAAGTGGTGGATGTTCAAACAAGAAGATTTACAAATCAAACTAAATATAGAAGGCTCATGGCTAGAAGATTCTCTTAGAAAGGGGAAGAGAATCACAACAAGATGTTTGCTCCAAGTATGGTGTAACTAAAGAAGAAGTATGAATCAGGTTCTGTATAGGTACCTAGGATCGATAATAAATTGATAAGCTTAATGATCACCATGGGTGATGTGGATCTCAACCTTTGCTACAAGGTTGAATATGATACACATATGACATGGATGCAAGAAGGAACTCACCACAGAGTTCGAATGATATTGAGGCTCATATCAGTAGACCCATCTAATGAGAGATGGCACAGATAGATATGCAGAAGATCATTCAATGCAGAAATGAAAATGAAAGATCTCAAATTGATGCTTTACTTCCTAGGTATGGAAGTATGGCAAGGCTCAGAAGGAATATTTCTCAACCAGGGAAAGTATGATGAGAAATATGACTTGAGGTGTTGGAATGGCCACTCTTATGGATTCCAACTTGAAGCTGTTAGGGGATAACTCATCAGAGTTAGTGGATATAACTCTGTACAGTCAAATTATTGGGTCTTTTATATATCTAACATATACTAGGTTAGATATATGCTTTGTTATGAACACCTTGAGTTAGTATCTAGTGGAAACTAGATGTGTTTACCTGATAGTTGCAAAGCATGTGATGAGGCACATAAAGGACACGATAGAATTTGATCTATGCTATCTTGAAGATCATGACTTCAGATAGCTATTCAAATTCTGATTGGGCAGGAAGTGTATCAGACAAGAAGAACACATCGAGAGGATGTTATTGTCTGGGATTAGCCATGATCTCGTGGTTTAGCTGGAAGCAGTCTAGTGTGGCTCTCAGCACAAGCGGAATATATGGCTGCTTGCTCTGCTAGTTGTGAAGAAGTTTGACTTTAGGATTGTTTGACTTAAAGATAGAACCAACTGAGATCCTATGTGATAATTAGAGTTGTATCAAGATGACATAGAATGTAGTATTCCATGATAAGTCAAAGAACATAGGGAACTAACAAGATATGACGCAGAAAGGAACTCTAAAGTTTGAATTTGTAACAGGTTACCATTGTACTAACCAAACCTCTACGTCAAGTGAAGAAGTTACCAACCAAACCTCTGTCTCGAGTGAAGTTTGAATACTTCCGAGACAAGCTTGGTGTAGTTCAAAAGGACCCTCCTCAAAAGGGGGAGAAGTATAGTCACTGCTGATGAGATTGTCTCATCGAACAACAAGGTCGATGATGAGGTAACCTGTTCTCTACACCCAGTTACTTAGAAATATTTAGATTTAGGACTCTTATACTTAGAATACTTAGTTTTACTTATACATGCTTTTGTTGATAGATGTATTGGTGAGAATACATGCTAGATGTATACATGTTTTGGTGTGATGTATACATGTTTTGATGTATTAGTAAGAATACATGCTAGTTGTGATGTATACATGTTTTGGTGTGATGTATACATGTTTTGATGTATTAGTAAGAATACATGCTAGTTGTGATGTATACATGTTTTGGTGTGATGTATACATGTTTTGATGTATTAGTAAGAATACAGGCTAGTTGTGATGTATACATGTTTTGGTGTGATGTATACATGTTTTGATGTATTAGTAAGAATACATGCTAGTTGTGATGTATACATGTTTTGGTGTGATGTATACATGTTTTGATGTATTAGTAAGAATACATGCTAGTTGTGATGTATACATGTTTTGGTGTGATGTATACATGTTTTGATGTATTGGTGAGAATACATGCTAATGTGATAACTGCTCTTGTATAGATGAGAATACAGAAGGGGATTGGATCATCCCTGGACTTTCAGTCCTAAAGAGAGCCGTAGACGTGAGGTCTCCGAGAATGAAGTCCTTAGTGGACAGTTGAGGGGATTGGATCATCCCTGGACTTTCAATCCTAAAGAGAGCCGTAGACGTGAGGTATCCGAGAATGAAGTCCTTAGTGGATAGTTGAGGGGATTGGATCATCCCTGGACTTTTAGTCCTAAAGAGAGCCGTAGACGTGAGGTCTCCGAGAATGAAGTCCTTAGTGGACAGTTGAGGGGATTGGATCATCCCTGGACTGTCAGTCCTAAAGAGAGCCGTAGACGTGAGGTCTCCGAGAATGAAGTTCTTGATGGACTTGAGGGGATTGGATCATCCCTGGACTGTCAGTCCTAAAGAGAGCCGTAGACGTGAGGTCTCCGAGAATGAAGTCCTTGATGGACTTGAGGGGATTGAATCATCCCTGGACTTTCAGTCCTAAAGAGAGCCGTAGACGTGAGGTCTCCGAGAATGAAGTTCTTGATGGACTTGAGGGGATTGAATCATCCCTGGACTGTCAGTCCTAAAGAGAGCCGTAGACGTAAGGTCTTCGAGAATGAAGTGCTTGGATTAATCATCCTTAGACAGTAAATCCAGGAAGGATAGTCTTAAATGCGATTGTGGTTGGATTAATCATCCTTAGACAGTAAATTAATCATCCTTAGACAGTAAATCCAGGAAGGATAGTCTTAAATGCGATTGTGGTTGGATTAATCATCCTTAGACAGTAAATCCAGGAAGGATAGTCTTAAAAGCGATTGTGGTTGGATTAATCATCCTTAGATAGTAAATCCAGGAAGGATAGTCTTAAATGCGATTGTGGTTGGATTAATCATCCTTAGACAGTAAATCCAGGAAGGATGGTCTTAAATGCGATTGTGGTTGGATTAATCATCCTTAGATAGCAAATCCAGGAAGGATTGTCTTAAATGCGATTGTGGTTGGATTAATCATCCTTAGACAGTAAATCCAGGAAGGATAGTCTTAAATGTGATTATGGTTGGATTAATCATCCTTAGACAGTAAATCCAGGAAGGATAGTCTTAAATGTGATTGTGATTGGATTAATCATCCTTAGACAGTAAATCCAGGAAGGATAGTCTTAAATGTGATTGTGATTGGATTAATCATCCTTAGACAGTAAATCCAGGAAGGATAGTCTTAAATATGATTGTGGTTGGACTAATCATCCTTAGACAGTAAATCCAGTAATTCCGAAAGGAAGGATAGTCTTAAATATGATTGTGATGAGATTGATCCAGTAATTCCGAAAGGAAGGATCATGTATATTGATGACGATGATGCTGATCGTGTGATGACGATGATGTTGATCGTGTGATGACGATACTACTGATCGTGTGATGACGATATTGATCGTGCGATGACGATGCTGCTGATCGTGTGATGACGATGATGTTGATCGTGTGATGACGATGATGCTGATCGTGTGATGACGATGCTGATGATCATGCGATGACGATGTTGATGATCGTGTGATGACGATGCTGATGATCATGAGATGACGATGCTGATGATCGTGTGATGACGATGCTGATGATCGTGTGATGACGATGCTGATGATCGTGAGATGACGATGCTGATGATCGTGTGATGACGATGTTGATGATCGTGTGATGACGATGCTAATGATCATGAGATGACGATACTGATGATCGTGAGGATCCAGATGTTGATGTTGTTGTAGCTATTCGAGTGCTGCAGAAGATAAAGACTCAGTACTGAAGATGTTGATGTTCCAGTATTGAAGATGTTCCAGTAACTGCTTGAGTTACTGATGATGTTGAGAAAGCTTCCAATGATTTATAGATGTATCATGTATGATGTTGATGACTCCTTGCTCGTTCAGATGTTGTTATAATATCCTTCTCGTTAAGGGGGAGTGTTGAGATATTGTAACTTCAAAGAATATTATATTTGTACTTTATTATTCCAGAGATGTTTCATTCCTCTGTGAAGATCTTATTGTATATCCGGAGATGTTTATTCCTCCGACGGAATGTGGTAACTCGGGTTATTAGACTTCCCTAGTGGGGGTCGGCCCTGTATGTGTTATGTGGGTCAAAGGGTTATTAGACCACCCTAGAGGGGTCGACCCAGTTAGTTATAGTAGGGTATTTGACCCATTGGTTAAATACGAGCCTACGTGTACCTGTGTAAAATACATGTCAGTGTAGTGTATAAATAGAGGAGGTGTGTTCCTCATTATACACACTCACTCACTTGAGAAAGGCGCATTTTGTGGAGGAGAGGTCTGCTATGGAGGAGAAGGAGCTTATGCTCAGGGTTTGCATCTTTGTATATTGCTGGTCATCTATATTGAGGAAGCTTTGCTGGGTTTTCTACCCCATGAGGGTTTCCCAGGATAAATCTCTGTCTCTTGTGTTTATGCTATGCTTGTTGTTTCTTCAGTGATCCTGTATATGCTATTATTGTAAAATGGAATGTAATGCTGCTATTTTCTGTCTGAGCATATTGAATTTTAACATATACCTACCAAAATAATTGTCGAATTGTAGAAGCTGAACATGAACACATTTTCTTAGTTAGATATTGAGGTGATTTTTGATTAATGCGGGATGCACGAAGGTGTACTCAAGCTGGTCTATTGCTCTACAAAAAATCTAATATAACAACATTGATTATTAATTTATTGTTTCTTAAATTATCTGTTTTGACATGTCTTGTATTGTCATATTATGGAAGCAACTTTCTTGTATTTGCAAAATAATTATAGGATGAATCAACTTATCTACCTACAAGCATGGCCTTTTTTCCTCGTTGTTGTTACTCGTGTTATCACACAAATAAATTATTTAAATAAAGTGGTTTCCTTTCCCATGATTGTTTTGATCAAAGTAGTTACATATTTCCTTATATATGGATGCTTATAATAATTTCCATATGAAGAAATATAAGAAAATAGTAAAGATCATGTACTCTTTTAAGGACCATTGGATCTTCCATATGAGCACATATAGACAAATAACAAGGATCATGTGCTCTTTCAAGGACCATTAACTTAAATTCCAAAATACGAGGACCATAAACGCTTCCAAATATTAATACAAAATCGAAAATTGGTATAAAATTAGACATGTAATGCGTTCTAATTTTCCCTCTTGTATCCATGCAACCTCTATGTGTATGTGTCTAACTTGCATGTTTCACCAATGCCTTTCATGAAACGAAACACCTTCCAAATGTCTCGTGTATCCATGCAACCTCTATGCATATGTGTCTAACTTCTAAGGTGCATGATATGCATGTTTCACTAATGCCTTTCATAAAACGAATCAACGGCCTTTCATGAAACAAATCACCTGCCAAATGTGGCATACATCTTTGATTGTTCGAGAGATAAATTATATTTACTTTAATAAATAAATAAAATTAAAACTTGATGCAATTTATTAAGAAATGTTTTACAAAGTGTTTGCCCAAGTAAATGTATCATATATATAAACTAAAAAACTCAAATAATTAATATATTTTCCTATAAATTCCCTCAATAATAACAATTATGTGTATTTACTATCCTTAAATAGAATTAGTATTACATCTAACATTTTAATCATAACCTTTATACAATTTTCATAATAAATTAATAATAAATTAATTAAAAATATAATTCTGAAATATAAAAAAAAAAGTATTACATTAATAATAAAATCAATATTTATTTCTCTGTGGATTTAGGGAGAAAATTTGATAACTGTGTTGTTCAAATTGGATGGAGATATATGTTGATTAGTTGGTTCAAGAGGGTAACACATCTCAAATTTTATGGAGAGATTTAAGTATATACACAGTATTTAGTTATTGTGTCAAGAATTTTGGAATATTATTGTGTATAAATTAGATAGATCTAATATCACTTACAAGAATTGAACATGGGTGGGGAAGGAAAGAATCATTCCTCCTAACCACCCAAGCTACAATTAATGAACTATTATAATGTATTTTCTATATTAGAAAGAAGTGTGTATATTGAGATAAAATATTTATTAATCAGGAAATTTATGAAATAACTAATTAATTTAAGAAGTAATATACTAATGGAAGGGGAATAGGGAATAATTATAAATAAATTTAGATTGAATAGATTTAAAAAGATAGAATTTAGAATACTAATTTCTATACTAAAAATGAATGTGATGATGGATTTTGGTGAGAAAAATATCGAGGATGAGTTGGCCAAAAAGAAGACAGCTTGCCAAGTCCATAAAAGCACCCAGTCTTATCCTTATCCACTGAAAAGCATAAAAAGTTGGACAAAACTATGTAAAGGCAGGAAAGCACTCTTACTAATTTAGGACAGTCATAAAAGCAACATAAACTTATCGAGAATCTTTCCAAGTGTAGTCCTATGCATAATGATGGCAAGTGTGAGACTAGAAAGGCAATATGTGTCCAATCTACCTAGTCAAACACCTAGGAAAGTATCAAAATGATTAATACTTTATATCATAAGTCTAAAGTGGGTTTTTAATATTCTAACACTTGTCACACCCTATGCATAGTTATATACAAGTCCATTGTATTCATATAAATCAAGGTAATCTCATATATATTAATGTAATAAATCAATATTATTTACTACATATATATGGGTTTTTTTAATGCATTCTGGTTGAATTCATGAAGTGAACCATCAGGTTCACTTTAATCAATATCATAGTCATTTTTGTTTGCTTATGGCTAAAATCATTGTGTTCATAGAAGATATCCAAGTAAGTATTGAGTCCCAATTCATTAACATTTGTCATTGATAGAGATTTTGAAAGAAAAAATTAAATTGACGCTCATGGCTCAATCAGTACTATTGAAGCTGGAACAAAATTCTATAACAAAAATTTAGATAGAAAAAATAAATAATAAAAACAAATAAAAATTTGGGGAGTAATAGATCCCATTGGGATATTATCCAAAGCAACTATGGTTAACAATATAGGATAAATGACAAGAAGGGATACACCGTAGCCATGTGAATAAAACCATTTTGGGATTTGATAAAATTAAAAATCTCACCAGTGAAAAAATAGGTAGGGAAAATTGTAGGTGCAATTATTTCCAAACAATAATTGCATTATAGAAGCAAAGACGGAAAAATTGTAGGTGCAATTCTTTCCAAACAATAATTGCATTATAGAAGCAAAGACGATGTAGGGATAATAGTAAGGACCCATGGCATAATTGTATCTCCATTCACCATTGTTATTAATTTCACAACATTAAACAACCATATTAGTGTAAGAGTATTTGAAAAAGGATTTCAAGAAACAATTCAATGGATCCTCATAACCTATCGATTCAATGAAGGTTGGTGTTCCGTCGATTGCACCTATGAAGTTGTATGTCATCCAAAGAATCTTGGCACACCAGTGAATAAAAAAATCAAGTTTTAACATGGTGACACTAGTAAATCATGAAAATATTAATATTAAACTAGATATTAAGAAGGATCAACTTATTAGAATACCGTATTGACACTCGAATTACATAAAATGTGGCATACATGAATCAACATACCAATGTCAACATTTTTCTTACATATCAATGCATCTGAAAATAAATACAACTCAAAGTCAACAACAAAAACGATTGAATCAATACTCTAATTGTCAGAGAGTTTAAGAAATAATCCATTTAGAAAGGATTGATCATTTTTTTATGCAAAAATATTGTTCAAAGCTTCATAAATCTTATCACCTCATGTTCTCAATCTTATGAAATAAACAAAGTTACAAGAAGAGGGATCATTCTATTAAAAGTATTGTTCCCTACCCATGCTTTGATGACAAATCATTTTAAGGAGTGACTTTTAATATACATATGGTATATTATCACTATGTAATAATATATATTTTTTATTAGTCCCTGTCGGCCTACCACGCAGTAGGGACTATAGAAATTACTTTATGCGATTGTATTAGTCCCTGCACATATTCCAATACTTTTTATCCAAAGTTTTATAGATTATATTCTCTTCTAGCCAATCAATAAATTGAGAGTCTTATTTTGTTTTTTATCGAGGCTCCTCGAGTAAGGGACAAATACCGTAAGGCACAAGTATATTGATTTTTCATTTTTGTTTAAGCTAGTCCATGCCTACAGTGTCATCCTGCATGTTCATACCGTGGCCATTTTGCATGCGAATTGTTATTGCGTGGCCATTTTGCATGCGAATTGTCATTGCCTTGCATGCATGCATAGTTTCCTGTAATAGTTCCAGCTAAGGTGTTAGGGAAGAGGCACACAACTAATTAGAATGACCTCCCCAAATTTCATTATGCAGATTCATACGTTTTCTTACTCTATTAAATACATACTCCATGGAGCAAGGAAATAACGCTGCTATCTGATTGCAAATTTCATTCAATTGCTCACCTCCATAACTCATTCTCAAGAAGAGCGCTTTCAGATAGTGGGTTTCGTTGCTTTTCTCCAACATTCTTGCATAGAAATCCCACCAAGGTTTCAGAATCTAAATTACGATTTTGGACCTCCAATGTATACATCGAGACAGTAGACTGGAATAAGAAGTGGCCCATGGACACCAGCGAGGGCTGGTCTGGGCTTTGTTGCAATTGATGTTACAGGTGAAGTCACCATTCAAATATGGTTTTTACTTGTAGGGGTTTTCCAAGGTCAATATTGTCTTCTCTGTGATTTAATTTTGTGGAATGGTGCATTAAATAGACATCTTAAATTATACTCTTTGGTTGCTATGTTATTATCCATGCAGTGTTTAATGGGTTTTGTCAATACACTAGCAATATAGCCTTGGTTTTATTAATAGCTTTTAATGGTTTCCATATCTTTGTAGTAGACCGGTGGGTTCATTGTAATTGTTGTTGGTTTTTACCTGTACATGTTTTCTCCTTATTCCAGAACAGGACGGTTCTGAACCTTTTGTGATAAAAGAAGGACATTAAAATGCAACCATGGATTTACTTCATAAAGTTCTTCCAATGTAAGAACTACGGGTGCAAATTGGAATATGTACAGTTGAAATTTTGATGTTACAGATGGCAGTCATTACCACCATCACGTTTCCAACAACTCTTCCATTGTAAATGTTTGACATGTTCTTTGGTGGGAAGACGTGATATATATGAACAACTATTATATTCGACAATGGCTGACTAAGACCACTACTTGACAGCGGGACATCTTTTCAAGTTGCAGTGCATATGGAATTCACCAAATCATCTCTTCGTACAAGTTACACCTAATGTCGAGGTGAAACAAATCATATTTTCAAGCATATAAACCAATCCTCTGTATACATCTCAATATTTTCAGAAAGTCATTAATAGCGTTATGTTATGTTTTAATATTTAACATATGCAGGTTTGTTCGACCTTCCTCTCCTTTTCTACGAACGAATTTGTTTAAACAATAGTTTCATAAACACTTAGCTAGAAGAAAAAAATTATCTACGAATGAATTTGTTTAAACAATAGTTTCATAAACACTTAGCTAGAAGAAAAAAATTATATAATTTTCTGTGAAAAATACTCGATAAATGCAAGCAAAAAACAATGAGTTTTGATAAAAATTGGTAGCTACTCAAATACTTTTGTTGAGAAAATTTGAGACCTGTTTCGTTCTTTTTAGTATGTAATTCATAGTTTCCTGAAGGCTTTCATTTTAATATTTATGGATTCTTTGGTACATTTAAACTATAATTTTGCGAAAGCTGTTGTGCAAAAACAATCGGGTTTTCTTGGTGAAAATTCCAAGTTCATTCTAGGCATCAATCCTATATTTCAATGCCGACTCCTCTAATTTAGGGCATGTTTCGTCCACACGACCACTTCCATTTGGTTGGTTTGATAGAATCTCGAAAATTGTACTTTTCCTTGCTATTGTTCGGTCGAACCGCGAATCCACCGGTTCATGGCAGACAACCTGCACATGGACCCCACCCACGCACATGCTATGAGTTGAACTTATTTGTAATTGCTCTTTAGCTCTTATGTAAGAAAAGGCAATCGACAATTTCAAATTTCATGATTCTCATGGTGCATTTGTTTGATCCTCCATATTCTAATGTATTTAACTACTTGTTATGCTAGATAGATATTCTAAGATGATATTTAATGTGATTCAGACAACTCAGAATGAGTTGATATATAAAAATTCTGTCGACTTCCAAAGACTAATCTAAGCACCAAAAGAAATCTGTAAAATGAAGTCAACGTATAAGAAATATAAACGAAATTTGGAGTCTATTTCTTTTCCCATTTTATTGGAGTTCAATACACTTATGAGACTAGCACAGCCACTTAACTTGTGGTCAGTGAACGCGGATAGGCCACAAGTTAAGTGTCACAAGTAATAACAAGTAATAAGTTATCTTTTACTTGTTTGCCACGAAGTTTCTTATCTATGCATCAATTACAAGTTATTTTTTATATTCTTTTTTCTTTTATAATTGTATATTTAAAATTTTGAACCAATATAATTAGTTTCATCCTAGTGCAATCTAGAAAAACCATAAACGCTACTTCACCCCAAATTTTACTATATAAACACCTATTGGTGTAAATAGTCAGCCTTCTTCATAGATATTTGGAAAAAAATTCTTGTTAAATTTTGAATTGGATATTAATAAACAATTTGTTTTTAGATATTTTTCATCTAACATGTTTTGCAATAAAATGTTTATATAAAAATATTCAAAAATTTTTGCAATAAAATGTTAATATAAATATATTCAAACCAATTTCATATTAATTTTAAATTATATATATATGATTTGAATAATGTTAAAGTTTATAAAAATTTTCCACTCGAGGAATCATAGATTCTAAATTATAATTACCTTCAAATTGGAATCTCTGAGACCCACAATGCCAGTGGACCACCATCTTGCAACTCTGCTAGCACGTGAAATTCCCTTTTGCTCATGCAACAACCCATTATGCAATTTATGCTGTAACAATTACTGCCCCCAAAATATGAATAAAATCCTTAAGCAAGATTCCTCAGGGGAAACCAGATAGAATGAATTATACCCACATCCATTCACCCGCATGCCCCTATTCATATGCATGTGCCCTCGAACACTTATATGATTCTAAATCATCCTCCTGTCTTTAGTTCGTCGATTCCATTGAGCGGGAACACACTGTTTTCATACAGCCCTCACTCGTCTAGTTTTCCTTCCTCGAGTGGTTATATGGGACCCCATTCTTATGGCTTTTCAACTGGTCCTAACTATTATCCCACTCCTTCCTATGGAATCCCTATTATGCACGTGCCTGTGTATTCTAACATGGGCCATTTTGGAGGAGGTTATCATCCATATGGTCATGTTCATGGTTTCTATCAGAGTTCGTCGGCACCTCAGGTGCTGGCTATGATGAACAGAATCTCACCTTCGCAGATTTAGTCTCTTTCGAGAGCTTATAATCAAGCTTCACAGTCTCAGCTCCCATTTCTTGCTAGGTTAAATTTACCTGATCTTTCGAAGCTCATGAACGATATGGTGTGTCATGATCCTACATGGTCTCCAGTCCCCACCAAGATCCCTTCCGAAGTTCCAAATTTCGAGGGGAAGAAGGGTGAGGATCCAAGTGATCACGTCACCACTTTCCATTTTCGGTGCTCCTCGAATTCATTGAACCACGATTCTATTCATTTGAGGCTATTTCAACGCACCCTCACTAGGGCAGTGGCGAAATGGTATGTCGAGTTTCCTAGGGGCACATATAGGGGTTTCAATGATTTAGCTTTGGTTTTCCTATATCACTTTCAGTTGCCGGTTCGTTACGATACCGGCACCGAGATCTTATCTACCTTCCTCTAGGACAAAGCCACACATATCTCTGATCATATTCAAGAGTGGCACTGACGGAAGAGGCTAGTGAAAGCCAACATTCCTCCAGAGTTTTTGTTGGAATGTTTCCTCAAGTATTTTCTCCCTAACGTTTTAAAGGATCTCTCATTATATGGAATTATGATTGAGGAGCAAGCAATTTTTAAAGCCCAACAGCTAGACCTAGTCTATGCTCAGTCTGGAATTTTGTATGACATTATACCTGACACATCGAGATCACGACATGAGCCCAATCCCGTTCCTAGACCGCATGCTGATGGCACTGTTGGTTCCACAAGTACTTGTCCTGTAGATTTGGGTACGAATCATATGCACAATCTGTCTATTAACCAATCTGCCCCTCGACAGGCTCACGCCTCATCCGTTTCCACCCAGTCGTCTGATGTTCATTCTATACAATCAGTGAACCCATCCGATAACCAGCAGCCTGGTGGGAAAAACAAGGGGAAAAATAATCGTAGGGGTGGGAATAATATGAATAATAACCCTAAGAAAGAGAACGCCAACCTTCCTCGGGATGACGGAAATACTGGTGGGGACCGTAAGCCTAGGCGTAAAGTGAATTTTCCTTATAAGCTTTGCATGGAATATCACCTTACACATTTGTGTCCTCGTATCAAAAAATCATCGAAGCATATTGCACAGAGCCCAGCTGTGTTGAAGGATCCCCTTCCTCATCATCAAAATATGACTTTGAGTGCTTCCGTCGCCGATAATGGGACTAATGAAACTTCGACTTCCTCTACCCATGCTGGTTGTTTTGGATGCGTTAACATGGTTATATCAGAGGTTAGTATTTCCATTCACTCACGTGATTATGGAGCTCCACAAACTTTGTTGGGGAATGAGCCCCCTCCACCTGAGACTCCATTCCATATCGAGAATCCCAATTCTATGTCGTGGATACTGAAAGGTGTTCTCAAGCGCTCGGCACACAATCCCAATTCCCAATCCGCCCAAAACTACTCAATTGTGGAAGATCTGGGCTAGACTCCATGTGTTATGTCATCTCTCGAGGTTCTTCAGGCTTGTCCTTCACAAAGGACCGCCCTTTTATGTGCTTTAGGAGACCAATATCAATGTAATCCAAATATTATCAAGTTTAATACTACTGATGTTCAGCCTCGATTTCCCTATCATGCGGCCTTCCAAGTCCATGTTAGATGCCTAAATATGGTCATTAAGTGTACTCTGGTTGACAAAGGTGCTTCTACTTCAGTAATGTCGTTAGCTTGTTGGAAGGCTCTCGGTTCTCCTGCATTGTCAAAATCTATGAGCATGTTGACTGCATTCGATGTTCGTTCATTCAGGACACATGGTATTATCCCTTCCCTTGAGGTCCACTTGGGTGGGAAGACCGTGCCAATAGAATTCGAGGTGGTTGATGCACCCATCGACTACAACCTTTTACTGGGTCAGAATTGGATCTATTTTATGAGAGCCATCGTGTCCTCTATTTTTAGAGTTATCTGCTTTCCCCATAAAGGCAAGATTGTGACTGTCGATCAGCTAGATTTCACTAGTTCTAGTCCTGCAGCATCACCAGGAACTATAGTTCCTTAGATTGAAAATTATTAGCCGGAAACTAGGAATGTTGGTGTAGGATTATATCCTTCCTTGATGGGAACTTTCGATTTTCCACACCAGTCTCCTTTATAGGAAACGTTTTCGACGATGCTCCTTCATTGTTGACTCCTGTACCATTTCGGACATCATACTTTAGTGATCCGTGGACTCTACCTTCCGTGAGTTCCTCATCAGGAGACACTTCGCGCATCGGAATTGTCATGCCCTTATTTGCAACTGAGCTTTCTTATCATGATATTCAACAATCCACTGCATAGCCAGATCTCTCTTCTTCAGGGACATAGGAAGAAGATCTCATTACGCTGCCCACATTGGTAGTCAACTCGTCTTGTTCACATAACTTCCTTGATGATATTTTACCATCAGATGAAGCCATTGTCAAGGCCATGAATATCAATGACAAGCCCTGGGAGGATCTCCATCATAGATCTTTTTTCCTTCCCAACCTTGATCTTATTGGGAAAGTTGAAAGTATTTCTACCAGAGTGACTTGTATCAGATCTTTCTTTACATATGTTTTAGATATGATCTCAGTACTAATGTTTCTTGGGGACAAGATTCTTAGCTGGACTTATGCTTGCTTACTGGTCCTTTTCGACACTTTGTTCGATAATGTCGAGTGTATTTGGAACCTTGCATATAGGTTTAAGATTCCTCTCTATTATGATGTGTTTGAACCTTTTGCCATCCAAATTCGCCATAGGGTCGAACCTGTTAGCCATTGATGTGTTAGCCATCTTTATATTAGGTGTGCACTAGTCCAACAACAAAGCCTACCCAACATGGATCACCCTAGTCAGCACCCTTATGCCATTTTGGTGCCTATGTTGAGTTTTTGTCATAAGCTCGAGATCCTTTTTAGATTTACCATGACTTTGAGAAGAAGCCTCATATCTTTCTTTCTCATATATTTCTGGCCATCCCTGATAAGGCTCCCATTTTTGTGTTTAAGTCGCATGTGCATTTATTTTCATCCCTCTTGCACTAATGAGCCTAATGTCAGCTTCCATGCTTTTAGCTCATTATATAAGCCTCCATCTCTGATCTCATCTCCATAAGCTATGTATCACTTTGCCTTTATGATTTCACACCATTTACTCGGAGGAGACACACCCTACGTGTCCTTATCTTGCTCATGGTCCTTGCATTATGCATAGATTTGTTCCATGCGCTCGGAACTAGTCTCACATGTCCCTCACACTCGTTTGTTCCCATTACGAGCATTCTTCCACCTTTATTTTGAGCTCGTTAAAAACAATAAGGAGTTCATGAGTTTACTTTTTCGGGATCGTTAAACCTTTATGGAAAAGATTTTTATAAATTCTTTTTAAGCCCTTGTTAGAATTTTTCAAATCAAACAAGATTGCCGAGTATACTTGTCATTTCAGACTCGTTAAAGGATTTGAAGCGACATTCACTTAGGTATAAGTTTACCCCTTTTCCGGACCTTTGTGGATTAATTATGAAAAAGGTATACTCTAGTCATACGTGGCTAGAAGAGTTCTTCTATCATTATTTTACACTTTTTCGGGTGAGGAGACTAACTTTACGAAAAAGGACTCCCCATTAATGTCGAGCTGTGACTGCATTGCATCATCCTGCTTTCCTTTGAGCCTTGTGTTGGCTCCCACTTTTCGTAGTTATTAGCCATATGCCAGAGCACTTTTCCTTCTAAGCCAAGCAAATCCTTCAATTATCTTTTGCAGCTTGATGACCCTTTACCTTGAGGGAAAACCCCCCCGAGTGTCCACATCTTGCACATGATTCCTTGCATTGATCATAGGTATGTTCCACTACTTGGAACTAATTTGCTTGCACTTGACACTCGTTCCCTCACTTTTGTACCATAAGAAATTTTATTATTTTTCAAGCTTTATAATATGAAAAAGACCAAAACAAATTATATAACTGAAAAATCCGGATGGAAAATATTTACTACCTCTTATTGGAAGATGTCGTGTCGCCTTTGAACAAAGCATTCATCTCCACTCCATTCATCATGAGTCGGGACATTTGGTGAGCTCCCAATATGGATGCCTAATGAGGGCAGCTATACCAAGAGCCTACTTTAAATGTCAACCTAGGGGACGTAGAAACTTTAGAGGTGCAGGCACTATCTGTGCTCTTATAGGATAATCTTTGTCACAGTTGGATGTCGGTATCGATGTTCTAAGGCTTGCCTACTCAATATGTAAAACTGGTTATGCTACGGGGTTAAATACCAGAAAGCAATAAATCTATTTAAAAGAATTAAAGTACTGAAAGCAGTAAATCTATTTTAAGGAATAAAGATACCAAAAGCAGTAAATCTCTTTTAAATAATTTAAAATGCTAAAAGTGAAAGAGATAATCTTATGAAATTACTTAATGCAGAATGGTAAATCTAGAAAATGAAATGCCATAATAGATCTATTCTAATATTTGAGAAAACAAGGTATGTAACTACTTTATGCCTAAAACTAGAATTCTGATCTAAACCATTTTAAATCCCAAGACTAAAATTGAAGTGTGATTGTTTCAAGCTATCCATCTATTACTAAGGAGTCAACGAAATTAATCACGATGAGAAACAATAATAAACCTCAGATCTAAACCATGATATTGAAAGCAAAGCTGATACACATGTAATTGTTGGTTAAAATATGCGTTGGAAGAAAGCAGTTATACGACTACTGAAACCGTTTTACTGTACTACAGAACGTATTGTAAATTACTACAGAAATAATAAATCATTCAAGCACTTCCATATGTAGTATAACTGTTCATCAATGTAAAACACATAATTGGAAAAATACCTGAAAATGGAAATCCCCTGAATTATGTGTTGGAGGGGCCCTCTCCAACCCGTACTCAGGAGAGACTGAAACTTATAAACATTGGCTGGAATTTAACATCAATCTCCAATTAAAATATAAAATCCATGTCAAAACAAAGGTCTGTACTTCGCAATATCTCAATAGTGCAGAAAACATTAAAACATTGTTTCTCCAAAATGTCAACAGAGACCTCTCGCTATTCGAGAGGTGCATATTTATATAATTCGTAATGCAGAACTTAACTAAATGTCTAAATGCCGATTTCACCTAAACAGGAGTGCGTTCTCTATAAATCAGGAAACAGGGTGCTGAGCTTGGTGATCCCTCAGTCTTCTACGCATTCATCCTTTAATGCTCCTGAACCTACTCAATCACGCTTGGTTTCCACATAATTAGTTTAACGAATATGCATTTTAACATACAAGAATAATCATCAAAAACAATTTCATTAAATAATTAAAGTAAAATATTTTTCCCACAATTGAGTGTGTTTCTTCGCCATTGCTTAAGCTGGATTGTGGGAAAAAGGGTTATCAAATACCTGAAAATTGGACTCATCATTCTCTCACATACTTGAAGGATTCACCCATCCTTGGGTGACTTATACAATTCGTCGATGACCTCCCTAATATCCCATGCTACCACCTTAGGTATCCCTGCCTGCCTGTGATATCCAAAATTCTGATCCTCCCTGGCCCATGCCTTCCTCTCTTCCTCTTCATTAATGTGTTTCTTGATGACTGGGGAAAGAAAGAATGGGGGATTCAGCCTCATCCCGATCCATCTGAGTTGATTTCTTGCCAGGGATTCTTTGTAGAGTGTGGTTTTGAAAAGAGCATCATCAAGCCTGAGGGGAGAGTGGATTTCTCTTCTTTTCAGATCATTTGCCACCCTACTCCACCTTTCCTTAATCGAATCATTAACTTCCTTCTATGTGCTTCGGAGTGTAATGTAAGAATGAGTCACAGCCTCCTGTTGTTTTGCAAGGAGAATGGGTATCAGTTCCTCGTCCTGGGTGAGGATCCTGTGGTTATAGATTATCCCTTCGGGGTGAGTTGGCTTGGGTCTAATCATTAATGGGGTTTTCCGTTTGGATGCAACATATAGATGGTAGTCTTGGGCTCACTCAATTTCATGGTTCATCCACGAACATAATTCCCTTAACTGGAAATCGCCCACATATGGGTTTGGTGACTAGTTGGGCGATCCAGAAACTATGAAATTATGCAAGAAGAACTCACTCAATTGGTCTTTCTCCAGCTCTGTTGAGTTCAAAGATGCATCCATAAACTCTTTGGGAGTGCTTACCTCTATAGGGAGTACTTTCTTCAACCTCTGGAGCTGGGATTCGCCCCATTTCTCTTGTATATAAACTGCATATATTGCCGACGGTGGTCTGAGGTCCCGCAGTCTATCATATATGCCGATAGTAGTGGCCAAAATGTCCTTTAATTTGGTAATCTCTCGGTCTTTCTTTGCTAATTCGTTTTGTGCCTCGGCCAAATTTTCTTGTAGCGTTGATTTCTTTTGCTCAGCCAGCCGCAACTCTTCTGCATGATGCATCTTCAGGATTTGTGTCTTCTCGATTAAAAATGGGGGAGGTGTGGGATGGCTTCCTGGCCCGATTCTTAACGTTGCCAACTCATTTATGAGCCTTTCCAATTCTGCCAGAGCCTCAACGAGTTGGGTAACGACCTCGGGGTTTTCATTATGTTCTCGATAATTCCCCTAGAGGTTTCCTTGCTCTTGTAAGCTTTGCTCCTCTTCTTTTTCCATTTCTTCTTCTTCATCTCGTTCTTCTTCTTCATTCTTTTCCTCTTCTTCTTGTTCTTCTTCATCTGTAGTGGGATCCTTCTGGTCTATAAAAGGATCAATGTCATTATCAGGCACATTGGTAACCAGGGGACTGGGTTCCCTTTCTTCCTCCTTGGAGACTTCGATTTTAGATACCTGCATGAATCTCTTGCTGCGCCTCTTCGACCCCTGACTACTGGTAGGAATACCTAGGTCTGATTTGGGGGAGTCCTCTTTTGAGTGTTTTATCTTTACCAAGGTGTCGGCCACACTATCTAAGTCAATTTTTCTTTTTTTCCCTGATACAGAGGTGGTCTTACTTTTTGATTCAGGTGGCAAGCGCGTAGTCCTCATTCTCTGAATGTCCTCAGCAGATACCATGATGAACTCCTCCCAAGAGAGCTCTGGAATCTGTGCTTTTAGTTCCTCACCAACTATTAGTTTGATCAGCCCATGATGGGCCAAAGCATCCTCTTTTCCCTTAGCCACCTTCCTGCTCATCTCTACTAGGGATTGGAGTAGGTAAAATGGAATGCTAATATTGTTGTTTGATGAAATGTGACTTCTATGCCTGAGAAGTTCCAAAATACGAAAATGGAAAATGGGAACATAACTTAATCTTCTAGTGCATGTAATGTACCTTTGGACAATTGCAGCCATTTCATCCCATGGTGCTGGCATGGAGGGTCTTTTGACTCCATTTTTGTCTTCATCATAAACCTCTCCCTGCTCAAAGAATGTTGCTTTTTCTATGTGGTTTACCTCCCAGTCATTGCTGCTCCAAAGTAGGCCCATTGGTAGACCAGTGTGTTTGGCAATCATGTCCTCATCTAATTTTATACGTAACCCTTTTACTTGGGTGACGTACTGTTCATCTTTGATATGTTTGAGGTTTCTTGCAAACTCCTGAGCTACCCCTGTATTGTATCCTCTCAGTCCAAGGATGAAAGGCATCCATCCTAAATTGCGAATGATCTTCAGGATTCTTGAGCTCTGATAAATGGCGCTGTGATCTTCTGGTTCACTTTTCTTGAAACCCTTTGTCATTTTAGAATCTTCTTTTTAATCAGACAAAGACCAGAACTTTGGAATGTGGTTTATACCTTCAACTGGTCGAGGCTCTACCTACAGGCTCGAGGATTGAAGTGCTGGATGAGTGAGCGCATTAGCTTTGTTATGTTGCTTCTCGAGGATTCCGAGCGGTTCCTTATATGTAAAATCATGGAATATTATCCATCCTTACTTGCCGTCTTTCCGCACCTATCCTTTCCATCATTCCTGTACTTGCGTCTTTTAATCCTCTTTTTTCCATGATCGATCTCTATATTCCCATGATCGATCTCTGTACTTCATATGGTGAAGGTTGCGATCATGATTTGCTGAGGGTGACGAGACTTAGATAGCAATCATGAGTTATTAACGTGATTCGACACTGCCACCGATTTAAAATAGAAGCTGTCCTCAGCTGACTAGAAACGAATGTATTGTGGGAAAATGTTTTAACTTAAGAATAAAATAAAATCATCTTAGAGATTACCTTGGTATGTATACGTACCTGTATTGATGATCTGGTGCGTTTTTCATCCATGGCGGATTTTGTAGTAGATTTGGCGGTGTCTGTAGTTGATTTCTGCATGTCAGTAGTTATGTGTGTGGGCTGCTTTTTCCTTTTTGCGCGTTTGAATTTGCTGAAGCATGTTCTTTTGAAAATTGTGCCAGTTGTTGATACGACTCATTTGATGATGCTTTGTATTTGGATGATTGCATAGTTGTATATGAATGGCTCCCTTAAATAATCTTGCAGGCTCGCTTGTGTATGTTGAAAAAGGATGGCATGGTGTGTTTGAAGAATTCCGTAGTAGTTGATGACTGATTGCTGAATGTAAACATGGCTGGCTCGCTTGAGTGCTGATATGTAATGTATCTAGCTCGCTTGAATTAATTTCAGGCTCACTTGAATAAATAGCAGCCTCGCTTGAATTGACTTCCATGATCTCTTGAATGGCAGGCTCTCTTGAATTGACGTGGCCCTGTATTTTTCATTCTCTTTTTCATTTTTTCATTTTTTTTCTCTTTTTTTTTCTTTCTTTTTTTTTGTTTGTTTTTTTCTTTTTGTTTTTATTGTAAATGATTTGAATTTTACTGACTTGCCACGTCATCTATCAGCATCAATTGTTGCTGGTAGAGTACCTCTGTAAATTCTTCTTTTGACTGTGGTTTTTTGTAAAATTTTAGGCGATGCCCATTCACTATCATGGGGAACTCCTCTTCATCAATTGTAATAATTTTCACAGCCCCATTTTCATAAATTTTCTAAATAATGTAAGGTCCAAGCCATCTAGTGGTTAGTTTTCCCTTGAGTGTGTGAAATCTGGAGTCGTAAAGTAGTGCCCAATCACCTTCGTTGAACTTTTTATCCTTCAGATGTTGGTCATGCCATTTCTTTCTTTTCTCTTGGATAATTTCAATATGTGTAAGTGCTTGTTGATGGTGTTCATCCAGTTGATTTAGCTGTAGCATGCGTTCTTTTTGAATTTCTGATAGGTCCATATGTAAATCCGCTGGAATTCTTAATGTCTTTATTTTAAATTCGATTGATAGCATGACCTTTTTTCCGTAGACTAGTTCATAAGGTGTGAATCCTATAGTTTTTTTCCATGTAGTATTGCAAGCCCATACTGCCTCACTAAGTTTGTCAGCCTGGTCCGTTTTGTGAAGTTGGACAGTTTTTGTCAAGATTCTCTCTGATTCCCTGTTGGTTACCTCAACTTGTCCATTTGCTTGAGGGTGATAGGAGGATGAATGTTTGTGCTTCACGTTGTTTCTTTTCATCAAGTCCTCAATTAAATTGGTTGTGAATTGTGGGTCCTGATCAGAAACTACTTCTCTTGTCACTCCAAACCTGTGAAAGATCTGCTCAGTAAAGAATTTGGCCACATTGGTTTCATTTGCAGCATCTAGTGCTGCTACCTCTGTCCATTTTGTAAGGTAATCAGTGCATACGAGGATGTAGCTTTTCTGATTGGACTGTGGGTTGAAGGGGCCAACAAAATCAAATCCCCACTTTTCAAAAGCCTCCAAGGAGATTTGTGGATGGAGTGGCATTTCTTGTTTTTGTGTTTGTTTTCCCATTCTCTGGCAATCGTCACAGTGGGACACATACTCATAAGCATCTTTGTGAAGTGTTGGCCAATAATACCCTATTTGCAAGATCTTGTAGGTTGTCCTTTTTGCGGCATAGTGTCCTCCACAGGGTTCATTGTGGGTGGCATGCATTATGTCATGTACTTCATCTTCCCTAATGCACCTTCTAAGTACTTGATCTGGTCCCTATTTAAAAAGCATGCCCTCTATCCATGTATATGTGGCACTTTGCCTTATTACTTTTGTCCTTTCTTTATAACTGTAATGTTCTGGAGACTTTCCTGATACTAAATAGTTTGCTATGTCAGCAAACCATGGGCTTCTTATTGATATGGCAAAAAGGTGCTCATCAGGGAAGTTATCGTGAACCAATTCGTTATCTTTTCCATGTGTGAATCTTGACAAAAAGTCGGCTACCACATTATGCTTGCCTGGTTTATCTATTATAGTAATGTCAAATTCTTGTAGAAGTAGCATCCATCGAATCATTCTTGCACTGGTATTAGGCTTGTTCAGAAGATATCTGATCGCTGAGTGGTCAGTATGGATAAAACTTTGGTATCCTGCGATGTAATGCCTGAATTTATTGATTGCATGTATGACTGCCAGAAATTCCTTCTCTATGACTGTGTAGTTGAGTTCTTCCCCAGCCAAATTTTTGCTTATTTAGTATATGGCATAGGGTTTCTTGTCTTGTTCTTGTCCAAGCACAGATCCGATGGCTTTATCTGATGCATCTGTGTGGATGTGAAATGGAATTTCCCAGTTTGGTCCTTGGAGTATTGGTGTTGTGATGGTTTTCTGCTTAAGACTTTCAAAGGCTGTCATGTAGTTGCTTGTCCATATGAACTCATTGTCTTTTGTGAGAAGTGCAAACATGGGGGCAGCAATTCTGCTATAATTTTCAATAAACCTTTTGTAGTACCCTGTCTGTCGAAGGAAGCTTCTCACATCCCTTTGTTTGACAAGTGGGGGCAGCGTTCTGGTTACTGAGACTTTGGCTTGATCAACCTCTATACCTCTTTGTGATATATGATGTCCCAGAATGATGCCTTCTTCCATTAACATTCTGCATTTTTCATTGCTTAGGAACAAGCTCATTTCAATACATTTTTTTAATACTAATTCAATATTGTTCACACGGGGGCTTCACTCAATAAACCGCTATCATAGCACGTTCGTTCGTGGCATATGAAAAAATACCCCTAATTTCACTAAATATTGGAAAATACCTTCCAAAATTGTTTTTTTTAACCCCCTCCCAATATTCCTTCCCAATTTAAAAAAAACCCCTATTTTCACTAGATATTGTATGTATCAAATTTTTCATTAACATTTTTTATACCCCTTTATATTTCTACCTAGTATATTGATATGATACCCGTCTTATGACCCCACATGCATTCTACAATGCACCCTGCTTCTTTCGATGTATATTATGGATGCACATTACTTCACCCACAATGCAATTACTCAACCACATATCATTATGATTTGCAACATCTAATGGTCTAATGAAGAGATAGGAGATCACTTCTTGTATGTCACTAGAGCCAATGCACATAGTACAACATTTAGATTGCATGTTGTAGTTCCCCAATCGCTGACTAAGCCTATTGTGGGATAGGTATCCAAGCCCCCAGGGCCTATAACAAGCTCTAGGAGGCTAACTAAAACTCCCAAGGCCTATAATAGGCACGAGTGGTTGGGTATTCAAGCCCCCAAGGCCTATCAAGGTCCTATAACAGGCCCTGGAGGCTTAAATCCTCCCAAGGCTATTGGTAACAACTGGCTGAGTGCTTTTGGTAACAATTGGCTATCAATGACCACTATCTCTCGACTATGATCGACTAGCAACCCACTTCACCATGAAACCCCAGCCTCAAGCATGCCTCAAGACGCGATTTCCCTACATACTGGTAAGCCTGAGCCTTGCCTCAACCCGATTTCTCATCCGGTTGTGATCCCTCCATCTCCATTTGGCGGATATTTGTCAACCCTCCCATATAAAAAAGACCCCAAAGTGTTTTTGTATTGAACTACATTAAATAAAAAAACCCTTTTCCCCTTAATATATAAGCAATATAATTTTTAGGTTTTCATGAATATTTAATACCACAATATGAATGAGCGTGATATTATATTTCCTTCTAGTGAATCCCCAGTGATTGTTCAATGCCTGGTCAAAGCTCTGTCCATAGGGTGTGAAATCATCCATGAAGACTTCCATTTTGTCATTCATAAAATCAGAGAAAATACTCAATATGGCTCTTTGAAATGTTGTTGGGGCATTACATAAACCAAAGGGTAGGACCCTATAGGCATAAGTTCCCCATGGGCATGTAAAGGTCGTTTTATCTTGATCAGCTAGGTGTATTAAAATTTGGTTGTACCCACTAAACCCGTCTAAGAATGAAAAGTACTTGTTTCCAGATAATGTATCCAGCACCTGGTCTATAAATGGAAGTGGAAAATGATCTTTCTTGGTTGCTTTATTCAGCTCCCTCTAGTCCACACAAATTCTCCATTTGCCTCCTTTTTTGGGACTATGACTAGTGGTGAGACCCACTCACTATCAGATATTGGATAGATGAACCCTGCATCTAATAAATTTTGTAATTCCACTTTGACTATGTCATTAAATGTAGGGTTCAGCCTTCTTTGTGGTTGCCTGATAGGAGTAGAACCTTCTTTGATGTAAATGTAGTGTTTACAGATATCAGGATGTATTCCTTTCATATCTGCATATGTCCATGCAAATGCTTTACTTTTTTCTTCTAGTATCTTCATCAATTTCTTTTCTTGCTCTAGTTGTAATTCGGAATTTATGTTGACTGATTTGCCAAGGTGAATTTCCATGACTTTTACCTTTTCAATCTGTTCTTCCAGTACTTCTGTCCATAAGTCATCCATGTTCTGTTTTGAACTGTCACCTGTTTCTGTGGAAAACAATTCTTGAATAACATGATTGTTAGGAGATATAGTTTGTATAAATCTATCTATATGGCCATATTCATCTATAGCTTTTAGTGATATTGCATGTTGATGTATATGTAACTTCGGAATGTATTTCATCTATGTATTTCATATATATTTATTGTACCCTTATAAGAGATGTGTTATTCCTCTATAAGGAAGTGTCGTCGTGTGTATTGACAAGTGCCGCAAGTGTGTGAACTTGCCGATGGGTTATTAGACCACCATGTGTGCGGTCGGCCCTGAAATATATATTATATGGTTGATGTACCTAGCTAGAAAAGTTGGCCCCATAAGGTCACAGGGAAAATAGACAAGTACAAATAGAGATCGGGAGATCTCTATTTTGATCACTTGGAAACTCACACTTCTCTCACTCAGAAAGTGGCGCACTAGTGAGGAGGAGGATCATCTGCTACTAGGAGACTATCTCTGTGTATTTTGGTTGTACTTTGGTTGAGCCATTGCTCTCCCTATCTCTGAGGAAGTTGTGGGGTTTTTCACCTTAGGGTTTTCCCCATGGAAACTCTGTGTCTCTTGTCTCTCATGCTTTTGATTCTTATGTTGATTGACATGCTTGCTATGATTGATATGCATTGATATACTGTACATGTTATTCTCTCAATAAAGATCCTAGAGTATTGTGAATTAATGCTCAAAATTTAACATGGTATCAGGGCTAACCTGAGAAGAAGACATTATGCAATGACGGAAACTAGGGTTTTTTGTTTATTGGGTTTCTCTCCAAAGATTTTGGAAAAGCAGTATAGTAGATTGACTCTACTCATCAAGGAAAATCTTTCTGTCCAATCAGAATTCAATTCTGAGCATTTTCAAATTTGGCCCTAAAACTTAAGGTTTCCACAAAAATAGGAATTTCTTAAATCTGAAGACATAGCTGCAATCTCCTTGCAAAAATAGAATTTTAGAGCTTTGGATCGAGATTTTTGGCTGGGTAAATCTCTGGGAAACTCAAACCCTAATTCAGGGCTCTCCTTAGTGAATCTAAAAAGACAGGAAGGCAGTTTTGAAGGGTGTAGCTTTGTAGATCTCAATTTCTGAATACACCAAGTTGATCAGCTCTTCAAGGCGCATCTTTCTATCCTTTCAGATTGTTGAAATTCACATTTTGAATTTTTAGGGTTTTTTCGACAAACCCTAATCCGAGACCAGATCCAGTTTTCAACAATTCAAGTGGTAAGACCTAAATCTTTTCTATTTCCATTTGAAGTACTACTTAAGATATCTCACCACACCAAGCTTGAGGATAAGCTTGAAGGGGTTGATAACTTATGAGCCTGGAAGTATAGGATTGGGTTAATCCTAGAAGAGAGTGAGTTGGACTCATATGTAAAAGAAGACACCCCTATCCCAGAGGATGAAGAGGCTAAAATATTGCATAAGAAGAAATTGGTCAAGGAAAAGAGAATCATTGTTGATTCTATCAAAGACCATCTCATACCACATGTGTTATCTCTGAAGACACCCAATGAGATGTTTGACTCTTTCACCAATCTATTTGAAGGGAAGAACATAAATCGGAAGATGACCTTGCGGAATCAATTGAAAGGGGTCAAGATGTCGAACAGAAAAACCATTCAATCCTCTTTCTCCAAGGTCTCTCAGATCAAGGAACAACTTCAAGCTGTAGATGAAATGGTGGAGAATGGTGAAATTGTTATGACCACTTTGAATGGCCTACCTAGGTCATGGGACTCTTTTATCCAAGGGATCTGTGCAAGAAAGAAATTAATCTCCTTCAGTAGACTGTGGGAGGATTGTTCTCAAGAAGAAGCAAGGCTTGTGGCAAGAGAAGAAAAGATGGGGAATGAAGATCAAGCCCTCACAGTACACACCAAGAAAGGCAAGTTCAAGAGGGAGCCATCCCATCACAAGAAGAAATCTTCTCATCCTTATCACAAAGATAAGAAAGATCTAAGGTGTTTCAATGGCAATGAGAAAGGTCACTTTGCTTCAGAATGTCCCAAGAACAAAAGGGATCACAACGACAACTCCAGCAAGAAGAAGAAGGGAATCAAGAGAAAGTTCCATTCTCATATTGCTGAAGATGATGAACCTCCAAAGAAGAAAGCTAGGGAAGAAAGTGATGATGACTCATCAAGTGAAGAAGAGTATGTTCTTATCTTTGCTCTCACAGGTACTATCTCACATGGTTGTAATGGTTGGTTAATTAACAGTTGGGCTTCCAAACACATGACTGGTTTTAAAGAATCTTTTGTAAATCTATCTGAACATGAATCACCCCATAAAGTAAAACTTGGGGATGATTATCAATACCCCATCAAAGGAAGTGGTGAAGCCTCCCACAACCTGGATTCTGGAAAATCATTGAAGATGAAAGAAGTCCTTTACATACCTGGGCTCAAGAAGAACCTACTCTCCATCTCTGCATTGGATGCAAAAGGTATGAGGGTTGCATTTGTGGATGGCCAGGTCCTAATGTGGTCAAAGGGTAAGACCATAAATGATGCAGTAGTAATTGGAGAGCAAGAGGGAGGTTTGTATAAATTTAAAGGACAACTTGAACATGCCATGGTGCATGATTCCATAGAGGCAAGTGAACTTTGGCATAGAAGACTTGCACATATGCACTACAGGGAATTACCAATTGCAAGTAAGGCGGTAGAAGGTCTTCCTGAAATCAAGACCAAGCATGAAGGTTTTTACAAAGGATGTGCAAAAGGTAAGAACATTAAGAAGGCTTTCCCAAGCAGTGAAAGCAAGGCAAAAGGTATCTTGGAAATCATCCACTCGGATGTATGTGGTCCTATGTCATCCAGTTCTCTAAGTGAGTATGTTTACTATGTCTCTTTCGTTGATGACTTCTCCAGGAAGACTTGGGTCTACTTCTTGAAGAACAAAGATGAGGTGTTTGATAAGTTCAAGGAATTCAAAACCTTGATGGAGAATCAAACTGATAAGAAGATCAAAACATTCAGATCTGACAATGGTGGAGAATTCACCTCAGGTGACTTCAAGAAGCTTTGCAGTGATTCAGGGATTAAGAGGGAGTTCACTGCTCCTTACAATCCACAACAGAATGGAGTTGCATAAAGGAAGAAGAGAACAATCATGGAAGCAGCAAGGGCATTGCTGCATGACCAGGATCTACCTATGCATCTATGGGTAGAAGCAGCTAGAACAGCTGTATATGTGCAGAACAGAACACCCCACAAGATATTGGACAACAAGACACCAGAAGATGTCTTTTTTGGTAAGAAACCTGAATTCAACCATCTCAGAATATTTGGTTGTCCAGTATACACTCATGTCCCAAAGGAAAAGAGGACCAAACTAGATCCTTCAGGAAAGAAGGGTATCTTTGTGGGTTACAGTGAAAGCTCGAAGGCTTACAGAATATACTTTCCAAGGTTCAAGAAGATTGATGTCAGCAGGGATGTAACATTTGATGAAAACTCATCATTCATCAAATCAAGGGAGGCACCTATCGAAGTTTATGAAGAACCTAAGGAAACTATATTTCAAAACACTACCATGACTGAAGCAATTCCAGAAGTTGTTCGTGTGTTTGAAGATCCACAAGAACCTGTAGATCCACCCCGTGAGGATAGCTCTCACAAGAGGAAACTTGCATGGGCTAGAGAGCTCATTCGAGATGCAGAAAGATTTGGCATTCCAGAAGAAGAACAAAGAGAAAAGAAGAGAACCAGATCACATACCAGCTATGTTGCTTTACTCTGTGACATCATGAATAAAGAACCTTCCAGTTATGAAGAAGCAGCGAAAAAGAAAGAATGGAAGGATGCCATGATCGAGGAATACCAATCAATAATGAAGAATGATGTTTGGGATGTTGTCCCAAGACCTAAAGAGAAGTTTGTTGTGACTTCCAAATGGATCTACAAAATCAAGCATGTTGCAAATGGCAGCGTAGAGAAATACAAGGCAAGATTCATAGCTCGTGGCTTCTCTCAGAAAGAGGGAACATATTATGAAGAAACTTTTGCATCTATAGCTAGGTATACTTCCATCAGAATAGTACTTGCCCTGGCTGCAGCAATGAAATGGAAAATACACGAGATGGATGTCAAGACTGCTTTCTTGAATGGTGTAGTTGAAGAGGAAGTATATGTGGAGTAGCCACTTGGTTTCGAAACACATGATAGGGAGTCATATGTGTGCAGATTGAAGAAAGCCTTGTATGGCTTAAAGCAAGCTCCCAGAACTTGGTATGGTAGGATGGATAGTTTCCTATCTAGTTTGGGCTTTACCAAGAGTAAAGCGGATTCCAACCTTTACTACAAGGTTGAGGAAGGGAATCCTGTGGTTCTACTCCTATATGTGGATGACCTGTTTGTAATGGGAGATGATAGATTGATTGCAGATACAAAGAGGAAGCTTGCTACTGAATTCAATATGAAGGACTTGGGGATGATGCACTATTTCCTAGGTATGGATGTGTGGCAGAGTACAGATGTGATCTTCCTTGGACAAGGGAAGTACACGGTAGACATCCTGAAGAGGTTCGGGATGATGGATTGCAAGGCCATGGCCACACCTATGGCATTGAATCTGAAGCTTCTATGTGATGCTTCATCTGAGCCGGTTGATGTCTCTATGTATCGTCAGATGATTGGGTCCTTGATGTACCTGACGAACACGAGACCAGATATTTGCTTTGCGGTGAACACATTGAGCCAGTTCCTAACGGATTCGAGGAGTGTTCACCTGGTTGCTATAAAGCATATTCTGAGGTGCCTGAACGGTACAGTTGATTATGGGCTCAAGTATGAAGCGAATCAAAAGTTTAACCTACAAGGTTATGTTGATTCAAATTGGGCAGGTAGTGCTGCAGATAGGAAGAGCACATCTGGGTGCTGCTTTAGTATGGGATCAGGTGTGATCTCTTGGTTTAGCAGGAAGCAGTTCTGTGTAGCACTGAGTACAGCTGAGGCAGAGTATGTTGCATCCTGTTCATCTAGTTGTGAGGAAGTATGGCTTCGGAATATAATACCCGAGCTATTTGATCTCCCATTGGATGCTACTGGTATTTTCTGTGATAACCATAGTTGTGTCAAGCTTTCTAAAAACCCAGTGTTTCACAACAAGTCAAAACACATAGAGATCAAATATCACTATATCAAGGATATGGTGCAGAGAAGATCAGTGAATCTCCTATATGTTGCGATGGATGAGCAGATTGCAGATGTATTGATGAAGCCACTAGCCAGGGCGAAGTTCGAGTACTTCAAGGAGAGGCTTGGTGTTCTTCAGATCGACGACACTTCGAGGAAGAAGTGATGGACACATTTTGCTGAAGCCATTCCAAGCATGTTGGAAGGAGGATCCTTTCACATGACTGTGGATGTAAGCGTTGGATGATGAGCATCAGGATGATGTTTCAGTTACTGCTCAGTATGTGCATTAGGATGATGCTGGATATGATCAGTTGGATCATTTATATGTATATGTATGTATGCATCATGTTGGATGCTGGATATGATCAGTTGGATCATTTCTATATGTATGTACACATCATGTTGGATGTTGGATATGATCGGTTGGATCATTTGTATGTATTTTTTATATGCATCATGTTGGATTCTTGGACCATGTATGTGTATATGTATCAGGTGGATACTGTGTATAATGAGGTAGATCATGTATGTTGATATATATCAGTTAGATGCATTGTGTGGATCATGCATCTATGTATGTATCAGGTGGATGCATTGTATGATCAGGTGGATCATGTATGATGATATGTATCAGGTAGATACTTGGTATGCATCAGGTGGATGCATTGTATGATCAAGATGATCATGATGATCATGATGACGAGCTTTAGGATGTTGCTCCAGATGATATGTACCAAGACGGTACAGTGATGATGATCAGTATGATGCTTCATGCGATGATGATCCGTTGGATCATGAGTATTAGGTTGATACTTGGAGGTCAGAGATGATATGTGGTAGGTTGTGCAAATAGCATGTAATCAGTCCTCAGATATCCGATAGGTTGAGCTGTGTGCTCGTAATCAGTCCTGGGATGAGGTATTGCTATGTAGTATGTAATTAGTCCTCAGATATCCGATAGGTTGAGTTGTGTGCTTGTAATCAGTCCTGGGATGAGGTATTACTATGGAGACATGTAATTAGTCCTGGATATCCGATAGGTTGAGCTGTGTGCTCGTAATAAGTCCTGGGATGCTCTTTAGAGATCTTTTCGGTCATGCTACGGCACATAAATGTTCCTGTGATGCTCTTTAAAGGTATTTTCTATTCACATGTAATCAGTCCTGGAGATCCGAGAGGTTGAGCTATGTGCTCGTAATAAGTCTTGGGATTCTCTTTAGAGATCTTATCGGTCGTGCTGTGGCACATAAATGTTCCTGGGATGCTCTTTAAAGGTATTGTGAAGGAGATGCATGTAATCAATCCTGAGGAGATCTTGCCGATCGTGCTTAGGCACATAAATGTTCCTGGGATACTCTTGTCAGGGATTGCATCCAAACATAAAATTAGTCCTGAGAGACCACCTCTATCAGACCGTTCACACAGATGATGAAGACATGCAGGTGGTGGGCCTACATCCAGTATGAAAAAGGACTCGCTCTGTAGAACTTCCTATGACAAGTAGATTCAGAGATTAGTTGAGATAGTAGCAGCAGTGACGATGCATTGATGACGATGATCCCAAGAAGTAGACATGTGCTAGCAGATCTGTGTCGAGAAATACCTTCCTAGTTAAGAGGGAGTGTTGATGTATATGTAACTTCGGAATGTATTTCATCTATATTCATTGTACCCTTATAAGAGATGTGTTATTCTTCTATAAGGAAGTGTCTTCATGTGTATTGACAAGTGTCGCAAGTGTGTGAACTTGTCGATGGGTTATTAGACCACCATGTGTGGGGTCGGCCCTGAAATATATATTATATGGTTGATGTACCTAGCTAGAAAATTCGGCCCCATAAGGTCACTGGGAAAACATACAAGTATAAATAGAGATCGGGATATCTCTATTTTGATCACTCGAAAACTCACACTTCTCTCACTCAGAAAGTGGCACACTAGTGAGGAGGAGGATCATCTGCTACTAGGAGACTATCTATGTTTATTTTGGTTGTACTTTGGTTGAGCCATTTCTCTCTCTATCTCTGAGGAAGTTGTGGGGTTTTTCACCTTAGGTTTTTCCCCATGGAAATTCTGTGTCTCGTTTCTCTCATGCTTTTGATTCTTGTGTTGATTGACATGCTTGCTATGATTGATATGCATTGATATACTGTACATGTTATTCTCTCAGTAAAGATCCTAGAGTATTGTGAATTAATGCTCAAAATTTAACATTGCAGCCTCAATCGTTAGGATAGCTCGGAGGTTGTGATTTGGTGTGTCCTGGTAATCATCAGTCCAATTTTGATATTCTAACTCTGAAGATTTCATTGCTGGTGGGTAGATTGTGATTTTCTTCCTGGTATGTCCATTGGTGATTGTCATATTTCCTGATTGGCAACATATGTAAGCGTCCGCAGTTGCTAACCAAGGTCTACCTAGGATAATTGGATAGCCACTAAGTTTGCTTTTGATTTCGATTATTATAAAATCAGTTGGGTATTCCCAGGATTCAATATTGATCATAATGTCTTCTAGCATGCCTTCGAGTTTCACAGTGGATGTGTCTGCTAGTTGGAGTACTGTTGTGGTTGGTCTTACCATTGTTTGGAGTCCCAGGTATAACATGGTTTCCTTCGTCATGACATTGATCACAGCTCCCAAATCTATTAAGATTTTATTTATTTGCTTGTTATTTATGGTGATGTTTACTACAGGACTACTAGGATCAAGATATTTAGGGTTTATTATGACACCCAACATCAAATCGGCCAATTGTCCCACTACATTAATAGTTGGTGGATCACGCTTCCTCCTTCTTGGTTTCTTTAGGCAATTATCTCTAATGAATTTGTTGCAGATGGGCACATCCCTTATGGCTTGTAAAATTGGGATTTGGATGTTTAAGTGCTTGAATTCGTTTAAAATTTTATTCTCTTCCTCTTCTTTTGTACTTCAGACTAGTTTTTTTCTGGAAATGGAGGGTTTCTGTTGCATGGTAGTGGTTGGGTTTCGTCCTCAAGAGGTTATGGTTCATCAGGATGCTGAACATAGGGTTCTGATGTTTGGTCTTAAGCTTCAGGTACGGGTTGTTGGATGTTGTGTGGGGATGTATTCTGCAACATTTTTCCAGATCGTAGGTTTATTTTGTTTATTTCTATGGTGTCTACAACATAGGTAGGCAATTGTGTGATATCAACGTTATAAGCCTATTGCTGTTGTGGGGGTCTGTTATTATTAGGATTTGGAATTGGTTGGGCTGGAATGGGCGGAGGTCTAGGGGGTGGCATAATAAGTGGCTATTGTAATGGCGCTCTCCAATTTGATCGATGGGGGTATTGATTTGCATAATTTGTGGTGGATGGAAAAGGTGGGGGGTATTGAGGATAAGATGGTGGATAATAGAGTTGTTGATAGGATGGTTGATATGGTTGTTGATTCTGTTTCCATTGGTTTTGATTTGGTTGTGCTTGCCATGGAGTTGGTGCAGAGTTCCAATTTGGTTGTCCTTGATTATAGTAGGTTTGATTACTCTGTTGATATGGTCTAACAAAATTATTCCTCCTCTTATTTATAAAACAGAGTTGTTCTATTGCTCCTTCAACTGCTTGGTCTTGAATAGCTGCCTTACATGAGGGTAAGAGGGGACATTTATTAGTGGAATGGTCATAGGTGCAGAGACCACATACTTCTATTATGTTTAAGGTGCACTGCCCTTTCTCATGCTTCTTTCTACAACGAGGATAGAATACTGCCAAGGCTTGGTTAATTTCATCCTGTTTCTTTTTTATTTGAAGAGCATAAAGTTGCACGGCCAGAGATTGCAATATGTCAGTCTTCATGTCATCCAGCAGGTTTCCTAAATCAGGTTTTGTAAGTGTTGTCCCTGAAGATGATGATCCACTAGTGGATGTATGTGTATCCCTTGTCCCATTCTTAGTTTTCCTAGATCTAGAGTAGTTTTTAAAGATTTGCAGGATCGGGTCAAAATATTTTTGGAATATATCTCCATCTCCTAGGAGATTTCAGAATTCAAAATTCTCCTCTTTTACACCTCTAAGAAGGCCCAGTTTTAGTGATTCAGGATCCAAGGTGCAATGACTGGCTCGTTTGTAGATGAGTTAAAATATTTGGGCATAATCTTCTAATGACTCTCTTTCTCCTTGTTGCATCCTAAAGATTTCATCCCTAGTATCTTTGGCCTTGTAGTAGTCCTTCTATTTTTCTAAGAATGCCTATTTCATTTGATCCTAGATAAAGATACTATTCCCTTCAAGGCTCATGAACCACCGAAGTGATAGGTCTTTCAGTGTGGAAGGAAAAAGCCATAGATTTTGTGCATCAGTAGTGTAATCAAATGATCTGCAAACTACCTCAAATTCAAAAAGGAATGTGTCAGGATCTTCTGAAGTCAAACCATGAAAGTTTGGAATATTATTAGGATTGATGTTCTTCATTCTGGCATCTCCAAGAGGTATGCTAATGGGAAAGGTGAAAATCTCCCTAGGTTCCTCCTCTTCGTTAGCCATTGAGGTGTTTGAGCTAGAACTGGTAGTGAAGTTTTCTCTGTTTGGATCGTATGTGGGGTCAGCTTCGTCTTCAGAGTGTACCAATTCAAACTGAGAATGGTCAGAACTGTTATTACCATTGTTTCTCATGGGCTGCTTGGGTAGAAAGCGGCCAAATCTATCCCTTTGCCGACGAGGCATTCATTGGTAAAAATATTTATGTTTTTGTTTTATGTAATTTTTTTTTTTGTGTTGTTTTTAGGTGATGTCTCCTAAAAGATTTAGCACCTCCCTGGAAATGGTGCCAAAAAGTGGTGAGCTCCCAATATGGATGCCTAATGAGGGCAACTATACCAAGAGCCTACTTCAAATGTCAACCCGGGGGACATACAAACTTTAGAGGTGCAGGCACTATCTGTGCTCTTATAGGATAATCTTTGTCACAGTTGGATGTCGGTATCGATGTTCTAAGGGTTTCCTACTCAATATGTAAAACTGGTTATGCTACGGGATTAAATACTAGAAAGCAATAAATCTATTTAAAAGAATTAAAGTACTGAAAGCAGTAAATCTGTTTTAAGGAATAAAGATACCAAAAGCAGTAAATCTATTTTAAATAATTTAAAATGCTGAAAGTGAAAGAGATAATCTTATGAAATTACTTAATGCATAATGGTAAATCTAGAAAATGAAATGCCATAATAGATCTATTCTAATATTTGAGAAAACAAGGTATGTAATTACTTTATGCATAAAACTACAATTATGATCTAAACCATTTTAAATCCCAAGACTTAAATTGAAGTGCGATCGTTTCAAGCTATCCATCTATTACTAAGGAGTCAACGAAATTAATCACAATGAGAAACAGTTATAAACCTCAGATCTAAACCATGATATTGAAAGCAAAGTTGATACACATGTAATCGTTGGTTAAAATATGCGTTGGAAGAAAGCAGCTACAGGACTACTGAAACCGTTTTGCTGTACTACAGAATGTATTGTAAATTACTACAGAAATAATAAATCATTCAAGCGCTTCCATATGCAGTATAAATGTTCATCAATGTAAAACACATAATTGGAAAAATACCTGAAAATGGAAATCCCATGAATTACGTGTTGGAGGGGCCCTCTCCAACCCGTACTCAGGAGAGAATGAAACTTATAAACGCTGGATGGAATTTAACATCAATTTCCCATTAAAATATAAAATCCATGTCAAAACAAAGGTCTGTACTTTGCAGTATCTCAATAGTGTAGAAAATGTTAAAACAATGTTTCTCCAAAATGTCAACAGAGACCTCTCGCTATCCGAGAGGTCCATATTTATATAATTCGTAATGCAGAACTTAACTAAATGTCTAACCTCTAAATAGGAGTGCATTCTCTATAAATCAGGAAATAGGGTGCCGAGCTTGGTGATCCCTCAGTCTTCTACGCGTTCATCCTTTAATGCTCCTGAACCTACTCAATCACGCTTGGTTTCCATAGAATTAGTTTAATGAATATGCATTTTAACATACAAGAATAATCATCAAAAACAATTTCATTAAATAATTAAAGTAAAACATTTTTCCCACAATTGAGTGTGTTTCTTCGCCATTGCTTCAGCTGGACTGTGGGAAAAAGGGTTATCAAATACCTGAAAATTGGACTCATCAACATTAGTAAGACCTTAGGAGTTGTACTCATTTCTTAGATCTTACTCCACTGGATGGTTAAGCTTCCAGTCATTATCAGGGTATTTTTTAAGGATTCTAATATTATACTTCAGTATAGTATGCTAGGTGATTATTTTGGATTGAAAAAAACAGGTATGTAGATAGATAGGCGAATACTAAATATGAAACATACAATTTACTACTGAAATGTGTAAATTTTGGCGAATATTATGATAAAAAAACATATTTTATGTAAATATAAGCGATATTAGAGACTAAAAATGATCAAATAGCGAATTTATTTTTTGAAAAAAAGCCCGAAAAATAGCCAATTGGCGAAATTTCGCACTTAAAAATTACCCTGGTCATTATGGAGCCTTTGTTGATGCCTCCTGCGTCGCATAGTATTATTATTATCCAATACTTGAGTCTGTGTTGCCTGATTCTATCCATCTATTCATGCTCTTGTTCAAAGGAAGTCTTGAAACCAATGTTGATTACTCCTCATATCTCTTGACTATTGTATGTCATCCATCCCATACAGTTCGCTCTGTTAGTCCGAGTTCTTCCAAATCTTTCAGCGTAGCTATTACCTTGTGCTGGTTAATGGGGGATTCATTAATGCCCTCCTTCCAGCGAGTTTCACTCTGTCAACTCCAACTCATTTATTCAAGACTTAGAGTCTGTTGAGTACCTTGAGGCTTGCAGTCATTAGTGGTAGGTTCTCTTGCCATTGACATATTGGGAATTCATTAATGTCCCCTGATCAATGGATTCATCAAGTGTTTGACCTCAACACCTCTATTCAAACTTAGTGAATGTATTCCGTGCCTTGATTCCCATTTTCATTATTGGTGGGTTATCTCACGTCTGTTAATGGTATACATCAATGACCGGTGATCAGACGATGCCACACCAGGTTCAACATCAACACCTTTATTTGCTTGATAGGGCACGCACCGTAGATGATTTGTGTAGAAGAACCCAGACTTCAGTGGCATTCAATATGCTACTAGTGATCGTGATTGTTCTTATGAGAGATCACTCTCATACATCAGCAGTTTGTACCTTCAGTTTGCATCAGTTGTTTCCTTTTCAGTAGGAGACCATATCTTACTAAGTCATGGCTATGACCACTCATGACATGTATTCACTATACCACCTATTCATGGCCATTGTATCAAATTGATATGTATTGTACCGACATGTTTCAGTTATATCATTGTATTATGACGAGTGCGATACTCCTTCCATTTTTGTTTCCATCACTCCACTTCTAAGATTTATAATGTATTTTGGCCATCGTAGTACCTTCTCTGACCTCACACATTAGGGGGCATCTGTTACAACGTATTTTGCCACCTTGTGAGCATTTATACTCTTTGGAATCCATTATTCATTTGATTGACTCAGGACCACTTTTTGTCCTCCAGGAACCCTTGTTTCCCTATTTTTGTTCTTGTGCATGAGTTGCTCCATGACAACTCATGCATACGCAGGCTATACTACTATAGCCCGTGTACATTGATTTAAATGGTAAATTATAGTAAAAACTCTATTTTCTTACTCCAAAAAGCAGCCATTGTGACCTTTGGCCCTCCATGTATCCTGAAATGACTCGATTCGACCTTTCACCTACCTTTGGAGGGTTATATAATGAGCTCCTATGGTGCATGAAAGGAGGAGAAAGAGAGAGCATCAAAACTCTATTGGATTTTTTCCATAGCTTGAGTCTACATCCATTGATCCTAGCTATTGTGAACCCTTTATGTTCACCTACCAAACTCTTCCATATCTTGTGAAGGACTCCTTCCTTTACTCATGAGTTTTTCATTGCATGGGGAATTGAAGTGGTGGAGACACAAGTGGAGGGACCTAGTTCTTGGTTCAGATGGGTTGCTGACAAGAGGTTGTATCATGTACTTCTTGTTTATATTAATAGAAATACTCATTTTCTCATCCAATTGATGTTGTGAATGGTTTATTATCATTGGGTACATTTGCTTACATATATAATGGACTATGCTATTGTTTATGCTAACAACTTTCATATATCATATGCACTTGCTTGTGTTTATTGTTGAGAATAAGTTGCAGGTTCAAGTGTGGTGATTCGAAAGCTCAACGGGGATCTACATCAAACGTCTTGTTGAAGGTTGGTCTTTTATTTCCACTTCTTAGCATTTACATTTATATAGTATGCATTGGGAATTGAGTTGATTTCTGGCAGTCATCTGTCTGTTGTGGTCTACCCCAAGCGATAGGAATTTTTTCTCCATAACAGAGATCCTATTAATTTGTTTCTTAAGGAAGCCCTCACATGATAGAGGAACAAGATGACGGATGATTTTTCCCAGATCCTTCAATGATTACCAACGACAATGAAGACACCTTCAACCAACAACCATTTTGGATGTGTGACACCGTTCAAGGTACAATTTAACTTTGGCATACTTTATTTTGAATTCTAGATAGATGAAGATGATTTGGATAAATGGTGAAATATTTTAGAGGGCTATTACTTTGTTCAAAATTTGTTAGATAGCAAAAAGATCACCTTCACATTCCTTGAGTCTCCCCCCCATGTGAAATATTGGTGGGAAGGTTACTGGGAGAGGCATGCTAGGGATGAGTCTACAACATATGGGATAGAACATCATACGAAATCTTTTTTCAACGCCTTGAAGGAGGATTTCTAGCCCATAAAAACTATGATGACCAATACATGATATTGACAACTTTGCACCAGGAAAGACCAGACGATGTTAGAGTTTACAAATATATTACATGCCATGCTCTTAAATCTAGGTATTAGAGACTCCAAATGGCACTTGGTCCTAAAGTACTTCCTAGTCCTACACATGTACATCCAAACAAAGACGGATTTCCTAGACATCTCCTCACTAGGATCCACTTATCGATATGATGTCAAAATTTAGCAAAATTTCAAGAAGAATAATAAGTGAGAGTTTGAGTTTAAAAATAAACCATAGTAGAAGATTGGTAAAGGTGGCCCTAATCACAGAACAAAGGATAGAGCATGGATAGCCAAACTCATGAAAACTAGTACAAAACGCAGGTAAACAAGGGTAATGGGAGGTTAAATAAAGACACTAGAAAGTAGTGTGAGTTACACCAAATCCCTTAGCACAACATTGATGAATGTCACTCAAAACAATCGTCGGTGTCCAAGATGAAATACTTAAAGCCAAACTCTAGATCAGAACATGATTCAAAGAAATATAAAGGAAATAAGATCATTAATATGGAACCCAATTCCATTGTCAAAACTGCAAAGATCCAACCATAAGATCCAAAGGATCTAGAGGAAGTGGAGCAACTCTGCCACTCATAGATGCATTTAATCATTGGTAGTGGTAGCCAGAAGAACCTAATCTCAACCAAATTTATCAAGATATTGAATTTGTCAACAACACCACACCCCCAATAATACACCATTAGTTGGTTGAGCGAAGGATGAGACATCCATGCCAGTGAACAATGTTGCCTATCCTACGAAAACAAGCCCTTCAAAGACGAGGTATTGTTTGATGTTGCCCCACTTGAATTTTGTGTTGTTATTTTAGGACAACCCTATATGTGGAAACATAATGTTGTTTATGAGTTTAGACTCTATTTCTCCATTGTTACTTTAGGAGGTCAACTCTATAGGGTACCCGAGGTAGTTCTAACTAATGCAATTTCATTGACCTCGATGAAGCATTGCAAGAAGATAATCTTTCAAAATGGAAAATTTTTCCTCTTCATGGTTTGATCAAAAGGTGAATGGAAGGTTACTGCGAATGCCACATCCTCAACATGAGGACTCTCTACACAAAAGAAGCAGGTGGATGATTTTCTAAAGGAATATAGATACATCTTTTCCTCACCTAAAAGTGTGCCTCTACACTACCGAGACAAACACTCAATTGATTTGATAATTAGTGCTCTCATTCCTAATGGACCGATATACAAATGCTCTCTTCTAGAGAATGAGGAAATAAAATGTTAGATTAAAGATTTCATTCAAAAGGGCCACATTTGACCAAGCTCCTCACCTTGTGAGAGCCCAATTGTGTTGGTGAAGAAGAAGGATGGGACATGATGAATTTGCATTGATTACAAAGCCTTGATCAAAATCACTGTCAAGAATTAATACCCAATCCCTCACATTGATCATCGTCTTGATCAACTTAAGGATGTCAAGTTCTTCAGCAATATTGATCTGAATTTAGGATACCACTAGGTCTCGATTGAGCAAACCAATATGTTGAAGACAAACTTCAAGTCTAAAGAAGGCCTTTTTGAGTGACTGCTCATGCCTTTTGGATTGACTAATTCTCCATCAACATTCATGAGAATGATGGATGACATCTTGTGGTCATTCAAACACTCTTTTTTTATCATATATATGGATGACATTCGCATCTTCAATAGAAATTGGGTAGAACAATTGTAGCACATTTAATAGATCTTGGGAACCCTATGACAACAAAAAATTTACACCAATTTGAAGCAGTGCTCATTCAGCATGGATAAAATTAAATATCTAGGATTCATTTTGGATGAACATGAGGTGCATGTGGACCTCACCAATATCCAATTCATTCATGATTGGTCAGCCCTGGCGACTCTAACAGAGCTCAAAACATTCTTGGGCCTTGTACACTTTTAGCACTGGTTTGTGTTGGGGTGTTCTCATATTGCGTATCCCTTGAGCCAAGTGACCAAAGGTGGAGCCCAAGACAATTTTACTTGGTATTTGTCACAATAGCGAGCATTTAAGGATTTGAAACGATGCCTTTGCTTGCCTCCAGTCCTCATTCTACTAAACTTGCAACAATATTTTGAGACTGTTACATATGTCTCTAACTATGATATTCATGCATCCCTCACTTAGGAGGGACATCCAATGGCCTATCATATCAAGACACTCTCTAATTTTGTCTGATAGTATCCCACCTATGACAAGGAGATGTACTCCATCATGCAATCCTTCCACCAATCGAAAAATTACATCATAGGGAAGGATACGATCATCCACATTGATCACAAGACCCTACAATTCATACAAATGCATGGAATGTTACATACTAACCACCATCAGAAGTGATACACATACCTTCAACAATTCCACATGAACATCAACTACAATAAGGGAAACACAAATGAAGTTGCTAATGATCTCAGTCGGCCTCCAATTGTTGTGCTGACTACCATAATCAACTCTTGTGGACATGATACCTTCAAGTGGCCCCAATTGTACAACAATGACCCTAACGTTTCTATTACCTATCAAGAATTGCACGCAGGAAGATTGGTCTCAAACTTCATCTCCAGGATGAAATTTTATGCCATTTTGGCCACCTCTATGTTCCTTCAAAAGAGTGTTAGAATTTGATATGGGAGGCACATTACAGTCAAGTGGTAGGGAATTTTAGTGTAGAGAATAAGTGGCAGTATTGCAAAATCACTTCTATTGGCTGAAGCTTTGACAAGATGCTGGAAAGTACATCAGATCATGCACTACGTATTCCATTTCAAAACCTACCATCGAGAAGCCAGGGTTGTACACTCCATTGCGTACCCTAGATAGTCATTGGGAATCTATATCCATGTACTACATGTCTATCTTGCCCTCAACTGAGCATGGAAATGATTCTGTATTTTTGGTTGTGGGTCGTTTATCAAAGATGACAATTTTAACTCCATGTAAGAAGAGCATCATATCAAAGGCCACTTCTAAGCTCTTCTTCTATTGTTTGGGTTCAATTTTTCCTCCCATGGACCATTATTTTGAATCAAGATAGTAGATTCCTGAGCACTATCTAGTCCAACCTATGGTCGATGATGGACACCTAGTTAACCAAATTGAATGCCTTCCACCCCCAAACCAATGGATAAACAAAGGGTGTTCAACCTGATGATTGTGCATCGCATCAGAATGTACAACTCCAAACATCCATGCACTTGGGATGAGAGGCTTCCTTATGTTCAACATAGCTACAACGAATCCCTTTATGACTCTAATATCTACATCCCCTTTGCGATTTGCTTGGGGTTCCAACCACTAGCCCCAATAGTTGTATGTTGATGTATTTGTAACTTCAGAAGATATTGTTCTATGTATTACACTTGTACTTTGTTATATTCATGTTGGAGATGTTTTATTCCTCCAATCATAAGTGTCTTCATTTGTATTTGTAAGTGTCGCAAGTGCTGCAAGTGTCGCAACTTATATTTGATGGGTTATTAGACCACCGGTGTGGGGTCGGTCCTGGTTGAGTTAAGTGGTTGGGTTATTAGAAATCTTTAGGAGGTCGGCCCAGTTAGTTTATTGGTAGGTCAAGTTAGTGTATAAATAGAGAGTGAGTGTGGCTCATTCTATTCATTCACTCACTTCTCCAACTCGCATAGTTGAGAGAGAGAGTTGCGCACAAGTGGAGGAGGAGGAGTATCTGCTAGAGACATCTCTTTGGGTTTGATCAATGTGATCTTGTATTATGGCTTATTCTATCTCTGAGGAAGTTGCGGGGTTTTTCACTTTCCTGGTTTTCCTCGAGGAAACTCTGCGTCTATTGTCTCTTGTGTTTATGATTGATATGTTGTACATGTTATTCTCTTAGTGATCCTAGATAATGTTTGAATGCATTATCAAAAAATTAACATGGTATCAGAGTCATGGTAAGAAGAAGACACTTTGCAGCTGTGGAAGCTAGGGCTTCTTAATTTTTGGGTTTCACTCCTCAGATCATCAAACTCGGGAGGCTAGGATGACTCTCCTTGGAAGGGTGCATATTTCTGTCGAAACAGAATTCAATTCTGAGCACTTTCATTTTTTGGCCCATCACTACTGCGAGAAATTAGGGTTTCAGAGAAGGTTGGAATTTTTGGAATTCGAAACCAAGGATGGATGCCCCTCAAGAAAATCGAAGTTTAGAGACCAAGATCAAACTTTTTGGTTGGGCAGAAGGTTGGGCTTCATTAAACCCTAAATCGGGATTTTGATCGAAAAGGTGGAAAATTAGGGTTTCTGAAAAAGTTGAAATTTTTGGAATCTGTGACCACAGCTGGATGCTCCTCAAGAAAATTGAAGTTTAGAGCACAAGATCAAAATTTTTGTCTAGGTAGAACCCTGGGAAGTATCAAACCCTAGTTCGGGATGTTGTCCAGGAAATCAAGAAGTTTCAAAGGCAATTTTGAGGGGTCAAATTTTGTAGATTTCAAATTTGAAGTATACCAGCTTGATCAGCTCAGCAAGGTGCATCTTTCCATCCTTTCAGAAGTTTGAATTTTTAGGGTTTCTATGACAAACCCTAATCCAGCTTCAGATCCAGTTTTCAACAATTCAAGTGGTAAGACCTAAATCTTTTATTTCCATTTGAGTTTCTCATTAAGATGTATCACCACACCAAGCTTGAGGATAAGCTTGAAGGAGCTGATAACTTCCGAGCATGGAAGTATAGGATTTGGTTAATCCTAGAAGAGAATGAATTGGACAATTACATAAAGGAAGAGGTTCCAATTCTAGAGGGAGATGAGGCTAAGGCCTTACATAAGAAGGACTTGGTCAAGGCCAAGAGAATCATTGTTGATTCTATAAAAGACCATCTCATACCCCATGTGTCTTCCCTAAAGACACCTAAGGATATGTTTGACTCTTTGACCAAGTTGTTTGAAGGAAAGAATATAAATCGGAATATGACTCTGCGGAATCAATTGAAAGGGGTAAAGTTCCAGAATGGAGAGACCATTCAATCCTATTTCACTAAGGTCTCTCAAATCAAGGAAACAATTGAAGATGTGGATGAAGTGGTGGAGAATGGACAAATTTTCATGACCACTTTGAATGACCTACCTAGGTCATGGGACTCCTTCATCCAAGGTATTTGTGCAAGAAGGAAGTTGATCTCCTTCAGTAGACTATGGGAGGAATGTTCACAAGAAGAAGCTAGACTTGTGGCCCGAGAAGAAAAGATGGGGAGTGAAGACCAAGCTCTCACTACTCACACCAGAAGAAGTAAGTTCAAGAAGGAGAAGCCTAATGTGAGGAAATATTCCCACCATCATCAAAGAGGGAACTTTAAGAAAGACACCTCTCATGGTAGATGCTTGACATGTAATGAGAAGGGACACTTTGCCTAAGATTTTCCGAAGAACAAAGAAGAATTCAACAACAATAGGAAGAAGGACAACAAGAAGAGATATCATGCTCATGCTGCTGAGGATGATGAGCCTCCTAGAAAGAAGGGTAGAGAAGAAAGTGAATATTCTTCAAGTGACGATGAACATGTTCTAATCTCTACTCTCATAGGTATTGTTACACATGGGTGTAATGATTGGCTTATTGATAATGGGGCTTCTAAACATATAACGGGAGTCAAAGAATCTCTTATAGATCTATATGAACATGAGTCACCTCATAAAATGAAACTTGGGGATGATTATCAATACCCCATAAAAGGAAGTGGTGAAGCCTCCTACAAGTTAGACTCTGGGAAGTCCTTGAAGATGCAAGATGTTCTCTATGTACCTAGACTTAAGAAGAACCTCCTCTCCATATCATCTTTGGATGCAAAGGGGATGAGAGTTGCATTTGTGGATGGCCAAGTACTTATGTGGCCTAAAGGTAAGACCATAGATGATGCAGTAGTGACTGGAGAGCAAGAGGGAGGATTGTACAAATTGAAGGGACAACCTGAACATGCCATGGTGCATGAATCCATGGAGCCAAGTGCACTTTGGCATAGAAGGCTTGCTCATGTGCACTATAGGGCACTACCAATTGCAAGCAAAGTAGTAGAAGGTATTCCTGAAATCCAATCAAAGCATGAAGGTGTTTGCAATGGATGTACAAAAGGAAAGAACACAAAGAAGACATTTCCAAGCAGTGAAAGCAAAGAAAAAGGAACTTTGGAGATTATCCACTCCAATGTATGCACACCAATGTCATCCAGTTCTCTGAGTGGGTATGTATATGATTTTTCTTTCATTGATGATTTCTCTAGGAAGACTTGGGTTTATTTCTTGAAGAACAAAGATGAAGTGTTTGATAAGTTCAAGCAATTCAAAGCCTTGATAGAAAATCAAAATGACAAGAAGATCAAGATCTTCAGATCCGACAATGGCGGAGAATTTACTTCAGGGGACTTCAAGAAGTTATGTAGTGATTTAGGGATTAAGAGGCAGTTGACCACTCCCTACAATCCACAACAGAATGGGGTTGCAGAAAGGAAGAATAGAACAATCATGGAAACAACACAGACAATGCTTCATGACCAAGATTTGCCTATGCACCTATGGGCAGAAGCAGCAAGTACAGCTGTATATGTGCAGAACATAACACCTCGCAAGATACTTGACAACAAAACACCCGAAAAAGTTTCTCTGGTAAGAAACCAAAAGTTATCCATCTTAGAATATTTGGTTGTCCAGTATATACACATGTTCCAAAAGAAAAGAGGACAAAGTTAGATCCTTCTGGAAAGAAGGGTATATTTGTGGGGTACAGTGAAAGCTCGAAGGAATACATAATCTACTTTCCAAGATTCTAGAAGATTGACATCAGCAGGGATGTGACTTTTGATGAAAACTCAGCATACATCAATCAAGGAAGACACTTTTTGAAGACTATGAAGAACTAAGGGTACCCAGAACACAAGACACCACCATGAATGAAGTAACACCAGAAATTGATCATGAAATAGAAGATCCACAAGAGCCTGTAGATCCACCCCGTGAAAATAATTCTCACAAGAGGAAACCATCATGGGCTAGAGAGATCATCCAAGATGCAGAAAGGTGTGGTATTCCAGAAGAAGAACACAAAGAAAGAAAAAGGACTAGGTCACACACCATCTATGTTGCCTTACTCTGTGACATTATGAACAAAGAACCTTCCAGTTATGAAGAGGCAGTAGAGAAGAAAGAATGGAAGGATGCCATGATCGAGGAATACCAGTCGATCATGAAGAATGATGTTTGGGATGTAGTCCCAAGACCTAAAGGGAAGTCTGTGGTGAATTCCAAGTGGATCTATAAGATCAAGCATGCTGCAGATGGCAGTATAGAGAAATACAAGGCAAGGTTTGTAGCTCGTGGCTTCTCCCAAAAAGAGGGAATAGATTATGAAGAGACTTTTGCTCCTGTAGCCATATACACTTCCATCAAAATAGTAGTTTCCCTCGTTTCCATGATGAAGTGGAAGATACACTAGATGGATGTCAAGACAATTTTCTTGAATGGTGTAGTCGAAGAGGAAGTGTATGTGGAGCAGCCACTTGGTTTTGAGACACATGATAGGGAGTCATATGTGTGCAGATTGAAGAAATCCTTGTATGGATTGAAGCAAGATCCTAGGACATGGTACAACATGATAGACAAATTCCTATCTAGTTTGGGCTTTACTAAGAGTAAAGCGGATTCCAACCTTTACTATTAGGTTGAGGAAGGAAATCCAGTGATACTACAACTGTATCTGGATGACCTGTTTGTTACAGGTGAGGTTAGATTGATTTCCGACACAAAGAGGAAGATTTTTTCCAAGTTTGAGATGAAGGACTTGGGCATGATGCATTACTTTCTAGGGATGGAGGTGTGGCAGAGTGCAGATGGAATCTTCCTTGGACAAGGGAAGTATGCAGTACAGATCCAAAAGCGGTTCAGGATGATAGACTGCAAGGCCATCGCCACACCTATGGCATCGAACTTGAATCTATTTAGTGATGCTTCATCTGAGTCGGTTGATGTCACTGTGTATCATCAGATGATTGGGTCCTTTATGTGCCTAACGAACACGAGACCAAATATTTTCTTTGTGGTGAACACCTTGAGCCAGCTTCTGACAAATCCTAGACATGTTCACCTGATTGTTGTATAGCATATTCTGAGGTACCTGAAGGGTACAATTGATTATAGGCTCAAGTATGATGCGAATCAAAAGTTTAACCTGGAGGTTTATGTTGATTCAGATTGGGCAGGCAGTGTTGCAGATAGGAAGAGCACTTTGGGGTGTTGCTTCAGTATGGGATCAGGTGTGATCTTGTGGTTTAGTAGGAAGTAATCCTTCGTAGAACTGAGTAGAGTCGAAGCAGAGTATGTCACAACTTGTTCGGCTAGTTGTGAGGCAGTATGGCTGAGGAAGCTACTGCCTAAGTTATTTGATCTCCCGTTGGATGCTACCTATATCTTCTGTGACAACCACAGTTGTGTGAAGTTGTCTGAGAACCCAGTTTTCCATGATAGGTTGAAGCACATTGAGATCAAATATCACTATATTAGCGATATGGTGGAGAGAGGAGCAGTGAAGCTCCTGTATGTTGCGACTGATGAGCATATTGCAGATGTGTTGACCAAACCACTAGCCAGAGTGAAGTTTGAGTACTTCAGAGAGAGGCTTGGTGTTCTTCAGATAGAAGATACTTTGAGGAAGAAGTGATGGGACACACTTGCAGGAGCAATTCCAAGCATGGTGTAAGAGGATCCTCCCATGGATGTGGATGTAAACGTTGTATGATGAGCATTAGGAAGATGCTCCAGATGATATGCATCAGGATGATGCTGTGACGATGATCAGGCTGATAATGCGATGATGATGTGCATCAGGATGATGCTATGACGATGATTAGGTTGATCATGCGATGATGATGTACATCAGGATGATGTGTTGTGTGATGATGATCAATATGATCATAAGTATCAGGATGATACTCCGTGGCCATGAACAGATTGTACTGGTAGCATGTAATAGCTCCCTGGGAGATCCGATAGTCTGAGCTCGGATTCTCTTGCGAGGTTTTTCTATAGGTTGGTTGAGGACAGATTGTGCAGGTGGCATGTAATAGCTCCCTGGGAGATCCTATAGTCTGTGCTAGGATTCTCTTGCGAGGTTTTGCTACATGATTGGTCGTGGATAGGTTGTGCAGATAAGCATATAATAGTGCCTTGGGAGATTTGCAGATACTCTTGCTAGGTTTTGCCTATGGCATATAATAGCTCCCTGGGAGATCTGGAAAATGCTCTTTCGAGGTTTTGCTTGGGAGGACATATAATAACACACTAGGAGATTTGTAAATACTCTTGCTTGGTTTTGTCTATGGCATATAATAGCTCCCTGGGAGATCTGAAAAATGCTCTTGCTAGGTTTTGTCCTATGGCATGTAATAACACCTTGGGAGATCTGATAGGTTGAGTTGTGTGCTCGTAATCAGTTCTGGGATGCTCTTTTGAGGTTTTTCCATGACCACATGTAATAGCGCCCTGGGAGATCCGATAGGTTGAGATGTGTGCTCATAATCAATCCTGGGATGCTCTTTTGAGGTTTTGTGGTGGTCACATGTAATAGCTCCATGGGAGATCTTTTTGGTCGTGCCTAGGCACATAAAAGATCCTGGGATACTCTTTCGAGGTTTTTTTGTCGCATGTAATTAGTCCTGGGATCCATAGTATGGACAGAGATGATGAAGACCTACAGGAGGCTAGGCCTATATTCAGCATGAAAAAGGGCTGGCTCTGTAGAACTAACTATGACGAGAAGAATTGAGAGATAGCCCAGAGATCGAGATGATGAGTACAGCAGCAGTGACGATGATGTTCCGTGATTCAGTGACGATGATCCAGCTCCAGAATTGAAGACTTGTGCCGATATGTATTGATGACCTGTGTCTAGAGAATACCTTCCTAGTTAAGAGGGAGTCTTGATGTATTTGTAACTTCAGAAGATATTCTTGTATTTATTACACTTTTACTTTGTTATATTCATGTTGGAGATGTTTTATTCCTCTAATCATAAGTGTCGTCATTTGTATTTGTAAGTGTTTCAATTGTCGCAAGTGTTGCAAGTGTCGCATCTTATATTTGATGGGTTATTAGACCACTGGTATGGGGTCGGACTTGGTTGAGTTAAGTGGTTGGGTTATTATACTTATTTAGGAGGTTGTCCTAGTTAGTTTATTGGCAGGTCAAGACAGTGCATAAATAAAGAGTGAGTGTGGCTCATTCTATTCATCCACTCACTTCTCCAACTCGCATAGTTGAAAGAGAGAGTTGTGCACAAATGGAGGAGGAGGAGTATCTACTAGAGACATCTCTTTGGGTTTGATCATTGTGATTTTTTATTGTGGCTTATTCTATCTTTGAGTAAGTTGCGGGGTTTTTCACCTTCTTGGTTTTCCCCTAGGAAACTCTGTGTCTATTGTCTCTTGTGTTTATGATTGATATGCTGTACATGTTATTCTCTTAGTGATCCTAGATAATGTTTGAATGCATTTATCAAAAAATTAACATTGTAGAGATACACATTGTTTTTACACAGGAATAATCCCCCCATGCTCAAATCGAGGTTGATTGGGAAACCAAATTTTTTTATTGGATCCATCACATCCAACAACAGGTCCATGATATTTTGCAAAAATCCAATGCTAAGTATAAGCAATGACACGATCAACATCAAGTTTCACACAAATTCTAGGTGGGAGATAAGGTGTGGTTGAATTTGTAGAAAGAGCGCCTCAGAGAGCCCCATCAAAATCCCCCCCCCACTTCTATATGGTCCTTACACCATCACTGAGGTTATGGATGGGAATGATTTTAAGTTAAGTATTCCCCTTTCCTCTACTTGCACCCTGTATTTAATGTGGAGCTACTTTGACCATATTTTCCACCTCTCATGGACACCTCAAAGGTAATTGAGCACTTGTCCCTTACAAAACTCAATCTTGAATGCATTGAGTAGTCGACTATTAACCAAATCATAGACACTGAGATGAAGGGAACTTGCCAACATAGAATCAAATTGTATTGGGTCATTAAAGTAGGGCAACTTCTTCACTAGGAAAAGTTGCTCACCAGGAGTCAAATTCAACAAAAGTTTCCTCCTTTGATGGAGGAACTTGACGCAAAGGGGAGCGTTTCCCCCTAATGGAGGAGAACTGATCCAAGTGGATACTAGTGGCCACCCACTTGTTCTACAGAGTTATAATGGTTCACCATCTTCATGGAAATTTTCTATTGTTTTTTGGATTCCAAATTTACGAGGTCGTTTTGAGGCCCTAAATGATGTTTTTTGGCCAATCAGGGGGTCAAGGTTTTCCACAACACTCCCTATCCCTAATCACAAGTTGTAATTCTTAGTTATTTATTTCCAACAAGCTACTGTGCGCCCTAAATAGTGATTGTATGCAAAATTTGTGCCCCAAGGAAGTTGACATATTAATTAGCCACCTCGAGGCACATAAACCTTTTGGATGATTCATCTCCTAGGGTTAGGTTTTTGTATGTTTAGGGTTTTTTCCTCTTTATGCTTATGATAATAGGCCCTTTTCGGTCTCGTTGTAACCAACTATTGTGAATGAGTGTAGACAACGCATCTCTCGTGAGTCTTCAAAGATTAACTATCACAATTTGAGTTAGTTTGTATTGATTTTTAGTTTACAATATATGCTTCATCCAATCCATTCATTAATAGAATTTAGGTTTTATTGTACTATTGTTCTCTCTGCAAAATATTTGTGTATGTCTTTCCATTTTATATTGCTTCCTTGATTTCGTTCTCTAAATAATCTAGATCATTCAACCATTTCTTCTCCTTGGGTTGAGGAATCACATCCTCAATGTCTTCCATCATCCACTCCAATTGCCTTTTATTTATACACCTTGCAGACCAATATTGGAATACTAAAAATAAGTGTCTTATATTGTAGTGTTGTCTATGGACCTAGAGCCACTCTATTGTTGACACACCACCCCATCCTTAACCCACAAATGAAGGGGCCAACATGCCTCGATCACACCATCAAGTTAACTTACACCTTGTTGTCTTTGTTTAAAGGAAGGGGTCAATAGAATTATGAAAATCACAACAAAATAGAAACTTGTTTGGAAACAAAATAAAACAAGGAATTTAATTCTATATCAACCTACTAGACGATAAGGAAATTAGGACTAAGGGAAAATGCCAAATTTTCATACCCTAAAATTGAGAAATAAATAAGGAAAACATATATTCATGAGTGCAAGTAATTATTTTTGTGTAGGGGTAACAATTGAGATCTTCTATTAACAACATTGTGCCCCAACTCAAAAAGACCATTGCAATGTTAAAACATGTCACATTATAAGTTTAAGGATAAAGTTGTGAGGTGATTTCCTTAAATTCTTGGTGAAGTATCTATGTTGCAATCTTAATGAAATGAAGTTTTGTCGGCATTGTTTCATGACCTCTCTAACATATCTTATCATTGAAACAATTTGAAAATTTGATGCTCAAAACATTTGTTTCTCATATAAGTGATATCAATAAATCAAATGATTTCCACTCGTGAAAATGTGAGTTCCTAGTGGCCAAGCCACAATGTTAACATGGGGGGAGGATGAATTAGAGACTAAAGAAATGTTTTCTTGCCTAGATTTCTTGATATAAGTGTCATATTCCACATCCCTTTATAAACATTAACTCTATGTTAAAAGAAGAATGCTCAACATATCTCTAATCAGTTTTCTTAGCATTATCAATGGTGGCTTGTTGGATTAGTAAAAATAGGGTATTGCATTTCCCCCACTAGGGCGCAAGTCTCTCCAATGACATGCTCATGAGTGCTTGTGCTTGTGAAAACCATTAGAGACATATGTATGTCCTAGGCAACTTTGGTGGCATAAATATCCCTCATTCATGGTTTCTTAGCTAAATGATAACTTTTGTAGCGTAATTAGACATTTATGTTTCTTAAAGATTCAAATTGGAGAAGTTTTCTCTTACTTATGTTAATGAAAAGCATTTAGTTAACATATTTCTTCTCAGTAATAATTTTTATTAACTATTAAACAAAACTATAAATGATAAGATCATGTTAAGACTACCAAATATTAAAATGTTAAGACTACCAAATATTAAAATGGATGCCATGGAACATATATTTCCAAATAGAAAGTTTTACTCTATTTGCATATAGCTTTTTTATTAATCTTGAATTAATTATATATAAAATAATTTATCTTGTAAAATATTTCTTATATTTGTATGGACATATTTACAATCATAGGCATAGTTTATTTGAGTTTTGCTGTTGTTTTTTAAATAATAATGATGAATCAATTATAATTTATTAATAAATAATATTGATGAGTTTGGTAAGTAATTTTATTAAAATTTACTATTTTATGTAATAAGTTTAATTATTTAAAAAAAACCCAAAATAATGAAATTTTATGGAAAAAAATTACAATTTGAGTAGTGATACGATTCTCATTCTCAAACTTGTGTTAACTTCCACAAGGTTGCCATGTTAATAGTTTCGAGGGTTTTTATATTTCTTAAACTTTAAAATTATATGGAAAAAACAAAACTTTGGCTACGCAGGGACGTAAAGGGAAAGGCTCAAAGAAAATGTTGAATAAAGTAAGGGAATAAAGGGAAACTTGGGTGTTCATGAAAACGCCGGGAAATCTAGTTTTCATAAAAGTACCAGTGGTCTGGTGGTAGAATATTACCCTGCCACTGTACAGACCGGGGTTCTGTTCCCGGCTGGTGCAATACAATTACGCTTTTTAAATCATTTTACGTTGTCTGGTTTGAAATGTTGAAATAGATGATGTGCGGGTGAACCGGGTTCGATCCCAGGCAACGGCGTATTTTCTCACACAGTTATTGCGTTTTTCTGCTGTGCTTGCGTTGTGGAATACATATGGAAATGGATGCTCTAGCTTATTCAGTTAGTAAAATGCAGAAAGCACGTACTGGAGGATCCCAGGCTTGAGAGGGCTGCAATCGACTGCTCTAGTTCCGCATAAGTGTTCCGGGAGGCCTTGTTTTCCTTTTGAGGATGGTCAGTTGCTTGCAATTGTCCATCTTGCTCCAGCTTTGTAGGCTCACCTCTTCTCTTCCATTTTCCAAGCAGTTTTCTAGCTGCGTTTGGGGAGGGGAGGAGAGGGGAAGGGAAGTATCGAAAGTTCTATTTCTTCCAATTCCCAAGCAGTTTTCTAGCTGCGTTTGGGGAGGGGAGGGGAAGTCTCGAAAGTTCTATTTCCCAAGCAGTTTTCTAGCTGTGTTTGGGGAGGGGAGGGGAAGTCTCGAAAGTTCTATTTCCCAAGCAGTTTTGTAACTGTGTTTGGGAGGGGAGGAGAGGGGAGGTCTTGAAGGTTCTAGGGGAAGGGAGAGTGGAGATGGTGTAATGGAGATGGAGTCACACAAGGGAGAAGGGGGTATTATCTCTTGATGTTAGAGAGGAAGGATGAATGTCAAGAGTACATCTTCATTAATGTTAGAGAGGAAAGATGAATGTCAAGAGTACATATCCATACATATCCATTTTTAATCATCTCCATCCAACAAAGGAGTGTTAAATGCAAAGAGTGCATATGATTGTTAGTTTTTTACAATCATATCATGGGATATGATTGTTAGTTTTTTGTAATCTTTCTACCTGCTGAAAGACGATCTTGCTTTTTCTTATGTTGGCCCTTACATTAGCCAGTACACTTTGCTTCTCTACTTAGATGTCGCTTACATGAAAGAGGCGTACTTTGTTGAATCTTTGGAGAAAGGGTTTTATTATTTGGAGGGTCCTATTGTTGTAATATGAGGAAGATTGTGATCCATTTAGAAGGGTTGAGAGGATAATGTGAGAATCTCCAATATTGGGAACCACCTAGGAGGTATTGTTTCTTTGGAGTTTGATTCCTTGGAAGGCTTCAAGGGGTTCTACTTCGTTAGAGATTGTTTTTCTTGTTGTCCATCAAGGACATAAATGATCCCTCAACACTCATGCATGCCACCCATAGACTCCCATTGAAGCTCCATTGGAGAATAACATATGACAATGATGATGGAGAACATAAAATCTTCATCCCCCAATCTCAATTTCCATTTTTCCATTATTAAAGGTTTGACCTTTGCATACTTGGTTAATCTCCAAGGGAGTGCTATAAGCTATCAATGCCAGAGGGAGTGCTTGTTTGTGGCTAACCAAATTTGTGAGTTTATGAGGGAGTGCTTGTTTCTGGCTAACAAAGGGTGATTTTTAAGAAATGATGGTTTATCTTTGGGGGAGTGCTAGAAGCTATTGAAGACAGAGAGAGAGTTTGTTTATGGCTAACCAAACATGTGAGGCTATGTACTTGGGGAAGGAGATTCGTTTTTTTGGCCATTAAAGGGTGATTTTTAATAAGTGATAAATATACTCTCCTCTAATTGAAGAATAATTTATTCAAGTTTGCTTGGGATATATGTCGATATACTCTCCTCAAGCAAATCTTTATGCATTCCTGCTGTTCATTTAGATTATAATATTCTGAAAGCTTTTGTTCTTAAAAAAATTCAGGCTTTTGTGGTGAGAATTTGCGGCTCGTTTCAAAACCTAAATAAGAAACCTGCTGTAAGTAACTTTGCTTGTTTAAGGGACATGTTTCTAAATTCTACAATCTGATGTCCTCTTTCATGCAATGACATTGTTCTCCGTTTTGTTCGTTAACCAAGAAACAAAAAATAAAGAATCTCAAATCTGCTATGAATATGTGGTTGGAATTGTAGGCACTGTAGTAGGTTCGCAACTACTCTATACAATTGTCCTTTCCAATGACTTTGCTAATTGCTTTCATCGGTGGAAATTATGTTCGTCAGTTTAGTTAAACACATTTTTCATCTTGTGTTACCGAGGCAATAGGCAATAAACTCTTCTTCCATTTCATGGATTTAAACATGGACTATGCATACATGAAAAACAATGTGCTACAAGTTTTCTGAAATCTTAACAAAAGACAAAAAAATCTAACATTTGCTACGAATATGCGATTGGAAATATAGATAGTTGAATAGATATGCAAATGCTCTATATGGTTGTTATCTCTGGTGAGTTTGTTGGCTGCTTTCATCTCTGTACCTTGTGCTTATGGATTTAATCAGGCACTTTTGTCATGCCATTTTGCAACAGAGAAAAGCCGTCTAGACTCTTCCGTTAACACTCAGAGATCTGAATTAAAAATATCAAGGTTACCAAGATATTAAAAATGTAAACATAATTAAATTCTTATTATGTTTACATTGCGTTTAAGTATGAAATTAAATTGTTACACAGTCATAAAGATGGACAAGTTGCCAAAATTGTTGCATTCCAAGGATATCATCTCCTAAGATCTACTTGGTGTCCCATGGATAAGCTGTTTATTGATTTTTAGGTTTGGATAAAAATGATAATCATGACCAAAGCAAGTAGAACAATTTATTTATTTTATATACACTAAAAGAGTCCATCGTGATGATCTATATTTCGACACTATAGACATTTTTTTATTATAAATCTTTTCTTAACTCGCCCTTCCCGTAATTAATCAGAGAAAAATAAATCTCCAGTTGTACTAAAAAAATGTCATTTTTATATTTATAGATAGTAACAATCCAAAACTTATATTTGGTTGATTGAAGTGTCTCCAACAAAAGGAATCTATTGAAGTGTCTCCATAGTACACGCTTATTATTACTAATAAGAAATGCATAATTAATTATTAATAAACCATGATATAGTTAAGAAATCTACCAAAGTTAGATGAGCTTCCTACTTACACGTGTATGTAAGTGATCACCTAAAACTGCGTCAAAATAATAAAAATATAATAAGTAAGAAACCCCTCCCAAACCATTCATTGATTATGGTTCAGTCACCCAATGATATGACTTGTCAACTTGAACTACACCGGCTAAGAGCTTGTGTTCCCTAAGTGTTTTGCAATAATTATTAAAATTTAAAAGCATAACGTATTAACCATATGCAAATAGTGATGATGAAATTAAAAGTAAAAGAGTTGGTTTTGAAAGAAAAACCTATGACGTTCTCAATAATTTAGAAGTTTTGACTTTGTAAAAAAAAAATTTGATGTTCACGTGCGAGTTTGAATGTGTGACGGCGTTGGAGCTCTTCTACAGTGACTTACATAAGCAAGAGACCGACACTGGAAACTAGCAAGAACCCTCTCCATATCTCTACACGAATCTCTCCCCGATAAGGAGTATCAAAAAATTCTCCTGGGGCACAAGAAAGAAAATTATTTGTCGCACGTTAAATTACCTGGAATATGGAATACAAATGGGACTGTATAGCTCTATAGCCACGCCATCTCTGAAAATAACCGTGACACTGTCTATATTGGCTAAATGGAGGAGAAAATTAAAAAAAGTCCATTCCGTAAATTTCAATATTATATATTACATTGCCAAAGAATCGATATTATATATTACACTGCAATAGAATCAGGAGAACTCCGGATCTATTCATCGTTTAAGTTTATCTTTATTTTCATAAAGATCGAACGGTGTAACAGTTCAGATATTTTTAAAGCAATTTTCATTTTCATAAAGATTGAACGGTGTAACAGCTCCGATATTTTTACAGCAGTTTGGGCAGTAATGAAATATTACAGATAATCTCCATCTTTAAGAAATAAAGAAAGAATTCAAATAGTTACATGTTGAATATTCACATAACGATCATGACAGTTAAAAAAACAATACATATATGAGAAGTATGCAAGGGGAATGATAAGGTTTTTTAATAATGCCTTAGAAGCCGCATACACAAAGTCTACACTAGTACATATTCAATGTCCATATGTATCTCCTTGTGGAACATAATGCGCTCAATATTGACAGCAACTTCTGCATATTGGGGATGTCATATCAGTGAATTTATTTGTTCCAGCTTCCAATCTTCACACAATGGCTGACCCGCTACGTCACTTTCATGTTGTTGAAGGTATACTTCCTACCTATGGAGAATAGCGACCTCCTTTAAGAATACATCGTTTAATGATAGGGTTTGCAGTTGCTTGGCAGACATTGAACCTTTGTTTGGTTACTATTAAAACAATTTTAACACCTTTTTAATATCCTGTCAAAAACAATCTACATTTTCAAATTACAATTGCAATGTATCTTTCAAAATTGTAATCTCTGGTCATTTTTCAAATTGCAATTGCAATGTATTTTTCAAAATTTTAAATCTCTTATTATTTTTCTCACGATACTTACTTTGTAAATTACACTACATAAATTTAACCCTTTTTAAGGAATTGACATAGTGCTAAAATCCTAGCCCATTGGGGGCCAAAAAGCCCCAAAACCTAAAAAAAACCATCATATTTCACATTATTAAATCTAGAAAAAACCATCATATTTCACATTATTAGTTTGGAAAATTTGTACAAATTTAAAAAATTTATAGGTCTTCAGAATTATATACATAAACAATTTGGGCCTTTAGATTGGTATTAGTTTGAGCTTTTTTATCACAATCAGATTCAACTTCAAGTCCAATTCGTTTAGGCAGGGACTTGAAGCTCCGCTTTTTTCAATTTTTTTATAATAGTGATCATTTAAGTAAACAATATCAATTTTATAATAATTATAAGCCATGCATTTTTCCAAACAACATGACCTATTAGCCAAGACATGTATTTATATACACATCCATTGTATTCATATCAATCAAAGCAATTTCATATATTCATATAATAAGTAAACATTGTTTAATATGGATATATGGGATTTTTGTATGAATTCATGAATTAAATTATCAATTTCACTTCAAGATCTCATGATTTATCACTTGAGTTATTGGAAAAATATATGTTTAAAAACATTTTAAAGTGTTTGAAACCCAATAGAGTCCTAAGTGTCATAACTATAACAAAATAAACAAAGTTTAATTATTTACTTTATAAAATTATTAAGAGTAAGAATGATAATGTCTAAGAAAAACATAAGCTTAAATATTTTGAAGTATTTGAAATGTAACATTGTTCCTAGAAAAATATAAGGTCAAAAATTTTCAAGTAATTGAATTACCACAAAAATGAGAAATTAATGGCCAAGGGGTTAATTACGACTTACTAGGGTTAGTTAGGGGCATGTGGGGGTTAATAAAGGGTTAATTACAGGTACTATGTCATAATGAGTGATAGTAGGGTTAATTAGGGGTTAATCAAGGGTTAATTAGGGGGAATTAAGGGGAATTAGGAGAAAAGTAGGGGTTAACTAGGGGTCAATTAGGGGTAATCATCAATTAGTTATGGGTTAATTATTTGTAATTCATGGCATTTATGGGTATTTAGGGGTTAATTGTTGGTAGTTATTACTCAATTAATGGTAATTAGGGTTACATTGTGATCATTAGGGTTAAGTAGGGTTAATTTGTGGTAATTAAGGTTCAAAACTAGTGATACTCAGGGTAGTTATTGTATTCATCCTCATCATTAGTGTTATCATCATAGTCATGGTCATCATCATCATCTTTGTTGTCATTGTCATTGTCATCATCATCACATAACATATATGTAAAACATATATATAACATTTAAATAAAAAATATTTGAGTGAACCATATTAAGAAAAATTATAATAGCCATGCTCTATTTAAAAAGACATATAGAAAACAATTATACAATGATCCTATTCTATGAACCCAAAAATTAACATGCCATACCATATTTATATCCATGCCTTCACCTATCACATTGGAAAACATCAAAGCTCAGTGGCACTCACCCTTAATAGTAACGAAAGCTTGAATGCTCATCTTTGATACTAGCACACATTCACTACCATCCTCCTCCTCATCATCATTATCACCATCCTCGTCACATTATCATCATCTTCGTCATCATCATCATCACCATCATCATCATTGTCATTATCATAGTGAATTAACACTACTTGCCATCATTCATTAATGCCCACCATTCTACTCTTTCCTCACTTTGATTAAGTGTTAATTTCACTACCATTTATGATACAACCTAGATCTTATCATGAGTTGTTGGTATTCCGTTTCTTGATTTGTGTTGAATGGCTATTACATTGTTTTTCTTGAGTCATTATTAAGTGTATGTTAAATATTATTCACGAGAGTTTCTTCCCACTTGGACAATTTTGAGCTTCCTCCTATATAACAAGTTATTTGGAGATTTTGCATGGCATATCAATTTATTAAGACTTTGTGAAGAATTTGGAATCCATGATCATATCGGGGTGTTGAATTTTTCTTAAATCTTCGTAATAACCAAACCCAATGCACTCGAGTGTTGTTTGTAGTGTGTTATATATTATTTAATTTATCTTTTGAACATTCTAGATGTTAAAAAGTTGAATAATAAGACTATTTTGAAAAGCATGTATCATAAATATTTTGGTATTATAGAATTTATATGGATTTGCAGACAATGTCTCATTAAAATGGTGGGATAACACACAAGAATTCAAGATATTTTATGGTCATATACAATACTTGAGAGTCCCCAAAATAGACATAAATAAGTTTTTTTTAATTATTATATTATATTATACATATCCTCATAGAAGGAAGGAATGGAAGTAAACAAATATAATCATTTACACCCAATTAGCTATATATTTTTTAACCATTACTAAAACATTTGATAAAATTTTAAAGAATTTTTCTAAACACTACAATAAATAATAAATTGATCTAAATTCTTAAACATTAAATAGAAATGAATATATAACTTAATCCCATCATAATTCAATGTTGAATGTGAAGAGTTTATACCAGCAACATGTGTTTTATATAAGTTGCCATTAAAAGTTAAAATTAGGTATTCACCTAATTAGTGGTTAAATTATTTATTTTCTTCTTCTTCTTTTTTATGAAGCACAGGTTATTATTTGTTTTAATGCAAACTCACTTATCATCCTTATTCAAGGAAAATCACGTTACCTTAGATGAATTTCTAGTGATTTGTAAGGGGGCATACTTTCACTCCTGCTAGATGTCTTTGGTTGTTAGGCCATTAACTTGTTTCCTTACATTTAAGGAAAATTATCTCTTAGCTAATTAAAAATATTTTTATATCTTAATCCAGGACCAAAATGATGGTTCCATCTCCATATAATATCATAATATGCTTAGTATCCCCTCTTCTACATCATCATTGAAGTTATGTAAATCTCATATGATATCATGTATTCACCAAAAATTAGCTCCATAAATGAGGCTATGATACTATATCCAAATCTCATATGATATCATGTATTCACCAAAAATTAGCTCCATACATGAGGCTATGATACTATATCCAATTGAAATTTTACTTCATGAAGAAAGAGGAAAAAAAAAAGAAAGAAAGAAAGAAAGAAGGAGGAGGAGGAGGAAAGATAGAAAGAAAGAAAGAAAAAAAAGAAAAGAAAAGAAAAGAAAAGAAAGAAGATATAATTAAATTAATAAAAAAAAATGGAAGTTTTGGATTGAATTTAAAATTGATGAAGTGTTGGGGGCTCAATAGAGCATAAAAAATATCTTACATACATGGATATTCAAGGATGATGATTGTTTTGAAGTGGTTAGATTAAACACTAAGCTTGAGACACATATTGCTCTTGTTGTTATTATTCTTCTCCTCACTCATCCAAAACTATGTTTCCCCATTGTGTCTTCTTGTGTCTTCTTCCTGGAATTAACCTTCTTCTAAATTCTTTGATATATCCTTAAACATAATAATTTCCCATTACATATAATATTCCCTTGATCCAAATCCTCTTTTTGCCTTGGAATTGAGATTGTTAATATCTTGATTAAATGTGGCTATTGAAACCAAACATAAACTCACTATCCCTATATCCATCATGATCTTTACCATGCTCACCGATCTAGAAAGTAATGATTATATAAACCATGTTCTAATTTCTCATATGTACTTCAACAAGAGTGTTGTACATCAAGGGTCCTCATCATAAATTTCACCTTGATCAAATGGAAATTCATTCTTTGTACTTTTTATTATTTTCTCCAATGACTAAGATATATGTAATCATTGTATATGTATTTGATATGCATGCTATATGTATTTGATGTGCTCGTATTACTTAGTAAACTTAATCATAATGATTGAAATATTTGTACAGACACTGAATAGTTGATTTCTCTACCCAATTTTTACAAATGTGGCTTAGGAGCATAAAATTTTCCATAGCAATTGGAGAAGAGCAATTCAATCACCAAGAAGATGCTTACTGCATGTTGTCATCCCCGTGTTTTGTGAAATAAATGTTTTCTTTCTTATGGGAGTTTTGATTTGAATTGAATTTATATGTTGTGAGTAGGTGAAAGGTTATAGTTGCAAGTTAGTTCATACTCGAACACTAGCCATAAGTTTTTTTGGCTTTTTTGCACTTTGAAACATGTATATATCACATCACATCATCAACTTAAGAAACTATAAATCTCCATTAAAATAAAATATTGAGAAAGTAAAAGTTATTATCCATCCATTCCATTCACTTGTTGGCAAATAACAATCAATCCTTCATCATCGTCCTCATACACTACCCACCTGTTGACCTGACCTGCCCGCATGGCAATACATGATGCTCAGCTAGCTAGTTTTTCATAGCTACCTGAAGAGGGAATAATAATAGCGTTTGGAATGATAGTGGACTTAGATGCCACACGATTTTGTGATTCCATGGAAAACATGCAATTCTCATTTTAATGTTGAAACATCATCAATTCTTGAAATTGGTTAAACTGGGTTATATAGGTTGCATTTCTACATCAAGGTTTATTTTGCTGATTCTTTATTAACTACAAGGGTTTAAGGTTTGTTTCAGTAATCTGGATTGTTTGTTTTAGATTAAATGTCCAATTTTAAAATTACCTAGATCGCCAAAATTGTAGTTTGAACACTCCAAATGGCGATATCTACAAGAATTGCTCTATTGGATTTGGAATTGCTCTATTGGATTTGGATAGTCGAGGACATTTTAGTTAGAGCTTATACTGCTGCAAATTGCACAATGATAATGGGTGAAAAGAAATTCATCAATCTATTTTTTCTTATTTCTTGTGATTTTTTTGTTTCTGTAGATTTACTATTTTTAAATTATATCATAATTTTCAATTATCACATTTGAAATTTTTCATCCCAAATTCCATAAAAATTCCATTAACTTGTGGAACGGATTAGGATATGTATTAGTAGTGCAACTTGTACTGTATTTGTCAATTCCAACCCTAGAATTCCTGGTAGCAATTTGACGGTCAATGAAATTATAGAGGTAAGTTTATATTTTCCTTGCTCATTAACACAATAAACACTCAATAATTCTTGAGCTTAATATAATAAACTTGCAATATATTATTGTAATCATTGCCCTTTTCTAATTATAATGATTGAAAATTAACTATAGAATCATGGTCGGAATGGTTACCATATTCGATTACTCCTAAGCTGCTGCGAGCAGTAAGTGGACATCTCGGGTTGGACAGGTGTTTCGGATGGGATACGAACAAAACAACTACGGTTGTTGGGTGGCCACTGCAGCTACGGTTTTGAGAATTGAAGTGCCGCCAGGCCTGTGGTCAAGTGCATTGTCCGATGGAATGTGAGTGAATGCCCATGAGGCACAATGGTCATATCTTATTTAATTAGGTGGTATTCTTAAAAAAAATTAAAAATATGGTTTTTAAATTTATTTTATTTATTTTTTAAATTTTACAATCTCTAAAAAAATAAAAATAAATAAAAAATTGAAAATGAAAATATGAAAATAAATAGAAACTTTTGTAAAAACAAGTAAATAACAAAGTGTTGAGATGCCTCTTGCAATAGACATATAAACCAGAAATCAAATGCAATACATAAGATAAAGATGTTCCTGAATAATAAATTAAGCAAGGCGAAGCAGAGCTTTAGATTTCACCAAAGCTTACATAGATCTTTTCTCTCATGCCAGTGGATATTTGAAAACCATAACAATTTATCCAAACCAGAAACTAAAGGGATTTCCCCAGAGATTCAAAATACCTAAATAAAAAGAACAAGATCGCCGATTTGGAATCCTTTAAAATAAAATGAGCAAAGAATCCCAAACCAAGCAAATGCAGCCTTAGTTTTTAACCACACCAATATTTTCTCATTAAATATTAGAGCTATAAGTTTTTAGTATAGGCATGAATAGAGAAGAGCAAGATGAACGCCCGATATATAAGATAGGAAAGATCTTTAAAGCGAAATGAGCAAACAATCGAGAAGCAATCAAATGCAGCCTTGAATTTTATACTAAAAGCTAAAGAAATATTTTCTCCTCCAATTACTTATAAGCTTTGATTGCAAGCACGATCACTGAGATTAGAGACCAAACACAGCACATTTTCTTGAGGCATTCTACAGAGAAATGATATTTGAAAGCGTACAAGTACATAATAACGTATCTTTTGTCTTCGGGCCCGCAGGTATTTGAAAATCATAACAGTTTATTCAAAGCAGAACTGAAAAATATACTCCACCGTTTTAAAAAGATAAAAGGAGCATGGGAGTGATTAAGAACTCTTCAAAACATAAATAAGTAATCAATCGTGAAGTAACCGAATGCGGCCCTATTTTTTACCTACATAAATATTTTATCATCAAATACCAGAATCATAAGCTTTTATTCTTAGGCATGATCACAGAAACAGACGAAGTAGATCTCTGATTTAGAAGATAAAGATTATCTTTAAAACACAAAAAGAGCATGCAAGTGCAGCGCTATAATATCTGCTGATCCTAGGCACTTTCACCACATCAGAGTCTCCGAACATACAACATTTTCTTGAACACTTTGAAGAGAATTGAATCTGGATCTTCCTTATTTTTAAGGACATAAATATTCTCATTAAATGTTATAAGCTTTCATTGCAGGAATTAACACAGGATAAGAAGAAGAAGGCCAGATTTGGAAAATAGAATGATCTTTAAAACAATCACTGAGCGCTCAAATGCAGCTTCGATTTTCCACTAAAAGCTAAAAAAAAGAAAATCTCATCAATTATCAGTTATAAGCATTGATTCAAGGTATGATCACAGACATCAAAGCCCGAAGAGGCAACATTTTCTTGAACATTTTGCAGAGAATTGAGTCAAGATCATCCAGCTTTTTTCCTCTCGCGATAATTGGAGGAGGTCGAGGCCTGAAAGAGGCCATGAGAGAGATAACCGTCAGTGGCCGCGGCAGTGGCCAGTTCAGAGAGGTCAGCGGGAGATCTAGGGTTGGCCATCACCATCAAAATCGCCATGCTAGCGTTCTTTCTGATCGGGCCATCGATGAGGTGAACGCCGAAGAGCTTCACCCCGCCACAGTTAGGGCACGTCCTGGAGTTGTGTCCGTTGTTGCCGCAGTTGGAGCAATCAATGCCTAACAATCCAATCCCATAGTATGATTCTACTCAAACTAATGCTACTCAAATCAATGGCTAACAATCCGATCCCATAGTATGATTCTAGATAATTATTTCGAACCCCTTCACCATCAGCAACTTTCCATAGCCTCTATTCCCCCAATCCACTTGAGTCAATGGGGTGAATACAACCATTTCTCTTTTTCTATAAGTGTCTCACAACTTGTCAACTCTGATGCCATTGCCAAGTTTCCATAAAATTAATGAAAAAATCCCCACTATTTCTTTGCCTCTATGTACTTAGTGCACCCAAGTCACTAGGGTGAATATGACCATTTCAATTTCTCTATAATTGCCCCATAACTTTTTAGCTCTATTGCCATTGCCAAGCTTCCATGAAATTATTGAAAATGCCCCACCTATTTCTTGGCCTCAATACCCTCAATCCACTCAAGTTAGTAGAGTGAATATGATAGTTTGTCTTTCTCTATAATTGCCTCACAATATTCCAACTCTATTTCCATCACGCCTTAATGCCCCCAATCCAATTGACTTAATGGGATGAATAAAGCAATGTCCACTTCACTCAATTAGATGAATACAACAATTTCTCTTTCTCCATAATTAAGTCATAAAATGATCCAACTTTATGGACATGGCCAAGTTTTATAAAATTATTAATAAAGAACCCACTTATTTCTTTACCTCTATATCTCAAATTGCATTCAAGTAAGTTGAGCTAATAAAACCATCTTTCTTTATAATTTCCTCAAGTTTTCAAACTTTATCACTATCATTCAATTTTCATAAAATTAGAATCTCCACCTATTTCTTCACCTCTATATTCCCATTACATTCAAATCTTATCTTTTGTTTTTTCTCTCATTCCAAACTCACATAAAAAAGAACTTTTTGTTTTTCTCTCTCCCATTCCAGCTCACACAAAGAACTTTATACCTTCATAATGCATCCATGCTCAACCATCCTCTCTTTATTGGATAATTTAAATGGTATATGTATATACACCAATATAGATTCATCTTAAACTCAAATCTATAAAGCACCAAGAGGGATCCAATTTCTTGAGGTTTATTTTTTATATTAAATTTTTTACACGTCCTGAAATAAATTTACACCTCGAGAAATTTGATCCCTCTTGGTTCTCCATAGATCCAGGTTTAAGATGGAACTATATTGGTTTTAATAATTTATTTTATAAGTAGACATGGATATTTTAAATACTTTTCATTTGGTTTGATTTTTTGTATTTTATGAGCCGACATGATATATTTTAAAAAAAATTATTTTTATAATGTCATGTTACATTATATTACATGAAAACATCTCCCTCATACTAGACTGTAGAGCACATTGCTCCTCTCTAGTCTGTTCCAACGCAAACCAATTTTGGGGAATTTTAGCCTAGTTCAAACTCCAAATTGGTTTTGGACATGTTCTTAACTAAACCGGTCGATTTGGTTAAGAATTGGCATGTTCAAATAAGAATTGGTTGAACTCATTGATTTGGATCTCAGCTCGCTAGTTTGGAACCAACTTGACCTGCAACACAAAGACAAAACTAAAATAATAAATATATAAACCCCCCTTGTTTTCTTCACACTCATCATTGAGCATTCAAGAGTATTTGAAGACTTAAGAGCTATATAAAAGAGAGTTTATTTAGAGAGAGACTGGAGTTGATTTGGAATTATTTGTGGACTGATTTTAGTGGATAAAAAATCTAGATCAATGGTTAATCTTTAATAGAAGCACAACCAACCGTAGGGAAAAATACAATCCCACTTTCTTGGAAGAGATTGATCTCTCTTTATGTTGATCTAAGATGAGGATGGCAATATACATGTTAACATTGATGAGGACCTTGATCTAGGGAATGATTTTCTTGGGGTGGAGTGATTTGTTTGTACTATGCAATATGATTTGTTTACTCTACACGCCGTTTAGAGCTTCAATTTTTATTTATTTTCATTCATATTGTCAATTATATGTGTCACATATAAATTGCACTTTTTCTATAATTATCTTTACACATCTTATACATGAGAAATTTCCTGAGATTCAAACATGTTTTTGAAAAGGAAACACATGTTCTTAACCATCGAGCCCACTTAATAGAATTTGATTTGATTTTAATTTTGGTTCGTGATTTAGGGAATTCCGAGCTTGTAACGCCCCGTTTTGACATTACTACCTGAACTACTGTTATATGTTGTATTTGTTTGATTGTGAGACTTCGTTGGTTTGACGACACTGTGGACATATGGTTCTATTATTTTTCCTATATATATATGTGTGTGTGTGTGTGTGTGTGTGTGTGATGTTAGTATTATGATATGTAGTCATGATAGATATGTATCATGTGTTAATTATGTCTTATATATGCAAATTACTGAATGATGGGTACGTGGATACACCTCGCCAGTTGGCAGGGTGGCATACCAGATTGTCTGGTCGGTTGAGTTTCAAGGGTTTGGGAAGGCTTTTGGTTGTAGGGCTACAACAGGGCATACAGCAAGCAGGGCATACAACAGAGCAAAAAGGAGAAGCAAAGGAGATCTACTAGCTAATTACAGGTACTTATCCTACAAGTATATTGATCATTTCTAACTCTGTCATATTATTATTTCAAGTTATTGTGAACGAAACTTATGTAAAATTAGAACATACATTTATATGCTATTACACTTGCAACAGCTAGTAAATGTTAGTAACAAATGAATATGACATGTTTATTCCAATCCCGTAAATGTGAACTTTATATTTCTTTTACAAGCATGAAGTTTAACTGAAACATGAAAACATGAAATTTGACACAGTATGTAACAGTAAAAAGTTTATATTTATTTATTAAATAAGGGACCTAGGTTAGGGGTACTACAGATCTAGTTCTAGTTTTGACTACTTTGCTCACTCTTGGTAGACCAAAGTCCTACCTCTAAGAGGAGAATGGGATGGGGAGCATTACTCTTAACTTTAAAGTTTTAAAATAAAAAATGCTTTTAAATTTGTTCAATTTTTCTCCGAATTTCTTTAAAAATATTGAAAACATAAACTTCATAACCATAAAGATACAATAAATATAAAATAATATTTAGTTCTAGTATATTTAATAAACCTCCAATATAGTTTTTTCACACGAGGAAACATTTTTGTTAAGGTTTTATCATGCATATTTTTTCCCTTTTTCCATATTCTCTTGAATCAAATTCTAATATACCCATTTCTCATTTTTTAAAATTTAAATATTTCCTTTTTTCTTTTATATTTATTCTTTTCTAAATTAATGGAAGAAATTTCATCACCCATAAACATTAATATTTTTTTAATAAAATTTTTTATTGTGTCTTCTATCCTTTTTTTAAAAATAAATTACATATATTTTTTCCAAGGAAATTTTTGTAGGAGGGGAATTTACATCTCAAAGAGTGGAGTATACCTACATATCCTACTAATGGAGGAATACTTCTCTAATGTTCCAGAATATCCATGTTTATAAAAGAGGGACTACAACCCTAACTTGTGGTCAAAGTTACATTTGAATATATGCACTATAGAATGATTAATTTATTTGGTCATAACTCAAACAAATAATGTTACAAGTTTCATTCCTTGTTAGTATTTTCATGAACTTATAAGCTCTTTGCTACTCCCATATTATAATGCAATCAAAAAGTGGATTTAAGGTTTGATCACAAGAGAATACTTACATGTGACAAAAACAAAGTCCCTAACATATTTAGATATATATCTTGAAGAGTCTTCAACTAAAAAAGAAACATAAATTTACCATAAAACCAAAAAAACACTACCACAGTTCCTTAATCTTGAATCTTTTAAGCATTGAAAGGTTTGCACTCAAATTTTCTTACTCTTTAATAGGTTTGCAACATTAATAAGACACCAAGGCCTTAAACTAAGCCAACTTTATTATCAACTTTTAGCTCTAAATTAATCTTGTTTGACTACACTTCTAACTTGTTGTATGTGTACTTCACATTGTAACTTATATTATTTTACAAAATTAAATATATTTGCACCTTCGGAATTTTGAAGATAACTTAACATTTGTCCACCTATAATTACATTTACATGCTTTCATACATTAATTGCTTGAATTTTTTTGTACATTTTCCACATTTAGCATTTTTCTACACTTCCTTGAACTTCATGAGCATTTCCACTTCAAAAGTTCTCCCATACTTTCATAATTGCATCACTTCCACCTTTCCCCTTATTACAACGTACTTTTTGCACCATCAAGTGCAATTTCTAGTAATGTTTTAATATATGAAACTTGAAATTATAAATAAATAATTTGTTTGAGTTATATTTTACATCTTTTGGGAAAGGTAGCTTACTCATAATCAAACATTATACTATTAAGTGCCATTACATTATACAATACAATGATACAAGTGTCATATCAATACCATATCATTAAGTGGTATTAAATTAACCAAGACAATAATACACATGGGCAAATGTCATTTAAACATTATATCATAACTGTGTTACATATATTAAGATTGTAATGTATTAAGATAGTGAGGTACATGGATAAGTGTTATTGAGTTATGTAGGGAATTGGTAGAAGCTATAAAAAGGTTTTCATGTGTTGTTAGGGGAAAATCCACTACCAAATGCCTTGCTTCATTTCAAAGAATAAACATAGCAATAATTACACTAAATCTAATCCCCATTGCCATCCCCAATGCTAACAAAGGCATTTTTTCATCTACATGGCTTAACCACGCTCTTTTTATATTCATGTTGTAATTGACAAACAACTCAGTGAAATTTGTAATCCATTGAGGAATACTTGCATGGAGATTATTATCTATAATGCTTCAAACATATAAGTTGCCAAAATTTGCAAGACATGGAGGAAGTTCACCTATAAATTCATTGTTTATTACATCTAGGAACAAAAGATTGGTACAATTGGATAAAGATGAGGGTAGAGTCCCATACAACTTATTATTGTTGCAAGGTTTCTGTGAAGCTAACCACCATAGAAACCTTGCAACAATAATAAATAAGTCTACTTGTAGATGCCCTTAGTAGGAATATGTCCCTCCAAGTTGTTTTCTGATAAATTTAAGGTCTCAATTGAAACCAAACCATTAATATCATTAGGAGTAGTCCCAGAAAACCTATTACTATATATGCTTAGTTCTATGAGAGATTTTAGTTAACCTATGCTATATGATATTTTCCCAATAAATTTGTTTAAATCCACATACAAGTGCTTCAATGAATGAAGATCTCATATGGCTCTTGAAATTGTCTTGTGAGATTATTGTTGGAGAGGTCAAGGGATTCAAACTTCTGTAAATTGGTAATGGCTTCATGAATAGGACTAGTGAGTATATTATGACTCAAATATAGGTAAGCCAATTTAGTCAAATTGAGAATGGCTTCTAGCATGGAACCACTAAGCATATTATAACTCAAATCTAATTTAACCAATTGACTCAAATTAGCCAGGGATATATGAATGCTACTAGTGAGCTTATTTGAATAAAGATATAGTGTGGTAAATGAGTCAAATTGTGAATGGATTGGAATATCACTACAAAAAAAACTATGATTAGTGTCCCTTTTTGCTTCTTTTTTTGCTTCTAGACCCCCTTTTAATGTATTTTCCTTCATTTCCTTATCCAAGTCGGTGCAATTTCATGGGTCGACGCAATTTTAGGCATTTTTTGTGTCCTTTTGCTAAAGTCGGTGCTAAACCTGGTGCAAATTGCACCAAGTTTATCATTGGATTTAGTGTCAAGTTTAATGTCGAGTTTTGAGCCGAGTTTTGCACCTGGTTTTGCACCAATTTTTGTGCCTAGTTTTCACATCTACGCTTGTTACACCCCCTAAATTTGCGTCCATGTTTTCCCCCATTTTTGTACCCACATTTGCATCCACTTTTGCATCCTTTTTTGCATCCTCTTTTGCATCCACTTATGCTTCTTTTTTTGCATTCCTTTTTGCATCCCCTATTACGTCAGGTTTTGCATCTGGGTTTATGCCTCATTTTGCATCTAGTTTTGCGTCTACTTTTTTTCATCCATTTTGCATCTACTTTTGGATCCACTTGTCCGTCCACTTTTGCACCCATGTTTGCATCTCGTTTTATATCCATGTTTGCATCCTTTTTTGCATCTACTGTTGCATTCACTTTTGTTGTGCCCCAATTTGCACCCCTTTTTGTGCCTACTTTTGTACCCTCTTTCGCTTCCACTTTTGCATCCACATTTGCATCATTTTTTACATCCAGGTTTGCATTGACTATTGCGTCCTTTTGTGCATCCATTTTTGCATCCACTTTTGCACCTGGTGTTTTGCACCTAGTTTTGCATCTAATTTTGTTGCATCCAATTTTGCACCCATGGGTGCATCTACTTTTGTGTCCCTTTTTACATCATATTTTGCATCCATGATTGCATCCTTTTTTGCATCCACTGTTGCATCCACTTTTGTTGTGCCTCATTCTGCACCTAATTTCCCCCCCACTTTTGCATCCACGTTTGTATCCTCTTTTGCATCTAGGCTTTCATCCATTTTTTCATCTAGTTTTGTGTCTAGTTTTGCACCTGAATGTTGAATATGACAATGAGGATTATGATGATGACATTCACAATGACTATGATGATGATGATAATGATGTTGTTGTTGTTGATGATGGAAACGATTATGATGATGATGATGATGATGATGGCAATGAAATGAATGATGGTGATGGTGATGATGACAATGACAATGATGATGATAATGATGATGATGACAATGAGGACGATGATGATGATAATGATGATGTTGATGATGTTGATGATGACAATGAGGATGATGATGATGATAATGAAAATTATGATGATGATTGTCTTGCAAAATAGAGTTGTTATTTCTCATGCATAGATCATATGTGTCCTCCATGACCCTTTTCTAGTAATCGCATCTTTTGGGTTGGTGATATTTCTTATGCCAAAGGTAATTATGAATAGTTGATGACAATGCCAATAATCATGATGCTGATGATGATGAAGACAATGACAATGACGACAATGATGACATGAATAATGATTATGATGATAATGACAATGATGATGCTGACAACGATGATGGTTATGATGACGATGACAATGCCAATGACCTTTGTGAAGAATTCTTAAAATGCCATCATTGTCATCATCACAACCATTATCTTTGTCATTTTCATCTAGGTCATCATCATTACTAATGACATGAATGATGATGATGACAATGATGATGCCATTAAATATGTCCATGATGATGACGATTGCAATGGAGATGATGATGACAATGATGATGATGATAATGGTGATGTGATTATATGAAGATGATGACAACAATGACTATTCTGATGATGATTATAATGATGGAAATGATGATGAAAATGATCATTGTGTTGTTGTTGTTGTTGTTGATGATGATGATGATGCATCATCATCATCATCATGACCTTGATGATGTTGATCATCATCATCATCATTGGTCATTGTCATTGTTTTCATTGATGATTATGACAATGACAATGATAGTGAAATGGATGAGGATGATGATGAAACGATGATGACAATGACGATGATGATGATGACGACAAAGTTAATTAGAATGATGATGATGTGATTAGATGGATATGATGATGAAAATGATAAGCATGATGAGGACGATGAAAATGATGATGACGATGACAATGATTGTGGAAATGATGATGACGACAACAATGACAATGATGATGATGATGATAATGAAGGTGATGGCGATGTCAATAATGATGACAACATTGAGGAAGATGAAGAGAATGGCAATGATGTGATTATATGGTGATGGAGATGACAATGATGACGACGATTATGATAGTGATAATGACAATGGCACAAATGGTGGTGATGTTGATGATGATAATGAAGATGACGATGACAATGACGATGATGACAACAACAATGATGACAATGGCAACGATGATGATGATGATGATAATGATGCTAATCATGAAAATGATAATGGCGATGATGTTGATGACATTGATGATGATGTGATTATATTATAATTACAATGATGATGATGATGATGATGACGATGTGATTATATTATAATTATAGTGATGATGATGATGATGATATTGACGATGATGATGATGACAACGATGATGACAATGACAACAATGATGTTGATGACAATGATGATGACACTAACAATGAGGGCAGGATGTGGGGAAAAAATATAATGGATTAGGCCATGCTATCTACTTATGGGGCTCAGAGACCATGTTTGTTGGCCTGAGGTTACCAAACATGGCTTGTGTAGAGAATATTTGGCATGTGAGGAAGACGTGGTGTCCATTTAGAGGCTTGTCATAGTATGGTTAGTTCTCATGACCCAATCCATGTTATAGAGTAAAATCCATATCCATATGCATAATATTTTTCTTTAGGGATCGTGGACCATGCACAATGCTCCATGCTACCATACATGCCCTATACAAAGAAACGATTACCTTCAACTGGGATATGGGTACAATTTAAAGCATGCATAACTTATGACCATGATTGAGCACACTGTAATCTTAGAGGTTGTGAGAAATTGTTTTTTTTTTAACTCTACCAACTAAATTCTTAGCAATAAAATTAGATTTGATTGGTAAGGTTGGAAAATATGATCAAATCAGATTAGAAAGAAAGGGGATATGAGAATTAGATTACTGACATGTGGAGAATTATAATCAACTACAATAAATGTAAGTATGGTGGGTTGTAAAAGGACATTGAAAAACTATAAAAGAATTGAATATGGAGATGACAACGATGCTGAAGATGGAGATGGGAATGATGATGATGATGACAATGACAATGATAATGATGATGACAATGACAATGATGATGACATTGTTGACCATGTGATTATATGATGATGATAATGACAATGATGGCGACAACCATACTACTACATAGACCATGTAGATTAAAAAATTAGTCTATGCCTAGGATGTGGGCATCATTTTTCTATTTGGAATAGCATGAATGTGTATTGGGTAGTGGGCCATTTTTTGGGGACATAAATTGCTCACTTAGACCCCAACACTTTCTTATAAGGAACGTGTCCCATGATTGTATTGATGATGACCATGCCAATGATGATGACTATGATTAATATAGCAATCATCACAATCATGATGGTGATGATGACAATGCTGAATTTAATAATCATCATGATCTTGATGGTCATGATGATGACGAAAATGACTATAGTGATCATCATGATGACGATGACAATGATGATGATGATGATGATCACCATTTCCATCGACAACATCATCATTGTCATTGTCATCTAGTTCATCATCATCATCATCATCATTGTCATCTAGTTCATAATCATCTTCATTATTTAAATCATATGGGATATGGTTATCATTTAAGCGCCAAACTAGGTGCACTTAGCACCTAGAGTAGCATCCCAAGTCAATTACAACTATAGTCTCCTTATGCTATGTTTCCTAGGTCCATAGTGAGGCACATTCTATCAGGATGATGATAAAGTGGACATAAATTGCATCCACTTTAGCATCCCTGTTAGGATATTTAGACACTTAGGAGTTAGTTAAGATCAACTTGTGTAATAGATCCATTAGTTAAAGTGTGTTTCTTTAGTATACATTAGTATACATTTGTAAATATTTAATCCGATGGTCATGATATGTTCTAGACATGGAGTGATCCGACGGCTCAACTTCTCTTAGATCATACCTACCCTTAATCCGTGGCTGAACACCCGATTGGTCCATGATATCTATTTAAAGAGCATGGAGGGTCATTGGAAATTTAATCGATTATGAGAAGCTCATTTGTAACTTTCTTTCGTTTGCATAATAAATTGCTCTGTAGAAGCTATTTGGATGGGGTCGTGGAGTGTTTCCCTTTTGAGGGTTTAAACCACGTCAAAACATTGGTGTGTTGATCTGTGATCTGTTTCTATGAAGTGGTTACTCTAAGTGTTGGGTGTTTTGGGAGTACCCTGTGTACCTGAACATGGTATCAGAGATTTTATGAAGAGCTGCTTCCGGTAATGATCTAGATCTTGAACTGTTATTGCCAAAACTTGAAAGGGTTTCTGGTTCCAGTATTTTTGTGCATTTATGGGCCGTGGGAGGTGTTCCATTGCGTCCGGAGTGTCATTTCCATTGGGAAATATTTTTTGTTTGATCAAAAACAATTTCTGGTTGCTTCAGAAACGTGTATTTCATCACATCTGAAAGTATAATGTTGTAACGTTTTTTTTTTGTTTAAAAAAAAATATCTCATATTTTATTAGTTTTTATTATTAGATTTTTTTTTAGTTTTGGATTGTTGTTTTTCTTATCTGCGTATTCTCTTTTCCGTGCACCTTGTGCGATCTCGGCGAATCAGAAACAGAAAGGGAAAGGGTTTTTCTCGGCTGCATATGCTCTTTGCTGTGCACCTTGTGCGATCTCGGGAAATCAGAAACAGAGAGAAAACGTAGACATTCCGGGAAAGCTAACAAGATCTAACCCCACAAGCGTGGAATTTTTTTTTTGTTTTGGTTTATGATGTGATTTGCAGGAAAAAATGCAAGCACGAAAACCGAGCAAGAAGAGTAAAAAACAAAAAAAAAAAACCCTTCCTCCTTCCCATATTTTACATACCTTTTATTCTAGCTCACTTGGTTCAAAGTTACTTTATTCCTTAATAGGTCTTGAATTCAAGCCTTAGGAAGTTAATTTTAAGGGAAAAAAGTGCATGCAATTTCTATTTTCAAGTTACTTTATTGTAAAAGTGCATCTCACTTAAATAATAAAAAATAAAAATAAAAAGTGAGTCACTTAAGTTCATTTTTATTGCTGCACTATTTAAAATAACATCATTGTAAAAGTGAAATCACTTAGTTTACAAAATTGATTCACTTAAAGCAATTTTCTTGTAAAGTGATTGTTAAAGGTTCATCTTGGGAAGAGGGGGGTTCTTGTTTTTAGCTGTTCATTCTCTATCTACCACGTCACTATTGGGGGCATCTTCAACATTTTCTTTGATCAAGCATAACTTCATCATACAGAGTCAGTTTTCAGTGTCGTTTTTTTTAAACCACCTATTTTTTCGATCTCTTCGTATCTAGACTATTGGTTTCTGCTTTTACAGCCATTAATTTACAAATATGGTCGCCCCTTGTGATATTATACTTACCAGTTCCAACTATTTCTCATGGAAATCTCGTATGGAGGATGTTCTACGAAGTAGAGGACTTTTCAGAATTACCTGAGGGAAAGAAATAGAACCCACTGATGATGATAAGAAAATCAAATGGACAAATAGATGTGACGAAACTCATGGATTGATTGGGATGCCAATCTCTACTGATTTGTGATTCCACATATGTAGAATTGATGAACCTGATGCTGCTTGGGACAAGTTGGAATCTGTGTTTGGTAAACACAATGAAATTCGAGGTCACCAACTCGAAAATGAGTTGATTTCTTTAAATCCGAGTGATTTTTCATGCATTCAAGATTATTTATCTAAGTACAAAACTCTTAAACTCTTATGTGAAGAATGCAAGATTAGGAGGGAAGACAAATAATGCATTTATCATAATCTTTCAAAACTTGGACCTACATATTCTGTTTTTGTATCTACATTTTACTGCATGAAGGAATCTTTGACTGCAGCTAGCTATCAAGAGCATAGTCTTGAATCATTTTGTGATTCTTTGATTAGAGAGTAAGATAAACTCATCCATCTTGGAATAATCAATAATGTAGATACATCTGGGAAAGCATTATTGTCCCAACAGAAAGAAAAGTCCAAGCCTCCCAAGAAACAAAATTTTCGCAATAATAAGCCAAACAAGGGTCCCAAACCCTCTCAGTCAGATCCTTCTTTAAAAAATGACAAAGGATCCAAGCCAAAAGGAAAGAAGATTGAGCATCATTGCAACTATTGCGGGAAAGATAATCATGATGAATCTAAGTATTTCAAGAAGATGGCAGCCTTGGAAGCAGCAATGAAGAAGCACCACATCAGCCTAGATTTGCCTTCATAATCTAACTCTCATAGACATGCACTTTGTGCTTCTGGTTATTCTTATACTACATCTTCTTCCTCTACTTCAAATGAATGGCTCATTGATTCTGGAGCATCTTATCATATGGCTAAGAATCAAGCCATATTTTCTACTATGCATGAATGTAACACCAAACAAATATTTGTTGGTGATAATAGACCTCTAAGTGTTGTAGGATCTGGAACAATTCTAGTAGATAATGGTCATTTCAGTGATGTACTGTGTTCCAAGAATTTCTTGCAATTTGTTATCAGTCTATCAAATCACTCATTCTAGTGACGGTAAAACTGTGATGTTTACACCTCACCAAGTTGTAATCAAGGATTTTAAACATCCTCAACATGTCCTAGCTACTGGAATTATTGATGATATTATGAGGTTCTACAAATTTAACAACTTTGGGTCATCACCTTTTCCTTCAGTTTTTGTTGCTCATAGTGATAACTTGAGCAAACTTTGGCATGAGCGATTTGGTCACTTAAATTATCGCTCATTGCAACAACTATGTAAATACAATATGGTGACAGGTCTTCCGATGGTATCTTGCACTGATGGTGTTTGTTCCGGTTGTGTACATAGAAAACATCATTGTGACAGTTTTGACAAACGTGCCTCTTGGCATGCCTCGGTTCCCTTGGAGCTTGTGCATAGTGACTTGTGTGGTCCTCTTCCATCTGCTTCCTTTTCTAGTTTCAAATACTTCTTAACTTTCATTGATGAGCACTCCAGATGCACTTGGGTTTATTTCCTAAAACTTAAGAGCGAATTATTTAACATGTTATTGGCCTACAAGGCCCTTGTTGAAAAACAATCTGGTCATCAAATTATTAAGTTAAGATCCGACAATGGAGGAGAATATGTTAACAAAAAGTTCACTACTTTTTGCACTGAACAAGGAATCCAACAACAACACATTGTTCCGTATACACCACAACAAAATGGTGTAGCTGAACGGAAGAACCGCGCTTTAAAAGAAATGGCTAATTTTATGATCCAATCTAAGGGACTAAGTCTTCAATTTTGGGCTGAAGCCATAAATTGTGCCAATTACATAGTTAATCGCACCCCCACTAAAGCTTTACAAGGTATCACACCAGAAGAAGCATGGAGTAAAATTAAACCATATGTAAGTCACCTCCGTGTGTTTGGTAGTGAAGCATGGGCTCACATTCCAGATGAAAAATGGAAAGCATTGTAGCCTAAAAGTCAAAAGTGCATAATTGTTGGATATTCTAAAGATGTAAAAGGTTATAGACTTCTTCAACCACATTCTCATGATGTAATCATTAGAAGAGATGTTAAATTTGATTATAATCTCTTGTCCTGCAAGCCTAACTTGGCGATTGTGCCATCTTTGGCCTGCGAGCCTGATTCGGCGATTGTGCCTTCCTCTTCTTCCAACTTTTTTGACAGGTTTCCAACTCCAGTTTCTGATGATGACAGTGAGGATGAAAATCCACCTCTGCATGCTCATGTTCCTCCAGTTGCACCAGCACAAGTGCTTCCTCGATGGGTCTGTTCAACATGTGAAGCAGCCGGTGATCTTTCTGGTGATCCTAGAGATCAATGTTGAACACGTTCTCAGTTTCAACGAGCCTCTTCTCTTTTGGCTCAAGTTTCCTAGAATCATGATCCAAAAAAATTTGCAGAAGCTTCAGTAAATCCAAATTGGGATGCAGCTAGGGATGAAGAATATAGTTCCTTAATGGCGAACGATACTTGGGATCTTGTACCTCTTCCAAAATGAAGAAAAATTGTCAGATGTAAATGGGTCTACAGAACTAAGTATGCATCAGATGGAAGCGTTGAAAGACTTAAAGCAAGGTTAGTTGCCAAAGGTTTTTCCCAAGTTGAAGGGATTGACTACAATGAAACCTTTGCTCCTGTTGCAAAAATGAATTCCATCCGCCTTATTCTTTCCCTTGCAACCTTACATAACTGGGAAGTCCATCAAATGGATGTCAAGTCTTCCTTCTTACATGGTGATTTACAGGAGGAAATTTACATGGAACAACCTCCTGGATATGTTTAGAATAACTCTAGCCTTGTCTGCCACCTTAAGAAATCCTTATATGGCCTTAAGAAAGGTCCTAGAGCTTGGTATGCCAAAATGGATAGCTTTCTCACTGACATTGGTTTTTTTAGATGTCATTCTGACCCTTATGTCTATACCAAGAAAGTAGGAAACCATCTCATCATACTTGTTCTATATGTTGATGACCTTATTCTTACTGGTAGTGACCCTAAGCTTATAACCCATGTGAAATCCAGTCTTAAGAAAAATTTTGAAATGTTAGACTTAGGACATTTGCATTATTTTCTTGGTCTCCAAGTCCTACAAACCAATGAAGAAATATTTCTTTCTCAGTCTAAGTATGCTTGTGACCTTCTTTGTCGCTTTCACTGATTGTAAACTAGCCCCTTCTCCCTTCCAGTCTAGAGTCAAATTTTCTGCCACTTGTCCTTCACCTGAAGTAGATGCCATCTTGTATCGTTAGCTTGTTGGTAGTCTCTTATACTTGACTCATTCCCGTCCTGACCTTTCCTTTTCCATTGGTCGTGTTGCCCGTTATATGCAAACACCTCATGAAAGTCGCTAGAAAGCAGTTAAAAGAATACTTCGATATATTCGAGGTACAATTCAGTTTAGGATTCATTACAATACAAGGGGGAAACCTTTGTTGGTTGGTTTCACTGATTCAGATTGGGTCGACGATCTTGATGATCGAAAGTCTACTACAGGTTATGTTTTCAATCTAGGATCTGGACCTATCACTTGGGCTTGTAAGAAACAACAAGCTCTTGCTCTTTCTTTAGCAGAGGCAAAATATCGAGTCGCAGTTCATGCCAGTCAGGAAGCTTTATGGTTTCGACAGATCCTTTCAGAGTTTGGATTCGAGCAGCAACAACCAAAGTGCCATCAAGCTTTCCAAAGATCCAGTCCTACATCAACGCAACAAACACATTGAGCTACATATGCACTTCATCAGAAATCTTGTTCATGATCATGTTCTTGAAGTGCTCTTTTTCCCTATAGATGATCAAGTTGCAGACGTCTTCACCAAGTCTCTTACAGAAGCGAAATTTTTTAAACTTTGATATATGTTAGAAGTTTAGGAATTTGTCATTAAGGGGGGATGGGCTCTAATGCCTCCTTCCTTCTCCTAATAGTGTCACTTTTGTAAATCCTTCAATCCTATCCCAAGTTGTTCTTAAGGGGAGATGTTAGGATATTTAGACACTTGGGAGTTAGTTAAGATCAACTTGTGTAATAGATCCATTAAGTAAAGTGTGTTTCTTTAGTATGCATTAGTATGGATTTGTAAATATTTAATCCAATGGTCACGATATGTTCTAGACATAGAGTGATCCGACGACTGAACTTCTCCTAGATCATACCTATCCTTGATCGTGGCTTAACACTTGATTGGTCCATGATCTCTATTTAAAGAGCATGGAGGGTCATTGGAAAGTTGATCGATTATGAGAAGCTCATTTGTAACTTTCTTTCGTTTGCATAATAAACTGTTCCGTAGAAGCTATTTGGTCGGGGCCGTGGAGTGTTTCCCTTTTGAGGGTTTAAACCACGTCAAAACATCGGTGTGTTGATCTGTGATCTGTTTGTGTGAAGTGGTTGCTCTAGGTGTTCGATCTTTTGGGAGTACCCTGTGTACCCGGAGAATCCCAAATCAATTACATTTATATTCTCCTTATGCTAGGTTGTCTAGGTGCACAACTAGGCACATTATATCAGAATGGTGTTATATACCTAGGGGGAATAATATGGGGTACTTAGGGAGGTTCCTAAGGGGAATAAATGATGTAATGGGTACCCAAAAAGGAATAAACTATGTAATGTGTACCTAATGGGGGTAATTAATGTAATGTGGCCATTAATAATGGAATATGATCCACTTGGTGGTTGGGGGTTAGTTAGAAGAAATAATATAATTATAAGTCATAAACCCTAAATATACTCATGAGAAAGTATAAATAGAGATGAGTATCATTGTATTAGTCATGCTGGAGATTATTGTTGTACAAGCATGGCTTGTGGAGTGACCCCTTCCATTATACCTAGGGTTTGAAAAAATTCACTTACTTTTTGTTGCAACTGGGGCTTTGAGCCGAAATTTTTAAAATGTCCATAACTCGATCACTCTTGCCCAAAATTGTTATTATAACCTGTTTCTAGAACTAGAACAACCACTCTGGATCTATTAATATGGGCGAAATAGAAATCTAGGCACCCTGTCGAAAGATATTGGCTCTGCAATCTTCGTGGTCGTCACCGAAATTCTGAAAAATAACTGATTTTAAATTAGTGATATTTCCACTTTCTGGACTCCAAATTAGATGATTTTGTTTTTGAAATTGGGTATTTTTGCAAGAGGAATTCAGATCTACAATTTTTTCTTCTGAATATGCACAAAAATTTTCAGAAATTTATATGAAAGTCGCCACCCAATTTTAGCCTAAAACGTTTTCCAAAAAGATGAAAGAAGATAAAATTATCCACTTGATGCCAATGAAAGAGCTCTGATACCACTTGTAGAGATCCTTAACCCCGAAATTGAATCAAAACAAAGATATAGAACACTTAAAATTCAAAAATAGTAAAAAACCATTCACCATAAGAATAACACCAAGATATAGAGAAACCCTTAAGGTAGGGTAACACCATCCCAAATTAGTTACATTTAAATTTTCCTTGTGCTAGGTTTTCTAGGTGCAAAACTAGGTGCATTATATCGAGATGGTGCTAAAGTGTATACAAATTACATCCACTTTAGCATCCCAAATCATTTATATTTAAATTCTCCTTATGCCAGTTTATCTAGGTTGAAAACTAGGCACATTCTGCATCCACTTTAGCACCAACTGATAGGTCAATTTCAAAATATTAACCCAAAAAAGCATTCTTGATCGACAAGGTTAAGAGTAACGATGGGATTTATAACTTGCCTAACCAAAGCCTAGGGAAAGAGAGGCCATATGTTTATTTTTTACGTGGATAATCTTATCTTCTTCCAAATCTAGAAGTGGTGTCGAGGGTTGATTTACAGCTTGTCGTCATCATCATTGTCGTCATTGTCATCTAGTTCATTGTTATTATCATTGTCATCTAGGTCATCATCATCAACATTATTGTTGTCATCTTTGTCATCATCATCATCATAATCATTGTCATTGTCATTATCGTCATCATCATCATCATCATCACCATCATTCATTTCATTCTCATTGTCATTACCATCATCATTATCATCATCATCACCGTCATTGTCATCATCGTCACAATCATCATCTTCACTGCCATCATCATCATTGTTGTCATCATCATATAATCACATAATCATCAATGCCATCATCATTGTCATCATCATTAATTTCATTGTCATCATCGTTGTCATGATGTTGATGATGATGACAACGATGATGAGGTTGATGATGATGTGAAGATGACGACGATGACGATGATGTTGATGATGATGATGATGGCAATGATGATATTGTTGATGATGATGATAGTGACAATGATGATGAAAGTGATAATGATGATGATGATGAAAATGACAAAGATAATGATGATGACAATGATGATGACGATGATAATGATGATGAAGATTATGAGAATGAGGATGATGTGTTTATATGAAAATGACGATGACAATGACAATGATGATGATGACGATGATGATGTCGATAATGATGATCAGATTGGATTAGAAATAAAGGGGAGAAGAGAATTAGAGTATTGACATGTTTAGGAAATATGACAATGCACTATCATGTCCACAGTATCTTTGAATTTGGTTCCTTATTTGACTCATGCAATGGTTGCTTGGAGGTGTATTTATGGATATCGCTTACATCAACGTCCATGGAGCTTCTCCAAGAGGATTGTTTCTCTACTGGGTTGGCATTGGCTACACATCATGGGCTTGTCGCACATGATCTTGTGCTTTGAAACAATACATGGGAGGCGTTTGTTGTGCATTGAATTGACATGTTGGTGGTTGTGTTTCTTTTGTTTAGGGTGTTGTGTTCTTTTTATCGGCTTCAGATTTAGGCTTTACAAATAGTTTATGCTTGCATTGTGCATGTTATTCCTTGTTATCTCAATCACATCCTCTATGCCTATGGAAGGAGATTGTATAAGAATTTCCCTTCTCGTCCCATAGCTAGTGTGTGTATGTAGAGTTTCAATGCTCTTCATCCATCTTTCCAACACATATCTTCTATGGAATTAAATCTTTTGGTATCTCTACACTTGGTACCTCTTGGTTAGTCCCTTCTCCTTTCTCACCTCCTAGATGGTCGATATCTCCCTCAATCATTGTTTCAAATTGGGACAAACTCGGGATGATTATGTGATGATAGTGATGACACCACTGATAACGATATGATTATGTGATAATGGTGATGACGATAGCAATGATGGTGCTACTACTGACGATGATGAGCATGACAATGGCGCCGATGATGATGGTGATGATGATGATGATGATGAGAATTATCATAGTGATGATGTTGATGACAATGATGATGACAACGACATTGATGGCTATAATGATTATGTATATGATATGATCCAAGGGTGGCATATATGGGGTTAAATGTATATGATGTGACTCAAGGGGGGCATATATGGTGTTAGGTGTATATGCAATGAAGTAAACGTATATGTAATAGGGTCGACCTATTGAAGGGCCCACATGTGCAATGAGTGAATAGGTTTATATAGAGGTCATGTAGTCATTGTTGAGGGGAACATGTGAATTAGATATATGAATGTCTTGGGGCCATATCATATACATTTAACCCCATATCTACCCCTTGGGTTAGAACATATCCTTAGCTCCCCCTCCATGAAGACGAAGGACCATGGATAACATTGAATCCTTACCAATGTTGTAATCCAAAAACAAATGATGATTTCCCAATTGCTTATAAGTATATAGAAATCATTTTTGTGCCACCAAAATCCCCCCATTTCTACAATTTTAGCTTAATCAAATTTTTAAATTTTACATATACATTCATATCGATGATTTTTTTTTCCAATACGGAAACTGTAGTTTAAACCTAAAAACCAACTTCATTAGACTATTAAAAGTAAAATCTTAACGTAAATTTTTGTAGACATATTCCACATTTCAATTAATTATTTTTTTCGAACAAAAATTACATCTTAATTCACTATTTTTTTGAAATTTTTAGTGACTTAATTCATGAAAAAAAACCCAAGAGACAAGTTTTATAGTCAAAATGAGATGTCAAAATTTCTCAAATTGAGGTTGTCCACTTACACCATCTTTTAACCAAAGAAAAAAGCAAGTCAACGTAAAGACATCACTCCATGACATTGACGTTAGTTGATCCTCGAGGATGTTAATTAATTCACTAAGTTTTTGAAATTTTTAATGACTTAAGCCCTGAAAAGAACCCAAGAGACAAGTTTTATAGTCAAAGTGAGATGACGATTTCCGATTTCTAGAACTGAGGTTGTCCACCATCTTCAACCAAAAAAGAAAAAACAAGTCCAAGGTAAAAACATCACTCCGTGACATGGATGTTAGTGCTCGACCACCATATGACGGATCAAATTTAGATCGAACTCTCAAAAATATGGTTTTGTTTGCCAACTATCCTATACACTGAAAGTTACTGATCCAATGGGTGCTTCCTCGGATGACGAGAATTGACTTCGTGTGACCAGATTTGTTTCAGTTTTCCTTGTTAGATCGAGTTCATCCATGCAAAGGTCATAACTTAAATAGCACTTACCCACAACCAAACAAGTCAGATTAAAATAAGCTGAATGGCGTAATAACCCATGCAGAGAATGTTACAACGTTGGCAAAACAAGAAGGCCAATTGAAGAAGGCCATGCAAGTGATGCAACTTCTATATGCAATAAACCAACCCAATTCCATACTTACGCCTGAGTACTCGAAGGTTGTGCCAGAGCCAAATCTATGGCACTGGGAACCCAAATCCACCGACACATGAAAAATTATCGATTTCAGCCGGATGTTATTTTGCAAACCAATCTCATCAGCATGTATTCAAAGTGCCGAGGTATGAATATCGGACGCCAAGTGTTTGAAGAAATACCTTGACGAAACGTGGTCTCGTGGACAGCGATGATTGCAGGTTATGCGCATCAGGGGCAGGAGGAGAAGACCTCGGGACTCTTTATCTAGATCCAGTGGGCCGGCATGAGAGCTGATGGGATTACGCTAGCCAGCGTTCTGCGGGCTTGAGCAGGCAGTGAAGCTTTGGAACAAGGCAAGCAAGTCTAGGATTGGGATCAGATGTAGTATTGGCTAGTGCCCTTGTTGACATGTAAGCAAAAATTGGATGTATTGAGTAAGTACGGTATGTGTTTGATGAAATGCCTCAGAAAGATGTTATTTTATGGAATGGGATTATTGCCGGATATACAAAATGTGAAGAATGGAGAATGCGCGTAAAGTGTTTGATGAAATTCCTGAAAGGAATGTGATCTCATGGAATTCAATGGTTCTAGGATATGCACAACATGATTATTGTAAAAAGGCATTGGCACTGTTTTCTGAGATTCAATCTTTGGGAATTAGACCAGATGAAGTCGCGTCTGCTAGCATTCTCAAGGCATGTGCTAGTCTAGTGGCCCTAGAACAGGGAAAGCAGGTCCATGCCCAGGTAATAACTAGCAGGTTAGAGTCCCATCTAACATGTTCCATCTTTGTTGTTTTTTTAATTTATTGTTTCACTAACCCAACAACTCCTCCTTGGAAGTAGAGTATCCCTACAACTTCTTCATGCACTCTTCTACCTGTTTCATTCCTTTCACAACTAAGATTGTCATCTTCAAGACAATGGCTTTCTAACTCTATTAAGTTTTTCAATCATGCATAGAAAGAACCTCCTCGTGTTGTTGGAGCTTGAACTAAAAATATTCATTCTCTTTCATCAACTTCTCAATATCTTTAAATTGTTTCTGGTTTTTCTCCAAGAATTCTGTTATCTTGGACATTTCCCCTTGCCATTTGTCCTTTCCATTGGCCTATTCCATGGTTCTCATGCACTTAACTATGGAGCTGTAGTTTTATTTGCTAAACGATAAAATATGAAAGCAGATACTCCAAGTCTTAAGTGTGTTAGCTAAAAGCTTGAGAAAACACAAGGAAAGAAAGGTTCTGCTACCAAAATGATAACTCTAGGTAACCAAAAGATTATCCTTTGAACTCCAAGAAGTTTTATTGCTCAATTTAGTAGTGCAGCAAGGGACTTGTTATGGGAATACCTACCAATACTGTAATTATAACAACAAACCAAATGACTAATTCAACAAATTACAATGATGACCATAATATGGCATAGATACTGCTTACCCAGCAGACCAAACGGCATACCCATGCTTGCCAACATAAGGAAGTAGAAAAATAAATTTTTAAACCATAATTAATATAATTCCAAAAATAGGGAAGAACGATAAGCATATGCACTCCATGCTATGTAATTCAAGCACAAGGGAGATTGGATTCTCCATTCGATTTGCACATCATTAAAAAATTTCAGAAGTACTGGCCTTAAGTAGCAAAATTAAGTTGATATTAGTTACTGTCACAATATATATTGTGTTGCATTAGAGAAAATTGGACTTAGTTGTAAGAATCTGGCCAATGTGAAGAGGAACATGATGAACACCCTCAGATCCTCCCTAACACAAGGAGTTCATACCAAGTATATCTCTATTTCTTCTTAGAGTGGATATCAGGAGGTTACTTCGTTTGCAAAGTTCATGCCAAATTTAAAACACCTGAAAATGTAGTTTTGAAAATTGTCTCCAAAAGGACTGATGGTGTTTGGTAAAAGTACTAGCTAGACCCAATTTATTCGTTTGTAGGTCATCTTTTCATGTTTATAGTATTTGCATTGGCAACATTTTGATGAACATTTTTAGACCAATATCTTTCTAATATAGGCACTTGGCAGCAAACAAGGTGTTCTTTTGGACACTAATTCGATGCCTTATAATTGCATGTAGAATTAAATGTGTCTGTGTGTGTTAAAAATGACACTTATCTACCTCCATAAACCAGGGAATCATACATCTATCTCAGGGACAGAAGTTGGTGCTATTTATATGATATTATATTTGTAGATCAAGTAGAATAAATGCTTCATCAATGGCCCAAAAGGCCTACAATATTGATTGATATTAGTGGTATAATTTTTCCTACCACATTGTCTTCCTCATCATTTTGGAAATCGGGAGGGGCATGACAAGGTGGTATCAGGGAATCTTGGGAAAAATAGGTGTTCTTAGTTGTAGCCCATACTCCCTTCTTTCCAAATGGACTCATTATTCTTTTTCACCCTACATAAATTAATATTTTGGTAGTCAATACTCTAGTTTGTTGCTTTAACCTTGAACCACAGCCATAACAGAACAAGTGGGACTTTAGGAAAGGGAAGTCCTTCACCTATCAATTTTCCAAGGTTTCATCACAACTACCAACATGTTTCTCATCAACCATAAATCTGAACTTGAACCCAAACACGAAAGTACAGTTGAATCATTTAGTATAGCAGGCTTTGGAAAAAGAGTTGGAAGTATAGGAAGGTTGATACTAACCTATTCTATAATGCTCTGAACACTCATTACTAATTTTCAAAGTCAACTATGGGACTGCTAATCCCTTGAGAAAGACATTGCATGAGATGAGGATGATTGACGAGATCTTCACTGGAATGCAATGAAGTACATGGGAATGAAGTAGTTTCTTATTTGTTCTTGATAGTTTTTTGGGTTGATTTTTGAGATGAAGGTTTCAATTTTCTTTGCTTTTCTGAGCTATATTAACACTTACAAAAAAAAAGGACTGCAATGTTCAATGAGGATTTTCATTTTCAGGAAAGATGTTGATTTTATTGTAATGGGAGTTAAAGCTAACACACTGAACATTTTATGTGGAGTTGCAATGCCAGATCTTCTGGGCATGGGTTGCTATGGAATTAACTACTCCCTTTGTTGCATCTCTTCATTGTAATGGGGTCCTTGTTGGGGACAAATGGATGGTATGATGGGTAGCAAGAAGTGTAGACAGTCTTAAAGTTGACAGTCCATCTCCTTTTATTGAAAATGAGATGTAGTGCAACTATTTAAGTTAGGAGAAATCATGATTTTTAGATCAATGTTGGTTGTACAGGTCTCAGTGAGGAATTGTGTTTTCAGCAGAGATGTGGATTTTCTTGGAATGGGAATTGAAGCTGATGTGCTAGCTCCTCTATTATATTGGGAGGGTAACCTCTGTTATTAAGTTGGTTGTATAGATCTTAGTGAGAATTAACATTTTCAAGAAAGTTGTAGATTCTCTTGGAATGGGAGTTAAACTTGACATGCTATCTCCTTGCCTATCTAGGGAGGGTAACTTTTGTGTTTATGCTTTTGCTCAATGTTTATATACTTGATGTATTTTTTAATTTTCAAAATGAAATATAAGAAGCATTTCTAAAAAGGCAATCTATTTAAGTTATTATTCTCTAGCTATTTGTTGTCCTGCAATATGTATATGGGATTATTGTTCTAATGAAACTAAAATTTGGGCATCAGTTATGCTTGTTGTTGATATATGAAAATATTTAATGAAACAAACTAGACAATGTGAGTATGTGCAATTTGTAAAGCAAACAGGTTTAAAAATGGTACTTATCAGCTTTTTGTTGAACTTTTCAAAGTTTATTTGGGATTTTATCAGGATAGGACCCATTAATTCTTAGTAATTTAATATTGAAGTTTTTATATTTAGCTTTTTGAAGTTATGCCGTAGTCATGGTTGTAGCATTTTCTTGTTGTCATGCATGGGCCATGGTTTCTCTTGGTTAAATTTTGTCTTTCATATTTTATAGTTTCAAAGATGAATTTATTCTTCTAACATTCATATTTCATCTCTTACAGATTAAAGCATCAACATCTAGTGCCTCGTCAACATAGGTATCTCGACATGATTGAAAAAAAATCTTATTCTAGTTCTTCCCGGGGTTTCATTTCATTTTACATAATTAATTCATATAAATTTAAATGATTGTACCAGCTGTTTTTATTCTGCATGCTTTATTAGGCCCCACCATATGTTTCCCCAGCTCTATCCTAGAACCTTGCAGCACCAGTGCAGCTTCTTAGGACGAAAACTGAGAAACATATTAGGAAGCCTACTGTACCCAGGGATTTTGCAGACAAAAAAGAATCAAAAGAAGCTCGGAGCTTACCTCCAACCAGATCAATATTAGCTGGCCTGATGCATGGTCAATTTAAGAAGTATGCAACATGTTCTAATGGTAGGAGCAATTCTAGTTCTTTGCAAACTAAGATAGTTGTCTTAAAGGCTGGTTCGGCAAGGGATCAATATGTTCAAGATGATACATCCCCAAGATGCTCTCCAAGATGTCAAACTTGCAGCAAATCTCCAAAAGAAATTGAAACAAATAACATTCAAGATTATCTTCAAAAAATGCAAGTAGCGCTTGAAATGGATCCCAGAAAAACTAGCAAGGATAAATCTTAGAGTGTTATTGAAGGTTTTTAGGAATGTTTTGGCAGTGAACCTAAACATCCAAGAGAAGTTGCTAAAGAGATTGCAAGACAGGTAAGGTAAAGTTTAACTATAGATCTGATGAATGATATACCTAGGTGTGTAGAATCTTTAACATCTGTGACTGGTTTTGATGGAAATATAAGCTCATCAAATAGGTCAGTAAGTGCCTATGGAGCTGTATACCCAGAGGATTATGCAACTAATGCCAAGACTTTAGGGGGTTGTGGAAGTAGCTTCAGTTCCCCATCACACTCTTTTAGTAGGTTTCTTGATTTGCCTGACTTTTCTATAAAAAATGAAGCTAAGAAACATCTACTAGAAAGGTGGAGATCAACACATGGGAACAAAGAAGAGCAACAATCACAAGTAGATTCTAGCACATTAGGAGAAATGCTTGTTCTCCCAGAACGTAAGAAGGAAGAATCAGAGTTAAAGCTTGTCGTCCACCCTCAACACTATTTTTGGAACCATTTTTACAGCATGCCTTTAAAGATTTGCTTCTCACACCTGTGTGTGACCTGCATTTCTCGATGATGGTTCTTGAAGTTTTCATGGTTGACCACTGTGTATAAGGAATGGAAGGACTTATGGAGAATGTCAAGATCTTGGAAGGAGAAACATTTCAGAGTTTAAGTTGCATTTTCCAAGTGGAGGTAAGTAAAACCCTGGCCATTCCCACCACTAAGTGAGCTCTTTTGAGTAAACTAGCAAATGAATGATTTTGTGATCCTATTTAGGTTTTCCTTGCATGTCAATATTATCCTAGGAATGGTAATGGTTACCAATCATTTGATGTCTCAGTTTTGTGCAAATACTTTGAAAGGGTTGTATACCATCTCTTGGTTTCGCATTCCACATCTCATCATAGGATTGCTTAGAATATTTGTCAAAATCATATTTCCTCACAAGATTAGAAGATTGCACTATGGTCTTAAGTATGTGCAAAAATATAACTAATAACACTAACTTGCTTGGTCACACCCATTCAGATTGGTCAGGTTGCATAAGTGAAAGTAAATATGCACATGTTATTCATCCAATATGGGATTAAGGGTGGTTCCATGGGGTAGCAAAAAGCAACCAACCATTGCATTGTCTTCCACAAAAGTAGAGTAGAAAGAAACAATTGGTGCATCCTGTGAAACAATTTGGCTTAGGAGGATTCTTAGTAATTTGAACCTCTACAACAAAATTGGGCAACACCTCTCTCACAAGAGTCACAACAATCAAATTTTTATCCAACCCATAAAGGATTTCCTGTTTCATGCCAAAACTAACTCTGTTCACGCCTCTACAACAAACTCTGGTCACACCTCTCTTTTTTGGTATTCAAAGTGGTTATCTGGCATACACAAAATTATGTATAATTCATCAATGGATTTGGATATACTAAATCATCTGTCATATTTATACTATGCATAGTGCAAGGGGAACCATTTCCCATCTCAAAACCCTATCACCTTTATTTTCTCATTCCATTGTTGTTTTCTGTTTTGTTTCCCATTTCTTGTTTCTCGTAACATATGGTAAGTTTGTTTCCTAAAAACGTTTTTGTTTATCTTTAGCAGAGGTTTAGCTCTGATCTATTTTTAGTGCTTCGAGGATTTTCTTTTTTAGTTGACCTTAAGCTAGTTTTATAAAAACCAAAGGTTTATCTTCATTTTCAGTCTCTATTTTTGTCACAAGCTTGTGTTATAAATAGATATTGCTATATAGTTTTTTCAAAAGCTTGTGTTATAAATAGATACTATTATACAATACAAAAATATACAATTCAATTTTAAAAAATATTAATGGTGTGTGCTCTATCCTTCAACTATTGCTATTTTAAAATTTAACATTTGGCATACAGAAGCTGGGGTTGGAAACCAGTGATTATATCTTAATTCTTGGTACATAGATAAAGACAAGCACCAACTAGGTAAAATCAACTTAGGACCTCTCCACATGCCCAGAGAGAGAGGGAAAGAGGAAGCAAGCTAAAAATGTTTATGACTTGCAAGGCAATGGTCATTATGAATGCAATGTGTCTGATCATCCACTTGTGAATGGTCCTTCAACACGAAGGTGCTATGTACCAAGGCCAAAGAATGCACCTGCTGAAATATCAACAACTGGAGATCCTTTTTCTCTTTCCTTAGCAATAGGCATAAGTTGTTCAGAGGGGAGAGAATTAGAGTAGAAGGAAAATTGCACAAACTCTAACAGAGTGGGTTCTCCAAAGAGTTCGACATATTACTGACAGCATCCAATGAAACCAAATTAGTTGGCACCATCCTTCTCAAAGAGTTCCCAAAAAAAGAATTATGCCCGAACTAAGGCAGGAAGGCATGGAACCTCATAAAGAAAACACGATTTCACTCTCTTTGGACAAGCGTGAGCATGAATCCATTGGTGCAAAAGTGATCAGAATCTGATTACCATCGGACATTTGGCACAATAGTTGGGACTAGGACATCAATATCTAAAGGGATTGATATGTAGCCTAAAATTTTCATGAATAGGTGTCTTTTCAGACTATCAATTCTATGGATTGCAGCTCAGGAAATATGGCAGATAATAATCATCTAGAAATATATTTGGTGCAGGTGCCCCTGGACAGAATTTGACATGTACATTCAGTGCTTTTCTATGTGGGAGGACATTGCAAGAAAGTGCTTTTGTATTACAGAATAATGTTCCTGAGTTGGGAATGTCAACTCCAGCTTGCAGAACAAGCCAGTAGCCTACAACTTTTATCACACCAATCGAGAGCTAGCAGCTTACAACTTTCAACACACCAAACTATATACCTATTCTTCAAGCTCCTTTTATGTTAAATGAAGGACATCGAACTATGAGCAATGAAGGAAATATGTACCTACATTGCAATGATTCAATATCAGGTATGAAAAGGAAATCATTAAGCTCTACAAAACAAGAAGAAGATTCAGCAGGGAGGTTGACCTGGGAGAAATATTATCTTCTAAAAGGAAGATAATAGTTGGAAGGTAGTGAGAATTCTAGCAAAGAAGAAAGATTCTCTCAAAAGAGACAAGAAGCTAAGCATGTCAACTCTCCTAATCATGATTCAATCAATATAGATTCCTTAAAAAAAACACATTATATTCAATGGAAGTGTTGAAACAGGGTTTCTAGGCATAGAGAAAGGTAATAAGTTTGGATTTTCTAATACTATTAAGTGTAATCTTGGTGAATTGCCAAAGCCTGTTGCATTAGAGATGCATTGTAACAATCCAATCAATTATTCATTAGGTAGTATAGGATATCATCTTTCATCAATGCCTAACATGAACAGGCTATTTGAATTAAAATTAGGCAATATTTCCACAACATCATCATCAAGAGGAACAACTGAGGCTTTTCCAAATCAATCAATTAATAAAGAAAATAACTTAGTAGTTTCAAGTTTGAATGGTCATCAATGTCATTCCTTAGGGTCAAGATTCCTTGCATTTCCGACATATTCTCCTATGCCAACTACTTTATAATATATATATATATATATCTTCATCTGGTGACCCTTCCTTTCCTCAGTGTTTGGTGGATACAAGCAAGAGAGGAAATTCCCATGCAGGTGACAGTAGTAAAATCGTTTCCTCAGTATTTCGTGGATACATGCAACAGAGGAAATTCCCATGTAGGTGACACTGACAGTAGTAAAATTACTCAAATAATGTTACCCATGGATTCCAATTGGGATAAATTCCAAGAGATACTTGGGGGCTAGGATTGGAAGTATCTACCAAGTTTGCGTGTTTACTTTACTTCCGGGATTTACTTTACTTCATTCTATTAGTTAGTCAAAGATTCATACTTCAATTGTGGTTTCAGGATATGCCCAACATGGGAAATGTGAGGAATCCCTGTAATATTTTGCTCCAATGCATCGTGTAGTCATGATGCCAAGCCTCTTCATCTGTGCCATCATTTTCCAGGCATGTGCCACACTAGCCATTTTAGAATAGGGCAAGCAAATCCATGCTCATATCATCAAGACAGGAAATGATTTGGATGTATCTGTATAGAATGTCCTTGTAACTATGTATGCTAAATCTGGTAGCATAGAGGATGCAAGAGAAGTGTTTGCCAAAATTCCTGAATGCAACATCATCTCATGAAATGCAATAAGTTCAGGATGTGCCCAACATGGAAATGGCAAGGAGGTAATTCAACTCTTTGAGAAAATGGAAACAACAGGCATGCAGCTAGATCACATCACATTTGTTGGTTTTCTCTCCCAGCTAACCATGTAGGCCTTCTAGAAGAAGGAAGTAAGTGCTTCGATTCAATAAGTAGAGATTGTGACATCATGCAAAGAATGGAGCACTATTCCTATATAGTGTTGGGTATCTTGATCAGGAAGAAGCCTTCATTCATACAATGCCACTAAAACCCAATGGTTTGGTGTGGGGGACATTGCTCAGTGCCTGCAGAGTCCATGGCAATATGGAAATGAGAAGACATGCAACAGAATGTCTTCTTGATTTGGAACCACTGGATGCTACAAGTTATGTATTGTTGTCAAGTTTTCTTGCTGCAGGTGGGAGATGGCTTGATGTAGAAAAGACAAGAAAAATAATGAATGAGAGGGGAGTGAAAAACGAACTAGGCTGCAATTGGATTGAGGTGAACAAGAGGGTGCATGTATTTATCACTGAAGACAAATCACAAGAACTGGCAGAAGATACCTGTGCAAATATGCAGAGTATATCAATCATGATCGAGGATGCAGGACATCTACCAAGCACAAGATTCATGCTGCATGATATAGACCAGGAGTAGAAGGAACACAATCACTTCCAACAGAGCAAGAAGTTGGCCATTAATATTTAGGAAAATGTGTTGTCTATTGCCTTGCTGAGTTGGAAGTTTGGAACCTATAAATGCTGGAGGTTAGATGTTGTTTTAGTTAAATATATTCATGGTAGGTGATAGATGGGATGATACAACAATAATGAGACATTTTGTGAATAAAAATTAAGGAAAACAACTACAATTATATTGAGGTGAATGATAGGGTACAATCCAGATCATATGAATCAATGAGGAGATATATGCAAAGTTAGAGAGGTTATCAAGGAATATAGAGGTAGCATCATAAGTATCTAGCAAGAGACTTCTTTGCTGATAGAAAGCAGAAGCAAAAGGAAACCCTTTCTATTTCATTTGTTTATAATGAGAAGTTTGCTTTTGGTTTTGCACTCATAGGAACTACCATGGGACACCTCTCTTAATTAACAAAATCCTTGTTTTATGTGCAAACTACTACGCCGCTATCAATTCCATCTACACGATTTCTGGGGATAAATTCATTGTGAGGTGATGCCAACAGATTCCACCATGTCATGTAACAGTTATGCTCTTGGGGGGATTACCTTTGGTGCTAACATGACCTTTCTATTTAAGTCATATCGTATCTAACTGGAAAAACAATAACTTTGGCATTTTTGTTAGCCATATCTGTTGTTGTCCACTTCCAAAAAAAGTCTTGATTGGTATTTAAAAGCTTGGACAAATGGAATGAGGTCCAAAAGGCAAGTCAATCCTAAAATATTCTTTACAACATGGACTAGAAATGTAAAACTTGGGCAGACACCTATAGGAAATGCCAAGAAATAAGGAAACACCAAGAAACTTCAGTGAAACCCCCTAGCCCTGGAAACTTAAGTAACTACCTAGGAAATCCAAGAATTTTCAGCAAATTGCATGGAAAGCCTTCCAAACCACTGGGAACTTCCATAAAACATAGATGGGAAACCATGGAAATAGCCAGAAACTCCAAGAGGTGTACTATAAAAGTGTCTGTAGTTTCCAATCCCCTTGGAGATATGCCTAGGGAGGTTTCCTCTTTTTCCCAGGATCAAAAAGCAATACAAGGACCAGAGGTAACTGGAAATGGTTTATGGTTTATATAGTAGAAAAAATTAACATGACTTGGCCACAGTTAATCATTTTAAGGAACATGTATAGTAGGAGATGTCCATTAATTTTTTGCAAGGAGGTAGCTATGTTATTAACTGTAGAGATGGTGAGAGGAGGTTAGGACTTGGATGAATCAAAATATCATTTCTTTTTTCTAAAATTCAAGGTAGATCTCCTACACATTAGGCAGGACTGTTTGTCCTGTTAGAGTACTATATAGTTGGGAAATATTAAATAGATCATGCATATTGCTTTCAGTGGTCTGACTGAACTTTAGATCCGTGTTGGGCTTGTGCATTCCTAGAGTATTGAATCTATAAACATTCTTTATGGTCAAGTGATCTTGATGAAATTCATGGTCTTTCACCTCTAAATGCTTTCCTCTTGATCTCTCTAATGCTCTCTGAGTGGATTAATTTTGCTGCTCTAGTGTACTTGCATTCATTTCATAAATATTCCAGGGTTGATTTTGAGATGGACATATTGCTAGGAAAGTAGATCTAATGATAACTCTATTGGTATATTATTGAAAATGACAATGGGAATGAAATGAGAACCCATGGAAATGTGTTGGTATTATGTTCTGATTTTGACAAAAAATGATATCAACCTTAGCCAAAAGATTAAGCTCTTTAGATATTTTGTGTCAACCTAATGATGGTAATCTCTAGATAATTGTGTGCTATTCTCACAGGATGCAAATGATTGATTTCAGTATATATAAAAAAATGCATATTTTAATGCTTTAGGGTTTCCGAATAGTAAAACTATTAGAGAAAAATTGACTTGATAAATAATGATAACTCTACAAAAGCCCACAATTGTTCAATTTATTAATCAACAACTTGTATTTATGTTGGCATTTCTTCTTTTGAAGGAGTGGTGAAAAGTCTTCATTATTCTTATTGACCAACAAGAAGGCAAGAAGAACACCTTAACTGTTAGATCAAAAAGATTTCACCCATTGTTTAGTATACTAATCACCTGGTTTGAACCATGTAGGGTGTGTGATGATGGCCAAAACGCAGACGATCAGTTTAATATATTGTTTTATTCCCTATTTCTATGAGTGCCACAATTGATTTGTTCTTTGTTGCACATTCTTTTTCCACGAAGTCTCAAGAGTTTCATATTGTAAAATTGTATGCAGGTATCCTAGCTTAATTACAGCCAAGATGAAAAGAATGTTGACTGGGTTGTAATTTGGATGTGGACATGATTATTCGAAGACCAATAATTCCTTCGTAACTTGGTGTAAAAAGGGCAAGCCTGTGGCTGCATACTATGTGTATGTATTTTAAGTTTCCCTTGGTTCAGGTTATGACAATCACTGTTATTGCATCTATCATTCTATTAATTTTGACAAATTTTCAAGTTCTATTGTACTTCTTACAAGATCCAAACTGTGGCCTTTCCATGCAAATATCATTTTCCTATTCATCTAATGAAAATGTTATTGCAAAAGAAATGAGTATGTCCATTGTTAACTTATTGCATTTCATTATTGAAACATCCAACTCTTTATCTTTTGAAGTCCTTTTTGATGCTTATAGCCAGTGACATTATTGAAGAAGAATTATTAGATAGTTTAAGGTGAGGGGTGTATGCATCTCACCAAACTTTATTTCACAGGATCTGTCACATTTACTAATTTTCACATCCAAATTGATCACCCTGAGCCTATGTCACAAGGTTCGGGTTCGTGTTTGGGTTCGGCGACCTTTAGGTTCAATTCGGGTTCGAATTTTCCGATGAAGTTCGGATGAGGTTCGACATCAGGTTCGTCAATATATATATTTTCAATTTTTAAATATTTGATAAAATTAACCGATCTAATATATTTTTATATTCCATAAATAATAAATAACATTTAATACATTTATATATTAAAAATATTTACTATTTACTAAATACCTAGATTAAAACATTTAATATTTAATATACTAACTTATGTAATATAATGTATAATATATATAATTTTTTTTACCATTTAGTTTGGTAATATACCAAAGTCTAAAATAGCCTAACCATTTGATATATATACATTATAACTTTATATCCATTCAATAGCTTTTAAAAATGTAAATGGTATGGATTTGGAATAACCGTCGAGAACATTGGCACAAAGTTCAAACAAATCATCCGCATTACTTCCGCCAAAACTTATCGGAAGACCCGTCTGCAACCTTGGCACTAGTTACTTGATTGGAATACTCGTTTGCACAATGGCACAATTCATTGGAATACCTGTTTGCACAATGGCGCAATTCGAACAGTCGTGGCTCGTGGGATAACTCGCTGAGGGTGGATTCCAGAGACAATAAGATAGATCGCGGAAATCAGAGGGAGAGAATGCATAGTTTGAGACAAATCGCGAAAGAGAACAAGAGGATGACAAAAACCCTGAAAGTTTTTGGCTCTAAGGTTCGTTGAACCCAAACGAACTTCAATTTTTTTTTGAAGTTCGGTGAATTTCAAACCTGATGGTTCAGGTTCACCAAACCTTGTGACTTAGCCTTGAGTTGGCCTGATTGACCTACCATCTTTGGCGCAAGGCCCGTGGGAGCCTTAAATGGCATCCTCTCCACTTGATAATGGATATATTGATCTGGAAATTACAGGAGGGGAATCCTAAGAACAATGATGGTGCTACCCAAAAGGATGAGGAAATTTGTGCTAAGGTCTACCATGAGGTAATCCCAATTATGAAGAAACTCCCATTGTTATCTCTGTTTCCAAAGAAAAAAATATAAGTATTGCATATAAAGGAAAAACCCTGTTGGAATATTTTGTGGGTAGAGACCCCCTTGAAATTGTATTAGGGCTTGGGTAAGAGAGGTATGGGAATATCATGGTTGGCATTGTACTCATTCTAGTTGTTTCAATTCACCGTGAAAGACTGTGTTAAGGATATCATTACCCGTGGACCTTGGGTGTGTAAGAATACCCTAGTTATTTTTTCTCCATGAGATGCGAGGGTCTTTTAGTAGACTAGGGTGCCAACTTTCTTGCCTTGTGTAGGTGAAGTTTCTTGGGCTTTCTATGCAATTTTGAGATTTTCTAGAGCACATTCTGTCCTAGTTGGAGGTTTCATTTTCCATGAATCTGCACACTTTTCCAACCCTATACCTTAGAAAATGGTTTTTCCTTTGTGTCAATCACCCTAAATATTTGAAAGAGTTTGTACTTATTTGGGTAGGGGTCAAGATGATGAAACAATCAGTAGGTATATAAACCTACCAAATACATGCTTCTGTTTCCAACATCTAGAACATAAAATCTGTGACTGTTGATTGATGGTCCAGCCTAATCCTCAGGAAGCCCCTGTTGCTCAAGGAAATTAGGTTCAAAGCGGTCCTTATTGTCTCCCAAGCCTGTTCTTTTAATATTCCAAGTCCTAGCACGACTTGGAGTAACTCCGAGGCAATGCTAGAGGCGATGCCCACTGTAACCTTGTCATTCACCTCCCTCACTTCATAGTTGGTGCTTTTCTAGATGTAGGGGGGGTTCCTTGATATTGATTTCAGGGGGCTTACATCCTCAAGATATTCAATAGAGCTCATAGTCACCTTCAACAAATATAAAATAAAATATTACTGGCTGAACCAATCATCGCTGGTGTTGCAACCAATGATCTATGGAGTTAATATATTTGCTAATTGGGGTTTGTAATGGGAATGGAGAAATATAGCAGTCCATTGCATTTTCAGTGAATGTTGCAAATTAACTCTCACAGCTTAACACCAAAAATAACAATGAATAAATTTTGCTAAGTAAATGATTATTCATTAACATCCCCAAATAATAGAGTAATCAAGTAAAGAGTACAACAAATAAATTCATTGAGCAAAGCTACATAGTTCCTATAAAGTATGATCAATTTGTCTATCAGCCATTCAACGTTTACAATGAGATATCTAGGGATTGATAGAAGGATCACTTCGTCGGTTTTCCCTCTTGTTGCACATTTTGGGGATCAATATAATGATAAGTGAGCACATACAATAGAGGGTGATTCTTTAGAATCCTTGAATGCAGTCATGGGTACAAGTCTAAGATACCTGAAAGGAACAAGAGATGGGACACTTGAAGATATTCAATATGGTAACAACACTTAACCAATGGTAGAGACCTCCAGGTAGAAAAGGTTCAACCTTAACCAATGGTAGAGACCTCTAGGTAGAGGAGGTCCAACCGGAACCCTTAGGTAATCCTTATTTCCTCCTTAATTAGATGTACAAATATGATCATTCTGACATGGTAAAAAATTATCATTTCTCAATAAACTTGATAATCAATGCTTTCTAGAAAAGACCTTAAATTAATGTTACATCCACAATCTATGTGTATTTCTTCTTGGCAAGAAGGTAGCTCCACAATCTCTATCTCTCTCATGAAATCCCTTTGTTTGTAAAGTTGATCACCCCACCAAAGTCAAAGATGGTCAGTCCTTTATTTGTATTGATTGTCCATGCCCTTTAATATGGATCTAGGTACATAGGACAATTTGCCATCTGTCTTTTCAATATAAGCAATCATCTTAGTTTTGCAGGTGATTTTAAGAGGAATGAGGAATATGCAATACCAACCACCTTTGCACTTGCTACTTTTATAGAACGATGGGTTTTGCCACTTGTTTCACCTCCAAAATCCTACTTTTGCTTGTATATGCTTGAATGGAAGTGTGGACCTGACTGCTTTATTCTTTGACATGAATCTTAGGTATGTTGACATGTTCTTGCAATGAGTCTAGAGACAGTTGGGTTCTCCTTTTGTACTTGCACACAAATGCTTGAAGGTTTAATAGGTCCCTTATTTTCTTTCATAAACGAAAGATTTGACATTCATGACCAACTGAAAATTGGTCATTGGAAGGTCCTTTTTATCAAAACCATAATGTCTATAGGTTTCTAAGTACTTGACTAAGTTTAATAGATGCATCAGGAAGTGCTCAAAGCCTATATCCATGTTCATATAATTTGACTCCATCAAACAAATATAGGAAATTGAAAAAAGAATTGACAGATCTTCTCCTACTACTGCCATAATGTTCAAAGAAAGGGATCCTTCTATAGGCTCAATACTTTCTGACATTTATTGTATTTGGTGTGGAAAAGATCTATGGCTACTCTTGTAGCAACTAGTCCTTCTTGTATTCCCTAAGGACATGAAGGTAATATGATGCACGAGGCCTTGTAGAGAATGAGGGCCAAATAGATTGTTTAGGGCAATCAAGCAGTAGATTGTATTAATGTCAAACTTGCCCTATAATATCACCAAAGTGCATAATTCTAGTACCCTTAAATGCACAACATAAAAAGCAGGTTTGCAATCTGATATAAAAGAGAAATGAGAAGTTTGTTATTTTTATATCAACTGAGACAAGATATATGTTGGTAAGAAGTCACCAAAGAGGATGTTGAAGGCCATTTAGGGCTCTTAGGTCAGCCACAGGATGTGCAAACACTTCCAATAGTTTTAAAACCTTAAGTGAAAGTAATATATGCTGCAACAATCCAAATGATAGAGGGACGATTTGATGAAATAACAATCAAGAATGATGTGTAGCTGATCTTATTGGTTCTGATCTTTGCATGTAAGAGAAAGGATTGTTATGCTTCCTACAAAATATCAAAACCCATGAAACATAGGAGGCCTAATTAAGCGCTTTGTGTCATCACAAACAAAGTTAATTTAGCAATCTAATAAGGTTGATATATAACAGTTCCAAAGTATGCGAATATCCTCCAACATTAGAAACCATCAACCAAAAATACTATGAAGTATGATCGTTAAATGATAGGGCTAATATTCTTTTAGAGAGGGTGTAGTTTCAATGGAAGGCTTATTCACTCGTATATGGTATATACATGAGTATACTTTGGATATTTTGTCTCTAATGCTTTGGAATCTTAGATTAGAATCTTTAAAATATTGTTATGTGCTAGACAACATAAAGGGGTTTTTCTTAGTTTTATCAACCTATTAATGAGGCTTAGAGATACAAACCAAAGGGACTCAACTAGTGTTGAGCAATTACACCAACTTGATTATGGACATGGTTAATACTTGCCATGAAGGAAAGACAGTGGGAACAATTGCAAAGTCAAAGGAACATATGGAGGGGAATAGCTAACCAAACAATTTTTGAAAACACCTTTTGAATTACAAGATCTGGTACCACTCCATTCAAAGGCACATTTAGTGTAGTTATTTGAGCACTGAATTGCAAACTCAAATAGTGAACCTTGTTGATTTTAAGGAGTACAACACTACATGGAATAAACATTCACTAAAATAGTCCATTTCCAATGTCTGTTTCAGCATGATTTGGCCCAAATTTGGGAATTGTAAATTCAATAAATTGCAAAACTACAAGTTTATCAACTTAAAACTACAACCCTAGCATTTTAGGCCTCTAAATAAGCCATAATGTCATAATTGCAATTTGAACCACAAATTGATCAAATTCAAGTATTCTTGGTTTATTGGATTCCAATGTAAGTGTTTGAAAATGGGGTAATTTACATACAACATACATGTTTAAGTTACTTCCTCTCCTTTACAAAACAAGTCATGGAAGGATAATTTTGAAAAAGAAAATAACCCTTTGCACAACTTTCTTTGGAGATATTTTTTTGGATGGAATGATAAGTAGGATATTGTTGCAACTTGAATATTTTATTTTAGGGGTGGACATGTTATTATTTAACCCTAAATTCTTTTGTTGAAGAAGAGAGAAGTGATTATTGTTGTTTTTTTAGGAGTTCACTCATTGTATTTTGTTTACATATTCTACATTTCCCCAATCATATTGACCATTACAAAGTAGCCATGTTTCCTTTCACCATGGATGATTTTGATGATGAAGAAGAATTGGTTCTTGGAAAACTGCAAGAGATTTGTGAGAAAAAATGTTATTTTGCAGGAATGTCACCACAAAATGCATGACGAAGTTGCTTCCTTCCACAATTGACTTGTTGCAAGGTAATGTTTCTTAGTGGTGTTATAGTTGGTGACATCAAAATGCAAGTTTTATTTTTTGGTTTTGATATGTTATATCTTAATGATCGACAACTTTTACAAGAGCAACTAAAAGTGCGAAGATAATTCTTGTATGATTCTTTTCAAGAAGTAGGGAAGTTCCAATTTGCAATTGCAATAGAATTGAATGATATAGAAGAAATGCAAAAGTTTTTTCAAGAAGATGTGAATAGTAGCTTTCTTTATATCTTGTACCAATAGGAGCATTTCATGGTTTTGGAAAGCATTTTGGATTTTATGTTGTGTTTCTTCTTGCATGTTATGATGGAGACAAAGAAGGATATGAAAGTGTGTAAATTAGGTATTGGTTTTGCTGAAGTCATGTTTGAAGAACATTATGATAGTTTGGACAATAAAGTCATCCAAAAGCCAAAGTTTTATTATTGCTATGGAGAGATATTAGGAGTCAATGTTTGGTTTGAGCCTTCATAGGTATGGGAAGGTTAAGGTTGCTGATTTAAGCATTAGCCCTGCTTAGCATGCAACAATTGGAGCCTAGATCTAACTACCACAATCGAAGTAAACCCCTTGTAGAAATGCTCTCCATGGAAAGCGACAATTTTTTGTGGCATATTATATGGAATGTCGTGCTCAAAAGATCCATCAAAGGGAGGCATGCCACCCTTAAAGAAGTTGGTTAATAGTATTTGAGGATCACTTATTCCAAGGAAGAAGGGCATTCCTTGCGAAGAAGTCTCGAATGTGCATAGTTGGAAGTGGTGGTTCTTACACATATTTGTGTTAGATAATGTATTTAAGGGGGTTGTTAGCCTTACATTATAGCAAATTTGGGGTTGTTAGCCTTACATTAGATAATCTTTTCCTTCAAAATTTATAACTATTATTTTGTTATATTCCTTATGAGGCCCATTTTAGACCTCAAATTCGCTCAAATGCTTGGAGGCACCATCCACCTTTGAGGAGACATCTTAGTGCTTTTTTATATGCCAAAAAACATGTGTTTGGGACTTGCTAGCGTACTTTATCATTCGTTTTGGAAGGATAGCCTATTCAAGAGGGCACCCTACATTAAAGGTTGAAAAATGGAAATCGACTGTTGCACATCTTTCAACATCATAAGAGTCCCCTAGGAGAAGAGTGACCAACCTAGAGGAGATTTGGGGACTTGTTCATGTATTCTGCAGATACTAGGCTTGCACACTGTTGGGAAAGGCCCAAATGCAACAGTTTTGATGGCAGAAGTACAAGTCAGGCGAGGCCTAACATTGGCCAATTTTGGGAGAAGCAACTCCGCAATTCTCGGGAGCAAGGCATGGGTTGATGCGAAGTCAGCAGAAAAGGACCTATCCCCTTAGTAAAGATGAAGTACTAAGGATGATCAAGGTAGTTGGAGCAGTTATGTATGAAGCGATAGACTGTCAACTACAAGAGCGAAGAGTAAAGAGGTGGAATGGTGTAAAGGACGCACCATGTCCAGCGTCAAAGCCGCGCGGTCAAAACTACGACTGTCAGAAGAAGCGTCAGAGCCAATGAAGCGACGCAAAAGGACATCAGAGCTCCAAAAAAGTAAAGACAAAGCATGGTCAATAAGAGAACCGTGCCATTTTGGGTTTAAGGGTACTATGGGGTTTTGGCCCATAATTATTGTAAAGATGTGACCTTCAGGTACAATCTATAAAAAGGGAAACTTTGTATAAGGAAGGGTTAGATTTTGTTAGGTATTTTAAGAGCCTTAAGTTAGATCTAGGTTGAGAGAGATCTAAGAGAGAAAGACTCTACAACTGTGTACGCAGAGATCCATTTTAAGAGAGGCGTCTCCAGCTGTGTGTGTAGACCAGAACTGTTAAACCCTTTCTTCTAATATAAAGAACAATTCTTGTGGACATAGCTCCCATCTGGGGGTGAACCACGTAAATATATGTGTTGTGTGATTGGGTCTATGAGTATTTCAAGTTCAGTTACATAGTTAAGGGATAAGGAATAACAGTGATTCAGCGGAGCCTATACTGTTGGGGCTACGAAGTGCGCAGTCACCTATTAGCGTTGTTATAATTGAAGCATATGCAAAGTAAGAGTAACTTTGCTAGAAGCCAGTTCCATATCCGCACATCACCACGGTTACAGAAATATGCTTTTGTAATCCCCCATAACTTCGCCTCGGGTGAGACCTCAACCTGTTCGTAGGTTGTTTCCGAAAGGGCCAGTGAAAAGAGGTTTGTTGGGTCTTCAAGAGTGGAATATAGAACCTGGGTCAACTTAAGAAATTCATAGCTCAACAAATGGTTTTGAAGGTAAATCAGGCGAGTCAATCCAGCGGAAGAGAAGACCACCTGCCTTGACAATGAAACCCTGGTTAGTCCGAATGGAACCCATCAATATCATATTCCCGAGTGATGAACTTTTTGAAGGTACGAAGAAGCTCGCACACGTGGATATTAATGTCGGGATGTTACCCCTCGAAGAATTACATAATCTGCATCTGTAGGTGGTGCAAGAAATTAGGGATAGAGACATTGTCTCTTATAACCAGCATCTGCAGATGGAGGAAATGTAGTGCCCCTAGACTTTTGTAGACATTGAGGGCACCTGCTAAGTGACTTGGCCGATTGAAACATTAATTAATAACCTTTTGGCCTTATTTTTGAGTATGTGTATCTGAACTGCTAATGTAAATGAATAATTGCATATGTTAAACGATTAGCTATGACTATGGAAAATTATGTTGATGGATAATGCTTAACGACTAGCTGTACGGTGATTATGTATTTGTCGACGAAATGTATATTTGATTAGAAGTTTGAATAAATCATAAATGTTTAACAATACTAGATTTAGAAATCAGATGATGATTATTGAGGATAGTGCTACTGATAAATTGTTGTGAGAAGTGTGTGTAGAAACAAGTGAGACGGTTCACCAACGGACACACAAAGGAACATGAAGGGTCGTAGAGTACGGGTAAATCACACACAGGGGGAGCGACGACGATGTCGACTTCCAACAAGAATACCACGCATGAGCAGATAAGCACTGATCCGCTTGCTCAAGAGGAATGTGTGAGGGTGTACGAGGTGGGCCACGACGGAGCTGGTCACGTATGAGTTGAGGGGCGCGCAGTGAGAACGGACTCACTCCTCAGCACTATTAGTCCCTAGATAGCATGTAGACGGAGGATGGATGGTAATGATTCCTAAAATCCCTACAAGAGTTCCCGCAAGTCAAAACGGAAAGATGGTGGCAGAAGGGCCCGACGATGCGGTACCCTGTCGAGAACGGAAAGAATGGACGCAAGGACCCAACGATGCAGTACCATGCCAAGGAATGGAAACCATGGATGACTGGACCTGACGGAGTGGTGCCATGTCAGGGAATTAAATTAAGGAACTAGGAGCTCAACGGCGCAGCACCGTGATCCTAGTGAGTTTGATTGTTTAATTAACTGCATAAAAACTTATGAGAATAACTCTAGATTATTACTTAGCAAATGCATAAAAATAATTTAGGCATTTGCACATGAATAGTTATTTTTGTTGAGCATTTAAAATAATAGAAATCATTATTTAGGAGCAAAATAGAATCCTAAGATTAGACACCTAGTCAACTAAAAGATAGGAGTTAATTAAAATATTTGGGAGACAAACTGGAGCAAACTTAGGGGTGTTGGTGCACTTCCCAGAGAAACTGACACTTGGATGGGTGAGTGTTTTAATTAAATAATTAATTAAAAATATTTAACTATGCATGAAGCGACATGTGTCGCATGAGATTTTCCTTTATAAGGAAGGCTTGGGGAATGGGTAAAGGGCCCATAATTTGAAAGATTGTCGTAATTTTTGAATGCCTCAAAGACTTGCTGCTATCTAAGGGTTTGGCTAAGAAATCCTAGTGGGAAGGGAAGCCCAAACTGAATTTATGAAATACTTGTGTGAACTCTACGGCCCGATTAGCTCGGGGGTCTGGAAGGAAGAAGAGTACTTCCAGAGTGGTTGGGTGGTTTACCGAGGTGTCTCGTGGTGAACGGTTGAGGTCTTCAGCAGTAGTACGGCAAGGATCATCTTCAGCACCATCTTCAGACTTCTCCAAGCGACTACCGGAGAGGTATTCCTTGTGTTTTGATATGCTTATATATTAATAATTGTTTTTAGAAACTGAAACTCTTTGCTCTTAGCATTTTTGAAATGAATCGAACTTTCTGGATTTGAATAATATGGTGATGAAGTAATGTTGCTTTGTTTTTATATATTGTTATTGTAATTACAATTTGATATGATCAGTTTTATTGAAGATGGATCGACTCTGTATTTCTGTTACAGAGATCGATCTAAATGGTTGATCGGCCCTCTACCCGAAGAATCTATTTAACGATCAGTTTGATTGGTAAATAATCCTTTTTGAGGTCCATAATGATTGACCTGTATTTTAATTATAGCGCTCATTTCTTCTTTTCGTAGATTGATTTCTTAAGCTATGATTCTACTCTGTATCTCTGTTGAAATATTTATCGGATTTTAACTTGCCATTGTAGTGATGAGACTCTGGACCATCGATCAATGATGGATCACATGGTTTTCAGAGCTTATTCTACGTATGTGTATAACAATCGATTTCAGGATTTGATGTTTGGTTCATTGATGCATCGTTTCCAGATCTATTACTTAGTGGGATTCGATTCCCCATCTAATGAGAAATCGACCTCAATTATTTTAAATTCTTCTCTGTCGAAATTTATCCCCAATATTTCAATCTACAACATTTATTGACAGCGATCATGACCACATCCCAGATCCAAACGATTGCATTGAGAATGATTTTAATCTGTTAGTTGTGTCTAAAATCCCCATGTTGCAATTCATTAAGCTATTTAATTGACAGAGAATTCCCAAATCTGTTGTTGTGATTACATCTCCAGATCAATAGCAACTTTATTACACCTGGGCGATTTCATTAACAAGAATTCAAATCTGTTAGTTGTGCCTAAATTCCCCAGCATTCAAACCATTAGCGATTCTATCTAATGATCTCGGCTGACAGCGATTCATTTTGGAGGTTGTGTCAAAAATTCCCATGTTTCAATTCATTAAGCTATTTAATTGACAGTGAATTCCTAAATCTGTTGTTGTGATCACATTTCCAGATCGATAGCAATTTTATTACACCTCGGCAATTCCCTTAACAGTGAATTCCATTATTATAATGAACTCTTCCGAATTAAAAGGTGTGGATACTCACAATAATTATAAACCTGTGAAATCTTGATGACTCCAGATAGCGTGCACTGCATTTTCGGTTGCTATCTCCTTTTCTTGTTGTTAACGTCTTAGTGGATATTCAAGTTTTATCACTATTATACCACTCTATTGTTGGCTTGACTGAGTGGGAGACATGTAATTTAAAGATAGATAGCATCTATGAGTCTCTTGTAGACATTCTTTTGGCTTTCCCAAAAATCATGGTGATAAAGTTTATCTCATTCGAGTCATTGCTAAACTCATAGTTTAACTGTTTAGTTATGTGAAAATTTGTTTTTATATATAAAAAAAAAGAACTCCTTATAATTGCTCGAATTATAGTTTTATAAGGAAATAGCTTTAAGCTATTATTTATATACATATAAACGTTCATTCCTTAAATGGTTAATAGGGACATCATTCTGAAACCATGGACAGCAATAGTGGATTCCTTATCTTCTAACCTGTTACTTAACGGATCAGAGCCTTACTAGTTTTATCTCTGTATACTATTCGATCCGGACGTGCAGTAATAAATTTACTTTCATCCTAAAATCGCAGTCAGACCCAGTTTTTCGATCGCCGATACCATCTGTCGTTTCCAGGATGACTTCTCCTTAATTGATACATTCCATCCAATAGCCCTCCTTGAATATTACTTGACATCTGGTCGAAAAGCTCTATTGGGGAAGTGTGAGTGGCAGCCAATTTAAGCATGGCATAGACTGCCGCAAATATGAAGAAATCCATCACATCTCTTAAATTACTGAGATTGTGGCATTGAATAAAATTACTCTTTTAAATCAAGTGATAAGCTGAACATCCGAGAAACCATAGTATTGATCTTATGGCTAACACGTCAATAAGTATGACATAATTATAACACCGAGTGGCATATGGAATTATAACATATTTTAACACGTCAAGAAGTATGACATAATTATAACACCGAGCGGCATATGGAATTATTATATATATTTAAGATGAGTTGTGATTAGAATTATTATAATGAGTTAAGAGTTAGTATTATCCACATCTTCATACGTTAAGTGGAATTCATACATGTTCTTATTCCATATCTCTTTATGGTATGGTTGAAAAGTTAAATGTATTATTACATTTTATAATATATTATTATAATTATAAAAATTAGTTGAAAGATGTTCTTATTTCATATATCTCTATGGTATGGTTGAAAAGTTAAATGTATTATTACATTTTATAATACATTATTATAATTATAAAAACTAGTTGAAAGATGTTCTTATTTCATATATCTTTATGGTATGGTTGAAAAGTTAAATATATTATAATTACATTTTATAATACATTATTATAATTATAAAAACTACTTGAAAGATATTTTTTCATATCTCTTTACAGTATGGTTAAAAGGAAGCAAGAACTGAAGAGTTTAAGGCGTCAACAGAAAACATCTCTATGAAGTGACGAGATGTCAAGACCTACTTGAAGAAATCACCAAAGTATGGGCCACGCTCTAGGAAGACCCTGAGCTACAAAAGATATAGGATGAATTACAATAGCGGAAAAAGGAGCTTGACTCTGTGAGCATGGCTATGAAGGATTTTCCACCAAGGAAAAGAATCCAGAAGTTTATAGAGACAAAGGATTTGCAGAAAGAGATGAAAGCATTGAGGATGAAGGAGGCTGACACTTCGACGAAGTTAGGGCCCATGCAGGAAGAAGTGCTCGCTATTTCGAAGGAGATTGAGGAGAAGCTACAAGAACTCCGCACTACAGAGACTACAGTAAAGGAACAACTTCAGGAAGCCATCTCCGAGGAGATGCTTGAAACAATTAAGGAGTTTGAGCAAGAGACTAAGGAAGCAGTTGCAAAGTTGAGTGCAACTCTTCAGCACTTCACTGCGAAGTTGAGTACCCTAGGGGATGCACAGTTGAAGAAGCCAAGTGAAAGTGGCTCAAGGGCGAGCCACATGTAAGTGTTAGGGGCCTGTTTGTTGAGGTCCAAATGCAGTACTTTTGATGGAAGAAGTACAAGTTAGGTGAGGCCTAACATTGGCCAATTTTGCGAGAAGCAACTCCACAATTACTGGGAGCAGGGCATGGAGCGATGCGAAGTCAGCAGAAAATGACCTGTCCCCTTAGTAAAGACAAAGTACTAAGGATGGTCAAGGTAGTTGGAGCAGTTATGTATGAAGCAAAGGACTGTCAGCTACATGAGCAAAGATTAAAGAGGTGGAATGGTGTAAAGGACGCACCATGTCAGTATTAGAGCCTCGCGGTCAGAACTGCGACTGTTAGAAGAAGCGTCAGAACCAGAGAAGCGGCACGAAAGGACATTAGAGCTCTAGTGAAGTAAAGACAAAGCATGGTCAATAGGAGAACCATGCCATTTTGGGTTTAAGGGTACTATGGGGTTTTGGCCCATAGTTATTGTAAAGATGTGACCTTCGGACACAATCTATAAAAATGACAATTTTGTATAGGGAAGGGTTGGATTTTGTTAGGGATTTTAAGAGCCCCAAGTTAGCTCTAGGTTGAGAGAGATCTAAGAGAGAAATACTCTGTAGCTATGTGTGCAGAGATCCATTGTAAGAGAGGATTCTACAGTTGTGTGCGCAAACCGACACTGTTAAACCCTTCCTTTTATTATAAAGAACAGTTCCTATGGACGTAGCTCCCATCTGGGGGTGAACCACGTAAATATATGTGTTGTGTGATTGGGTCTATGAGTATTTCGTGTTCAGTTACATAGTTAAGGGCTAAGGAATAACAGTGATTCAATGCAGCTTGTACTGTTTGGGCTACAAAGTGCGCAGTCACCTATTAGCGTTGTTATAATTGAAGCATATGCGAAGTAAGAGTAACTTCTCTAGAATACAATTCCATGTCCACGCATCACCACGGTTACAGAAACCTGCTTCTGTAACCCCCCATAACTTCGCCTTGGGTGAGTCCTCAGCCTATTCGCAGGTTGTTTCCGAAAGGGCTGGTGAAAAGGGGTTTGTTGGGTCTTTGAGTGAATGGAATATTGAACCCAGATCAGCCTAAGAAATTCATAGCTCAACACACACATGCCTCATTAATTGTCCTATGTTTTAAGAGCATCACTTGCCTCCAAAAATGACTATGTAAGCCACCTATATACTTGAGGAGTACATTCAGATTCTTGGGAGATATACCCAACATAATAGCTATTTTATGAATTTAGTGGTGTACTCTTTCACACTTTGTCTTTGCTTTTGTTGGAAGTGGTGTCACAAGGTTCGGGGTCAAGAGTCATTAAATTCAATTCGAGTTCGAATTTTACAACTAGGTTCGAATGGATTTCGCCATTAGATTCATCTATATACATTTTTTTAAAATATAAATATTTTATAATATATTAATCTAACAAACCTATTTTTATATTTTATACATAATAAATAACATTTAATATATTTATATATAATACTTTATAACATTTAATAAATAAAAATAGATAATATATAAAAAACATAATATATATATATATATATATATATATATAATAATCTATGTATCTAATATTTACAACTTATAAACTATAACATTTAATATATAAAATGACATAATATATAAAAATATATTTCATATACAATATATAAAAAACCATTTAATAATTTGTGTAATAAGAACCAATTCGTAATTTCATAAAAAAAAGAGCATATTAAGTTATCTTGTTGGATTTTATTTTTTTTTGACAAAATCAAATATATTAAAATTCAATTACCTCATATTCTTGTATCAAATATTCATTTCTTACAATGATTTAATGCGCCGAGGAAAGCTTGATGGTTGAAATGGAAAGTCATATTTGAAAGCTAGGACAAATCTATTGTATTATACTTTGTTTTACTTTGGTATGAGTTAATACTAGAACTATAATAAAAATATGCATTGTGGTATGAAATTAATACTAACATCTAATGTTGATTTTTTTTCAAATCACAACAATTGATGACCCCATACATGATGATCTGAACTATGTTGAGCATGCTTCATATATAGGAGAAGATGATGATGGTGATGATGATGAAGATGATGAAGATGATGATGGTGATGATGTTGATCAAGATGGTGAGTTTGATGATCGTGACGAGGATAATGACCATGATCTTATGATGATGTTGGTTGTGCTATCTAGCTACTGATGCTATGCATGAGCATGTTACATTATGGATTATATTTACATGTATCTTTTTTGATATATAACTATGATATCTTTGTCATTTTGACTTTTATATTTATATATGGAGAACATACAAGTTATTTCTTGGTAGACTGGTATTTAAAAAATGTATATATTTGGCTTCTTTTTATTTTACTATAATGATATCCATGAAAGGTTTTGATGTGTTGATCATACATTTGAATTTTAATTGATTTGATTAAAGATGATGATATTATCAGTTTTGTCTTGTTACTTTATATATATTGGAAATTTTCAATGTTCTTTTGATGAAGAATTACTATGTATGGTGATATTAGTACTTTTGGATGGATGTTGTGAATTTCCCTTAAACTTCTTCACAGATGTTATGCTATAAATTTGAATTCTTTATGATATTTGAAAACTTTGATATATTTCAATATTTAATTGAAATCAATAAAATGAATGCTAAAGCAATAAAAAATGATATATTCACTATTAATAATTGAGATTAATACTCTTAATTAATAGTGGACGCAAAAAAAAAAAAATGGATGTCAATTTGGATGACAAATGGGACACAAAAGTGAATGCAAGATTAGACACAACACTAGATGCAAAACATGATGCAAAATTGGGCATCACATCAAACACAAAAGTGGATGCAAAAACGGGTTGTACACTAGACATAAATTTGGGCATGAAAATGGATTCTTAACTAGACGTAAAATTCAGCGTTGAATTGGGTGCACAACCCAACACAAAACTAGACAAAATTGAGTGTAAAATGAGGTGCAACATTGGGTGCAAAACTGGATGCAACACTGGGCACAAAATTGGATGCAAAATAAGACATAAAATGAGATGCAAAATTGGATGCAAGATGAGACGCAAAACTAGACATAATACTGGATGAAACATTAGACACAAAATTGGACACAAAACTAGGCGCAACACTAGGTGCAGCACTAGGTGGAAACCTAGATGAAAAAAAGACGTAAATCAGGATGCAACAATGGGCACACACCTATATGCAAAAAAAGTCGTAAATGTTAACAAATGACACAAAAATGATGAAATACTAGATGCAAAATTGGGCAAAAAGAAGGACGCAAAAAAGATGCAAAAAGGGATGCTAAAAATTGGGCAGAAAATTGGATGAAAAAAAGGATGTAAAAAAAGATGCAAAAAAGGAAGCAAAAGTTGGCATTTTATGAAATTGTACAACAAGGCCAGGTTTAGTGCTAGATAGTTCACCACAGTTGGAAAAAAATAACACTAAAATCCGGTGCTAAATATGTCACAAATTCTAGTTTTTGTTGTAGTGTATATTGCTAGGGAGAATGTTTTGAGAAAGATATGGAGTAAATACATTTCTTGAAAAAACTACATAGTTCAACTTGGTCAAATTGGCAATGTCAAGTATGTTGTCTTTACCAATGTATTCAAGTAAAATTAAACTCTTCAAAATTGAAGCACAAGAAATAGTGCGAGAAATTAGGGATTGGTTGGCCACTTCGCTGGATTATGGCCCTCTTCAAGATCCATTGAAGTATGTTTAAACAAAAAGTGGATGCCATTGATTCAAGAGAACATTCAATAGAAATTTTGTGGAAGAGGGTTCTTTGTCTTTCTATTTGAAAAGAATGAGGATAGAGATTTAATATTCCGCAATGGCCCATACTTTATGGGGCCAAGGGGAATGTATCTGAATCAATGGGATGTCTCTTTTGACCTTGAAAAGGATATTCCCTTAGTAATGTTGGTTTGTGTCAAACTCCCTCATCTCCCTCTTCATTGTTGGAGTGATGAAGACTTGAGATCCATTGGGAACTCTTTGGGAATATACATCAATAAATCAAAACCAAACCTCCCCTATTTTCCCATGAAAGAATTTGTGTGGAGGTGGATTTGGAAAAAGGGATTCCATAAGAAATACATCTATCAACGGAAGGATGGAATCATTTACATATGGTCAACTATGAACAAATTCTATTCAAATGCAAAGTATGCCATGAGTATGGACACTTCCCAAAGCATTGTCCCAAAAAAATCTGCATGATATAGAGGGTGAACAAGAAGAATAATGGAATCAAGTTACAAAGAAAGGGAAGAAAACATGAGTCATTCCACATCAGAATACACAGGAAGAGTCAGTGAAAGCAAACAAATTTCAGATTTGAGTCATCCTAAAAAAAGAATTAGAAGAAGAAGAGAAATCCCATCAAATAATTCAGAAAAGTAGGGAAAAGGAACCTATGTCAGCTCTGATTGAAATAAGACAAGAAGAAAACTACATTCCTACTCTCCCTTCACAACCCTATGTGGAAATCAGATTAGAGGCAAGTCTTTAAATTTTGGAGGATCAATAACTAGAGCTAGATAAAAATACAACTAGGAAGAGACATTAGAGAGCTAAGGAAGAGGAACTAGATCCCCCCTCCAAAAAGGGAAGAAATACAAATAAGGATCTTAGAGAAATGAAAACAACCAGGAACAAGGTGGAGGGTAAGAAAACTAGTCTAGACCAACATATTAAAATTGTAGCATCAAGGAAGCAACTACAAGTAGAAAGGGATAACAAGAAGGACAAACAAGTCCCACCAAATATCAAGAAATAATGAAAGTAGTCTCCTGGAATTGTAGAGAATTAGGAGGGAAGCAAAATTTGGAAGCAATAAAGATTATGTATAGACACGAAAAATGACTCCATATTTCTAATCCAGGAGACGAATATGGATGAGGAATCCAGTATCAAGCAAAAGGGACAAATATGGAAAAAATGAGAAGGGCTAGTATTGAGTGCGCAAGAAGCCTCAAGAGGTTTAGTAACCTTGGGGAATAAAAGTAAATTTAAGTTAATCACGTCCCTCAAAAATCAAAATTGGTTGCTAGTTTAATTGGAGGTGATGGAAAACAATGGAACCTCAAGGGCTTGTAATTTGTATGGCCCCATTGAAATACAACCAAAAAATATATTTTTGGTAGTCTCTCTCATCTTTGGGGGATATTGAAATTGAGGGAAATTAATACATTATTGCTAGGGATTTCAATACTATTGTTTCCCCTTGTGAAAAAAGAGGATGATCCAAAGTTAGAGACCCATTTGGGGAAAATATGGAAGATATGCAAAGTGATTGGAACTTGACAGACCTCAAACCCAAACAAGGAAGACATACTTGGAGCAATAGAAAAATCGGGCCAAGCCATATTGCTGCAAGATTGGATCAATTCTTGGTAAGTAACTCCTTTATGTTGAATTCTTTAATCTTGTCCTTTAAATTATTCCTTCAATATTTCTGATCATAATCCAATCTCCATATTCTTGTCTTGTCTAGAGAATAAAGGCCATATTCCTTTTAGATTTAATGCGGTTTGGTTAAAAGCAGGAGAAGTTATGCATATTATATGTCAAGATTGGGACACCTATGTTGAAGGCTCTCCAAGTTTGATTTAGGAGTCCAAGATGAGATGAGTAAAGGAGGCTCTTAAGCGCTAGGATTAAAAAAACTGAAAGGACACAGGTCATGAGAGAAGACTTGCTCAAGAGACTTTGGATAAGTTCAAAAAAGAAACAGAAAGATGCTCAGTAATATAATTTCTTTTTCAAAATTGGGAGCAAGAAATGGATTGTAATATTCAGTCCCTATCCCGTAAGGAAGAAGAGGAGTGGATATTAAGATCTAGAAAGACTTGTGGCTAAAGGAGGGGGACATAATTAATAATTTCTTTCATAATCAATGCAGAGAAAGCATTAAGCAAAATACAATTATGGAACTAGTTGATGAGAATGGAAATACATTATCTCATCATAATGAGATAAAAAATGAAGCATTTCATTTCTTCAAGGGCTTGTATACAGAAGGAGAGGAAGTTGATCCAATCGCAATTAACTCTATGTGTGAATCCATCCCAAGGATGGTTTCCTAAAAAGAAAATGATATTTTATGCAAGCCAATTCTTGAATCTAAATTCCAAGAAGCAATTTGGTCTCTTTGTCCAGACAAGGAACCCGATCCATATGGGTTCCCAATTAGTTTCTACAGGAGTTGTTGCAACATTATAAAGAAAGACCTATGCAGAATGTTAAGCTAGATGAAAGGTAGAGACATAATAGGAGGAGCCACAAACTCTTCCTTTATAGCCTTGATTCCTAGGGACACTCAATTGAATTCTATAGATAATTTAAAACCCATGTCACATTGTGAAACTCATCTTACAATATTTTAACCAAAAATTTCGCTCGTAGAATGGAATAAATCCTCCCAAATTTAATTCCATCCAATCAAGGAGGGTTTATCTAAGGCAAGCAAATTTTTGACAACATTCTCATAGTCCAGGAAGCTATTCTTTCGAGCCTAAATAGGAAGGAGTCAGGAATGGCTATAAAGTTGGATCTAGACAATTCCTTTGATAGAGTAATGCATCATTTCCTTTTCTTGGTTATGGAAAAATTTGGGTTTTCTCTCGTTTTCATCAAATGGGTCAAATCTTGTATCCGGAAACCATGGATTACCCCCCTTGTCAATGGCAGGAAACCTCCCTTATTCAATGTTTCTAGAGGTTTAAGATAAGGTTGACCTATATCTCCCTTTCTCTACATTATAGTAGAAGAATCCTTTAGCAAACATCTTGATACTCAAAGAGAAGAAGGCATTATTCCAAGAATAACCATAGCAAGAGGAGCCACCCGGGTAATCAATCATGCACAATTTGTATATGACACCATTCTTCTTAGAAGTGCCTTAGAATAGACCATGTGTAAATTTAAGATCTCGCTGGATATTTTTCTAAATGCCTCAGGGGGCCTAGATAACATAAAAGAAAATAGTATATATGGTTGGATTTGATCCCCTTTGATGCTCAGTGATATTTCAAGAATTATTGGGTTCAAGGTGCAATTAGATTGGACATATTTTAAGTTTCTTGGATTTCTGATCACTCTCAAAGGAATCAAGTCAACATAATGGAAAAACATCATTCAAAATATCAAAGAGAAAGTCCAGTCTTGGGGTATAATATGGCTTAACATGGCAGGCAAAATTACTCTTATCAAATGAGTTCTCTCTTCGCTTCCTATTTTTGTCTACTATGTTTTTCAACTCCTATGAGTGTAATGAATAACAGAAGCAAAGAAATCTAAAAGTTTCTTTGGCAAGGAGGGAAATAAACCACCAAGAAATTTCATTTCATGGGAGACTATTAGATGTCTGATCGAAAATGGTGGAGTAGGAATAAGGGAACCCAGAATAATGAATATTGATTTGGGGGCCAAAATTCTTCGGAGAATTATTTTTGAAGGAAAGTAGTGGTGGAAAGAAATATTGTAGAAAAAATACATAAGGAGGTCAAGACTAAGATGCTTGGATGAGAAAATTGTGAAATTCCACAGGGATAGACCACTGAGCTTGAACAGACCTCACAATTTCACACTGTTATCACTAAGAAGAATTAGCAGACAACAATGATCAATTCACTCGTAAAACTAAAACACATATGAAAAAATGTTTTTGATACATTAATCAACTGTAAGCTGGAAATCAAGAAGTGTTACAATAGAATGAATTCGATTCACTTGGAAGGATTCGAATTCACCTCAAGTATAGGCTTAGTTTGCACTGGAACCATCTCCCGATAAGGTTCTTTAACACCCCGTTTTGACATTACTACCTGAACTACTATTATATGTTGTAATTGTTTGATTGTGAGACTTCGTCGGTTTGACGACACTGTGGACATATGGTTCTATTATTTTGCCGATATATATATGTGTGTATGTGTGATGTTAGTATTATGATCAGTAGTCATGTTTAGATATCTATCATGTGTTGATTATATATGAAAGTTACTGAATGATGGGTAGGTGGATACTGTTACAGTGATATGTTGAATAAACGAATGTTATGGTAGGTCCATGGCGAATAAATGAGTTCATTGTTGTTATGTTATGATGAAATGTATGTGTACATGTTGAGGATTTATGCACGATATTCTATATTGTATGTCGAGGACTGACTTACAGGTTAAAACGGCTAAGTGATAGCTGGGTCCTACGAGGTGGGAGAGCCTCGGGGACATGGAATTCGAAAGATAAATGGTATGCGAGTGATGCATTATTTACTTTTGCATGGTTATTATTATGATGTATATTATGACATGGGTGGGGTAGGGTTCTAGGAAACTCAACCACCTAGATTGGTTATACGATGATAAACCGAGTACAAGTGCAACGTTGTTATTATGTCGGGTAGACATAGTCCCTTGTTCCATTCGGGGGGTGGAGGATTTACCCACCATTTATCCCCGAAACCCAGAGTCATGGGAGGGTTGTGCTATGGCGCGCTCCCCAAGGTGTGTGATGATGACTGGTGGTTGCCTGCTGGGGAAGCTTGGTCGATGTAGTTGAGACTTCCTCTTACGGTTTCTAGCTGGAGCCAGTCATGGCTTGACAATTCAGGGTAGTCCAGCAGACGAAAGGAGAGGATGTGGAAGTTAGTGATGATGTGGGAAGATAGGTGTATCTCGAAGTCGGGATGGAAACAAGATCTAACTATGTGTGCGGGAAAAAGAGCTTGATTGTTTATGTGTCATAACTTAGTAATGTATGAATTGCCGTAACTTAATAAAATGCAGTTAGGTAAAAGGCGACACTTTGCAAACTATGTTAAAACATGTGTCAGTAAACAATAAGTTTCTTGATTATGATTTATGTCTGTGATTTATTACTATTAGTGTACTTACGCAAGGTATGTAAGCAGTAGCTGCGCTTACATAACTCGCCTACATATTTATGATTTTGTGAAATACTGCTGAATAATAATGATTAATTAGTGTCGTTTAATAATGAATTATTGTTGATTAATGCTAACAATGTAGATTAATGTTAATTACTGTCAATTAAGCTTATTAATGTTGATTAATGTTAATTATTGTACATTAATGATTAATTATTGCTGATTAATAAACAAGTTACGGTTAAATTAGGTAATAATTAATGCAATTTGGTTAGTAATGCTTAATTGAATATATGAGGTATATATTGAAATATTGTGTGGATGTGCTGTGATTCTAAATGATCACTATGTACATGCTTGTGCTTAATTAATAATTAACTTAATATTTATGTTAAGGTATTCAATTAATGGTCATTAAATCAATAAATAGGTATTAATGAGGATTGGTTGTTGTTAACCACGTTACTATCAACTTGACTAATAAATGTTAATTAAAGGATTAATTATAATATCTCCATTAATGGTGATTATGATTAATTATAATTAATTAGGGTTAATTATGATTAATTAGGATGTGGTATTAAATTAATATGTTAAAATATGCTTGAAATTTATAAATAAACATTATTAATTAAAATATGAATTTGGGTGTTGTATTAGTCAACGAACGAAGAATGGTATTAATGAGGATAAGTTCGTATTTAATATGAAACTTGTGGTTGGTGGGTGACCCCATCCCATACGTTAAAATAAAATTATTAATTATAAATTGATGGGGGCCCATACATTAAAATAAAATTATTAATTATGAATTGATGGGGGATGGGCTCGAGGAAGGACATTGAGGGAAAACATTAATTTTGGAGATAAGGGTATTAATTGCAGGGAGAAGAGTCAGAAAAACATGGGGGGGATAAGGGGAAGAAGGGAGGAAGAAGAGATCATCTTTTACCTTAGATATTTTGGGAGAAGTTTGGAGAGCAGATATAGAGTTTTCAGAGCAGAGCTGAAAGGGGGTTTCTTGTTGGAGATTTTCTGAAGGGATATAACAGGTTGGCTTGTACTCGGTTTGGGCTCGGGGTTCCAAAGGGGTACCTTCGGAGCTGGGTGGTCGGCGAGACCTCACCAGGTTTCATGGTGGAAAAACTCTTTGGGCTGGTTGAGTTTCAAGGTTTTGGAGAAGGTTTTTTGGTTGTAGGGAAACATCAAGGCACTCAACAAAAGGGAACAACAAGGGAGCAGCAACAAGGGTGGATCTACTAGCTATCTATAGGTATTTTTTTGGGTTTTAACTCTGTAAATTTTACATATGAAAAATCATGTAACTTAAGAGATTATTATGGTAAATTATATGCCGATGAGAATGAAAACTTGCATTTGATGTTAGAATAGTAACTAGTAAATATATATTTATTTTGAAACTGTAAATACTATTTTTACAACCAGTAGAACCAACAGAAACTAGAAAACATAAATATGAAACATAATGTAAACAAAAATAAATTATTAGTTTATTGGTAAACTGAGATTATCTAGGATTAGGGTCCTACATATGGTATCAGAGCCATGGTTCCAAATCTGGAACCAGAGGGCTTACTATGGCTGACTTAGAACATAATAAGATGAGCAAATTCAAAAGTTTGACTCCTGTGCAAGCGTGGTTGTGGAAGTCTTGGACCTGCATAAAACCAGGAGGAAAGTTAAAATTTTTATACATAACAACTAAAAATCGATTATTCTTGTTACCACAAATAAGACGGATGAGAACAGTGTAAAAGCAATTTTTATTATATACATATAGACAAAAAGAAAATTTATATGGTGATTTAAACCAATTTTTTTTATTATTATTTAAGTTTAATTTAAAAAAAAAAGAAAGAGAGATTTTTTTTTTTTTTTTAAATTTAACAGAACAAAAACTATATATATATTGGGTATATATATATGAAAAAAAGAAAACTAGTTACACAAAGGCTAAAAATAACCTATATATATATATACATTTTTTTTATTAAATTTAAGGTTAGATAAAAAAAAATTGTAAGGTAAATTTAATATAGATATGAAACAAAAAAAATATATATATTTAATATATATAGAAATAAATTTGAATTTGTTTAAAAAAAAAAAAACTAAAACAAAGGAAAAAACAAAATAATATTCGAACTATGGCTAAAACAAACAAAGAAAATACATATGAAATATATTAAAAAAAAAAAATTTAAAAACAAAGAATATTTCAAAAAAAAAAATCACATTGAGACTCGCAGGGTGCAGCAATGGCGTGACCATGGGTTAGCCAGGGCGCAGCCCCTATGGAGGCAATGGGCTAGCCAAGGCGCAACCCCTATGGCGGCCATGAGCCAGCCAAGGCACAGCTAGCAAGCTTGGCTTGCGGCCTCGGTATAGGGAGGGGAACCCGTTGCAGGAAGGAGGAGAGGCCACTCGACTCCAGCCAAAAAAAAATATAAATAAAAACACAAAAAAAAATAATGGTGCACTGTGCTGCTCACATTTTGCTGAGATGTTTTTTGTTAAAAACACAAAAAAATATACATTGTAGTTGGCCCAGCCATGGCTACAACCAGGAGCAACCGGACAACCTGTGCTGAGGCGAGGCGATGAACGACTTGCTACGGCCTTAGTAAAACAATAAAATGAAAATGACATAATTCAAAAAAATATATATTTAAAAAAAATAAAAAAATAAAACAATTTTTTTTTTATTCGAGCTATGACTAAAACAAACAAACAAAAAATGCATATGAAATATTTTGTAAAACAAAAAAAAAAAATTGGGTTGAATTTGTTTGGGGGCCAAGCATCGCGGCCATGGCTAGACGTGGCGCAGCCGTAGCACTTACAGCCTGGGTAAGGCCAGGCCAGCAGCCCCCAGCTCGACGGCTAGCCTGAGCGCAGCCCATAGGGCATGCAGCTCGGTGGCCTGCCTGAGTGTAGCCCATAGGGCATGCGGCTCGGTGGCCATGGGTGGCCTGAGCGCAGCCCAGAGGGCGTGTAGCTCGGTGGCCATGGCTGGCCTGAGCGCAGCCTAGGCGTGCGAAAATAAAAACATTTGCATATTAAATTTACACAAAAAAAAGAAACCCTTTTGATAAGTAAATCAAGCTTCAGAAACTGTCTCTAAATCTCTCTTAACTGAGCAAAATAACTCTCCTACAGTAAGCTTCTATGTGATTATTTTTAACTAGTGCTATCTTGACGAGGCCGGCCAGTAGCCAAAGGGCACGACCATGGAAGCTCGTCCAACACATGGTGAGCATTCAGCCTACAGCCCCAGGGTGCGGCCATGGCAGCTCGGCCAGCACACAGTGAACATGCAGCGGGCAGAAAATAAAAGGAAAAGAAACAGAAATATATATAACATAACATAACACCCAAAGAATAGTGAAATAACCATGGACTTGGTGCATGGCGGAGTGAAAGAACCATGGACCTGGTGCACGGTGGAGTTGTAGTGCTCCTGACCGAGTGCAGAGCAAGGCTCAACCAGAGAAAAATGGAGGAAGAAATGAACCGCAGCAGGGAGACTTGACCCTTTTATAAATTTTTTTTAATATCTTAATTGCATGGTCGGATGAGGCTATGTGGCTTAGGTTAAGGCCGTTAGGGTTTGATTATTTTTATTATTATTTGTTTTATATATTTAATTATTAATAATTTTTAATTTGATTTGATTTTTAATTAATTTAATAGTTTGTTAACTATTAATAGTTTTAATTAATTAAGTAATAGTATATATATATATATATATATCTCTCTGTGTGTGTGTGTGTGTGTGTAATTATTAAGAAATTCAAAATTTATTTTATTTTAATTAATTTAATAGTTGTTTTAATTAATAGTTTAATAATAGTTCTTTTATAAAAAAATAAAAATAAAATTATTATTAATAATTTGAAATTTATTTTATTTATAATTTTTTTTTGACAGAAACAGTTAATATCATTGATAATATAAAAAAAGAAGAGTTACATCAAAATATGACTGATCAAATTGCTTCTCTAAGAAAGAAACAACAATCAAGCCAACTTCTTCATGATCTTGCTGATAGTTTGCATACTCTCTACCTGTTCTATGAGTACTGTAGCATCTAATAAACTGACCTAGTAATATTGTCAGGAAAAAAAAACATTTCTTGTAGTCTTTCTTTTACAAAATCTGGACGATAAGCCCAACCAGAATTCCATCAAAATACTAAGGCATGTACTTTAGACTACAGAGTTCCTATTTATAGATCTAAAGAGCATAGAAGACATTAAAAATACCACTAACGGGGACCAGCATCCATGGCTTCTCCCACTGCATCCATGGCCAAGTTCTGTTCGGTGCTTAGATTGATGTAATTTCCAGCATAGGCCATGTATTTCTTTAGCTTTTCCATCTTTCGATTGATGACCTCTAGCTCGCTGCCAGTCGCTTTAAGCTTCCTAGTCTTGCGAGGGTAGGCCAAGCCCAAATTTTCCTCCATATTATCAATTTTTTCAGCCATACTGTTGTTCTGAGCCTTAATCTCATTGTGTGAGGCAAAGGCAAAGTTATAGATTTGAGAAATTACTTTCCTTAACTCCATATTCTCTCCCCGAACGAGTCGCAAATGCAGCTCCAAATCTTGTAAGCGGTCCAGGAACTCCACCTCGAATTTCGAAATTGTGTGTTTCTCGTCATGCCTAATGACATTGCCCACCCCCGCATGCCTTCAACAAGGGCCATGACTAGGGTCGTGTTCTGCAGAGTCGCCCCAGCCTTCTTCTGGCTGATCTCCCCTACCACGCACAGTGATGCAACTGTGATCCTTCTTGTAATGTCTTCCATGATTGGGGTTCTCATTCCCCTGGATACCCCCAACTCCATGGCAGTAGTGCTCTCCTCCACACCCATAACCATGATGCACCATTTATTTACCAGAACAGGGGAAAGATAGCAAAAGAACTGACCTATGCCCAGAGATAAGACATGAATCCAAACCAAGCAGAGCGAAGTGAATTCTGAGATGAGCCCGAGGATAGGGATTTATTGAATCGAAGAGACCACCTGTCAACCAGCTGGTGGTAATCTGAGGTGCCATAACTTCATGCATGCGAAGGCAGAATTTGAGGCTGAGTGAGGCCGTTAATTCTCCAAGGGAGAGTTCCCATAAAATATTATTTAATGTTCAAATTAAATCACTGTAATCCATAATGAAAAATTGAATAAGAAGAAAAAACGAGGGACATAGTCCATAGTCCTGCTCTTGAATTATGGGATCCATGTAGTTTCTATAAGGTCATTACCAAGATTTAATAATCGATAGTCTAGCCCAACTCCTAAGTTCGCCATCTCATCTGCTTTTTCGTTCAATCCATGCAGAATGTGAAGGAAGTTGAGCTCATGAAATTCGGTACTGATGCATTGAAGGAGAAAATGCATTTTGAATGAGGGATCTTTTCTTTTTGCTATAATACACCTAGCTTCTCTAATTATGATTAGAGAATCTCCAAGGATTGTGAGTTTCTTAATTCCCAGGTTGACGGTTGTCTCCAATCCTTTGATAAGTCCTATCCATTCTGTTGCATTGTTAGTCTTCCTCCCTATGCCCCAAGCGAAGTCTTCCGGCTTGTTCCCCTAAGAGTCTAGAATTAATCCCCCCGCGCCTGCCATCCTTGTTTATTTATAATTAATTTTATTAACTATTAATTATTGTATTTGATTTAATTTGATTATTACATTAATTAAGTTAAACTTAGTAAAAATGGATTTATTACTAGTAATAGTTAATCATTACTATAGTTAAACATTATATAATTAATGTTAGCTTTTCGTATTCTTTAAAATGTTCCTTGCCGAAACTTCGATGTATAGTCGAAGGGGTAAGACGGACACGGAATATCGAAAACGAGACACCACAGAGATCAACATGACGAGCTGATCGCTAGGACACTATTTCTACCCCATGACCAAAAGTTTTGATAAACACGACTCTAGAATTAAAACTTAGGTTATGCTATTATTAAATTATTACATTATTAATTATTAATGAGAACGAGGCAATAAAACCTAATTGAATTTCTTAAAGAGTTGATGGCGACTTAATGAGGATTGTGTGGAATCCAATACCTAAACCTACATAGAAATAATGTAGTATATCTAGTATCGAGTGGCCTTAAGATGGCCTAATCGAAATGCACAGACCTGTAGCTCTTAGAGTAAAAACGCTCGTAAGAACAATCGTCCGATGCACCTTTGTTAATTAACTGTTGAGTTTAATGGTAACATAGTCTTGATGTCGCCGTATGCTAATTATCCTATTCCATGTTACAGGAATAAACATGGTAAGAACGCGAGCAGGTCAGGGGCGAGGTCAGGTGACGACATTACCTGAGCCGAATGTGTTGGCACCATCGCCAGAGACCATCCTTATACTGCGCTCACTGGAAGCAATAAACGAAACACTCAGGGGACTAGTACAGAGAGGAAGTGTTACCTCAGAGGTAGAAGTGGAGGCCCATCCACTAAGGGAGGAATTTCCTGTGGTAGAAGTGAATACGGTACCAAGACCTCCTCATCAGGATATCACAAGGGAGCTTCAGAAGATAAGGCTTCCAGAGTTTTCAGGGGGTCGAGCATGGATACGAGCAGAGTCTTGGTTGGAAGAGATGACCAGGTGCTTAACCTTACAGGAGTACACTTCCACGTCCAAGTCCAAGATGGCCATATTTCAACTAAAAGGGGCCGCCTTGAACTGGTCAAGGAACCAAGAAAGGCAGCTACACCTTACACTAGACACATTTCCATGGGAACTGTTTGTGGGAAAATTCAATGGGAAGTACTTACCTGCATCTTACTAGGAATAACAAGCAGGGGCTCTTCATGCCTTGGTACAAAGGCATCTATCCATGGAGGATTATGAAGAGAGGTTCATGGAATTAGTCAAGTATGTTCCTTACTTGGACAATGATGAACGCCAGGTTGAGCGCTTCCTGCATGGGCTCAATACCAAGATCAGGGCCCAAGTGAAGATGTGGAAACCAACTTCAGTCACCGAAGCAGTAGATTGTGCTCATTCCACTAAGGATATGTTGGGTGCAAATCCCATCAGGTTATTCAACTCTCAACAGTTAGGGTTTGTAGGGAAGGATCCTTGAAACTACCCTCGGGGAGGATATGCGAGGCCACCTCCCTATGGAAACAGGTACACATCAAGGGTTGCGGTGGTAGACAAATCAGTGGCAACTAGGGAGGTGCCCCAGTCAGCCACAGGGACTCACCAGGGTGTGAGGAATTTCAGAGGATTAGCCGGGCAGGGGAAGGTGTCCCAGGGGGAGGAATCCCCCTTAGAGGTCTGAACAGGTTATTCGCCTACTCCATTACAGGTTGCTTGTTGGGGATGTGGAGGTCCACATTAGTTGCGTGACTATCCTGAATTACGATCCGGTACAGTGCATCAAGAAGGAAAATCTCCAATGGGGAGTGGGGGTAGTAGGCATCAAATCTCGGCTGCAATAAACAACCATCGGGCTGAGCACCAATCCATTGTGGTGGAATTATCAGGTACGGTCAATAATGTTAAGATTAGAATATTGTTTGATCCTGGTGCTACAGATAGTTTCATTTCTCCATATGCATTAGACAAATGTGGGTTGGCAGCCTACGAGCATGACAATTTCAACTTAGTTGAAATGGCTTCAGGGGTAAAGCAAGCAGTAGGACCTAGTGTCAACAAGTGTGTAGTGGATCTTGGGGTGTGTGTTACACAAGTCAAATTGTACGTCACCACCCTCGGAACTTATGATCTCATCATAGGTATGAATTGGCTTAAGGAACAACGAGCTTTCTTGGACTGTTATGGAAAGAAATTTCTTTGCATTGATGACAACGGAGAGGCCATCGAGATCCAGGGTATCAAACGGAAGGTGTCCCTATGTTTCATATCCACGATAAACGTAAAATGATGTATGCGACAGGGATGTCATATTTATATTGTTGAAGTGGTAAACAATGAGAAGGGACCCTACTTTGATGAGTATCCAGTGTTAGCCGAGTTTAGTGATGTCTTTCCAAAGAAATTACCTGAGTTACCTCCTAAGAGAGAACTTGATTTTACCATTGAGGTAAAAGCCAGTTCAGAGACAACATCAAAGACACCATATAGGATGATAGCCCCAGAACTTTATGAGTTGAAAATGCAGTTGAAGGAACTGCTAGACCTAGGGTTCATTAGACCAAGTATTTCACCGTGGTGTGCGCCAGTAATTTATGTGAAGAAGAATGATGGTTCCTTGCGTCTTTGCATCAATTACCGAGATTTGAACAGAGCCACATTGAAGAATAGGTACCCGATACCTCAAATTGATGATCTCTTCGATCAAATGAAGGGGGCGACAGTCTTCTCAAAGATCAACTTACGATCAGGTTACCACCAGCTACGGGTTAGGGAAGGTGATATACCTAAGACTGCTTTTAGAACAAGGTTTGGGCACTATGAGTTTGTAGTGGTACCCTTTGGTTTAACCAATGCCCCAGCTGTGTTCATGAGTCTCATGAATAGCATGTTTCGAAAATACTTAGATCAGTTTGTGCAAGTCTTCTTGGACGACATCCTCATCTAATCCAAGAATGAACAGGAGCACAAGGAACACTTGCAAATAGTGTTGTCATGCTTAAGAGAGCACAAGTTGTATGGTAAGTTATCCAAATGCTTGTTCTATCAGAAGGAGATCCATTATCTAGGGCATATAATTTCAGGTGAGGGAATTTCAGTTGACCCCGAGAAGGTGAAGGCCATAATGGATTGGCCCATGCCAAGGAATCCGCATGAAGTGAGAAGCTTCATGGGGTTAGCCGGGTAATATAGAAGGTTTGTTGAGGGTTTCTCAAAAATTGCAAAACCCATAACTACCCTACAGTGTAAAGGCACTAGGTACGAATGGATGGATGAATGCGAGGTCGCATTCGCCGAGTTGAAAAGACTGTTGTCGAGTGCACCAATTCTACGTGTGCCTGATATGGAGAAGGAATTCAGAGTTTGCACAGATGCTTCAAGATAGGGTTTGGGTGCAGTATTGATGCAGGAAGGTGGGGTAATAGCTTATGCATCGAGAAAGTTAAAAACACATGAGGTGAACTACCCTACCCATGACCTAGAGTTGGCTGCGGTGATGCTAGCTCTAAATATTTGGAGACATTATCTTGTTGGATGAAGCTTCAAGCTCAAGTCAGATCACCAAAGCTTAAGGTATATCTTCACTCAGAGAGACCTAACTGCTAGGCAAAGGTGATGGAGTGAATTCACGAGTCAGTATGATTTTGGGATTTCATACATCAAAGGAAAGGAGAATGTGGTATCCAATGCCTTAAGTAGAAAACTGAGACTTTTATCTCTTATACCTTTGATGGTTGATCTGAGGGAAATATTTTTAGGATAGCTAATTGGGGATAGTTGGTACCTAAAGGTCACATCGGCACTCCAGAATGGGAAACCGATGGGACCTAAGTTTGAAGGCTATGAGTTTGAGGCCGATGGTTTGTTGTGGTATCAAGGGAGAATGTATCTTCTTGAGGAGGGAGATATTAGAGGGACTATCCTTAAGGAATCCCATAGAGGAGTGTATTGCGCACACTCGGGTGTAAAGAAGATGTATGCAGACATGAAGCAACTCTTCTTTTGGGTAGGGATGAAAAGCGATGTGGTCAAATTCATCGCTAGGTGCCTTGAGTGTTAGCAGGTAAAAGCTGATCATCACCACCCGACAGGTCTATTGCAGCCACATGACATTCCTATGTCGAAGTGGGAGGTTATCTCCATTGACTTCGTGGTGGGATTTCCTCTTACCTCTCATAGGCAGATGCCATTATGGTCATTGTTGAAAAACTGACCAAAAATGCTCACTTCATTCCATTTAAGGAGACTTATGATGTCATGGATGTAACACGTGTGTTAATAAATGAAGTTGTTTGTCTCCATGGGTTTCCCAAGAAGATTATATCGGATAAAGATTCCAGGTTTACATCCAAATTTTGGACAAGTTTGCAGTCGGCGTTGGGTACTCAGTTGAACCTAACCACCGCCTACCATCCTGAGACAGATGGGAAAATAGAAAGAGTGAATCGGGTGATGGAGGACATGCTGAGGATGTATGTCATGGATCAACAGTCTCATTGGGAAAAGCACTTACCTTTGGTAGAGTTTGCTTACAACAACAATTACCATAGCTCAATTGGGATGCCTCCATATGAAGCATTATAAGGAAGGCCATGCAGGACACCATTGAGTTGGGAAAGGTTAGAGGATCAAGTAATTATAGGACTTGAGTTGATTTAGGAGATGGAAGAACAGGTTGGTTAGATTAGACAACTGTTAAAGGAAGCTCAAGATAGACAGAAGAGCTATGCCGATGCACATAGGGTTGACCAAATCTATAAGGTTGGTGATGCAGTGTTCGTCTGCATCAGGCCTAGCAAAAGCACCATCAGGTTTGGGAAAGGGACAAAGTTGTCGCCACGATTTATAGGACCGTTTGAAATTTTAGAGGAGGTTGGACTCGTCGCGTATCGTATTGCGTTGCCATTTTCACAAAACTAATAATTTTTTTCATGTATCTGTTTTACGACATTATGTAGCTGATGAGTCTCATAAAATAAATTGGAAGGGACTGCAGCTTTCGAACGAGGGGACTATCAGGGTCGAACCGTTATGTATTTTGTACCACAGGGTTAGACAGCTGAGGCACCGTGTGGTGGACCACGTTAAGGTCTAGTGGGACAGATATAACCCAGGTTCTTCTATTTGGGAGGACGCAGAGACTATGCGTCGTGATTATCCCACACTTTTTTTGACCATAAATTCGGGACGAAGTTTCCTGAAGGGTGGGTGTATGTAACGCCCCGTTTTGACATTACTACCTGAACTACTATTATATGTTGTAATTTTTTGATTGTGAGACTTCGTCGGTTTGACGACACTATGGACATATGGTTCTATTATTTTGCTGACATATATATATGTGTATGTGTGATGTTAGTATTATGATCGGTAGTCATGTTTAGATATGTATCATGTGTCGATTATATATGCAAGTTACTGAATGATGGGTAGGTGGATACCATTACAGTTATATGTTGAATAAACGAATGTTATGCCAGGTCCATGGCGAATAAATGAGTTTATTGTTGTTATGTTATGATGAAATGTATGTGTACATGTTGAGGATTTATGCACGATATTCTATATTGCATGTCGAGTACTGAATTACAGGTTAAAATGGCTAAGTGATAGCTGGGTCCTACGAGGTGGGAGAGCCTCGGGGACATGGAATTCAAAAGATAAACGGTATGCAAGTGATGCATTATTTACTTTTGCATGATTATTATTATGATGTATATTATGACATGGGTGGGGTAGGGTTCCAGGAAACTCAACCGCCTAGATTGGTTGTACGATGATAAACTGAGTACAAGTGCAACATTGTTATTATGTCGGGTAGACATAGTCCCTTGTTCCATTCGGGGGGTGGAGGATTTACCCATGTTTATCCCCAAAACCCAGATTCATGGGAGGGTTGTGATACGGCGTGCTCCCCAAGGTGTGTGATGATGACTGGTGGTTGCTTGCTAGGGAAGCTTGGTTGATGTAGTCGACACTTTCGCTTACGGTTTCTAGCTGGATCCGGTCATGGCTTGACACTTCAGGGTAGTCCAGCAGAGGAAAGGATAGGATGTGGAAGTTAGTGATGATGTGGGAAGATAGGTGTAGCTCGAAGTCGGGATGGAAACAAGATCTAACTATGTGTGCGGGAAAAAGACCTTGATTGTTTATGTGTCGTAACTCAGTAATGTATGAATTTTGTAACTTAATAAAATGCAGTTAGGTAAAAGGTGACACTTTGCAAACTATGTTAAAACATGTCAGTAAACAATAAGTTTCTTGATTATGATTGATGTGTGTGATTTATTACTATTAGTGTACTTACGCGAGGTATGTAAGCAGTAGCTACACTTACATAACTCGCCTACATATTTATGATTTCCTGAAATACTATTGAATAATAATGATTAATTAATGTCGTTTAATAATTAATTATTGTTGATTAATGCTAACAATGTAGATTAATGTTAATTATTGTCAATTAATCTTATTAATGTTGATTAATATTAATTATTGTACATTAATGATTAATTATTGCTGATTAATAAACAAGTTACGGTTAAATTAGGTAGTAAATAATGCAATTTGGTTAGTAATGCTTAATTGAATATATGAGTTATATATTGAAATATTGTGTGGATGTGTTGTGATTCTAAATTATCACTATGTACATGCTTGTGTTTAATTAATAATTAACTTAATATTTATGTTAAGTTATTCAATTAATGGTTATTAAATCAGTAAATAGGTATTAATGAGGATTGGTTGTTGTTAACCATGTTACTATTAACTTGACAAATAAATGTTAATTAAAGGATGAATTATAATAGCTCCATCAATTGTGATTATGATTAATTATAATTAATTAGGGTTAATTATGATTAATTAGGATGTGGTATTAAATTAATATGTTAAAATATGCTTGAGATTTATAAATAAACATTATTAATTAAAATATAAATTTGGGTGTTGTATTAGTCAACGAACGAAGAATGGTATTAATGAGGATAAGTTCGTATTTAATATGAAACTTGTGGTTGGTGGGTGACCCCAACCCATACATTAAAATAAAATTATTAATTATAAATTGATGGGCGCCCATACATTAAAATAAAATTATTAATTATGAATTGATGGGGGATGGGCTCGAGGAAGGACCTCGAGGGAAAACATTAATTTTGGGGATAAGGGTATTAATTGCAGGGAGAAGAGTCGAAAAAATAGGGGGGGGATAAGGGGAAGAAGGGAGGAAGAAGAAATCATCTTCTACCTTAGATATTTTGGGAGAAGTTTGGAGAGAAGATATAGAATTTTCAGAGCAGAGTTGAAAGGGGGTTTCTTGTTGGAGATTTTCTGAAGGGATATAAAAGGTTGGCTTGTACTTGGTTTGGGATCGGGGGTCCAAAGGAGTACCTTTGGAGCTGGGTGGTTGGCGAGACCTCACTAGGTTGTAAGGTGGAAAATTTTCTTGGGCTGGTTGAGTTTCAAGATTTTGGAGAAGGTTTTTTAGTTGCAGGGAAACATCAAGGCACTCAACAAAAGGGAACAACAAGGGAGCACTAACAAGGGTGGATCTACTAGCTATCTACAAGTACTTTTTGGGGTTTTAACTCTGTAAATTTTACTTATGAAAAATCATGCAACTTAAGAGATTATTATGGTAAATTATATGCTTTTATGTATGCTGCTGAGAATGAAAACTTGCATTTGATGTTAGAACAGTAACTAGTAAATATATATTTATTTCGAAACTATAAATACTGTTTTTACAACCAGTAAAACCAATAGAAACTAGATAACATAAATATGAAACAAAATGTAAACATAAATAAATGATTAGTTTATTGATAAACTGAGATTATCTAGGACTGGGGTCCTACAGGTTCAATGGCCACCGATGATGAATAATCAGTTAACTGAGGTAGAACTGAGCAGAACTGAATCACGTGGGCACCAAAATAGCAAAGGAGACTCCAAGGGGGAGAAATACTGACTTGTAGTGGTAAAAATAGGTGCTCCTGCACTCAGTAGCAGTGGAACTAGGTGTAACAATCAGTTAACTAGGCAATCAAGGATACAAGGTGCCCTAAATCATGGAATTGACTGTCCTAACTCCTAAAATCATGCCTGAGGGCGAATTTGGACTTCAGTGATGTAACCAAGGCACTCTGAGTGGATATGAGGGTTAATGATGGCCAAAAAAAAGCTTCGGGGGGGCCAAAGTAAGGACTAGGTGCTAGGAGACTCAACTGCTAATGCATGGAATGCATGGATGCATGCAAGACCAAAATGAGATGGTGAGAATATTCCAACACCCCCCCCTTAAGCCATACTATGAGGAAAAATAAATGAAAATTATGGACTTGATTACTGAGACCAAAGGTCACCCCATATAACAATCTAAAAAAGTTAGGAAAGAAGGAAAACCCAGTGGGAAAAACAACCCTCCCTCAAGATAGATTGAAACAAAACAAAAATTGTTGCTCAAGACTCAAGTAGGCGTGATGCTTGATTCAATGTTTGGAGGTATCTTCCTCTTGGGAAGAAGTGGATCATGCTCCAAAAACATGTGCTTGAATTCTCCTTCAGTGGATGAAAGCAAATCTGGAGTCTTCCTGAACTTTCTCTTCAAACTAAACAGGATGAGAACAAATCCAAAAATATGAAAATCATCCTGGAACCTGCAATTCGAACTGACTAAGGTAGGATCAGCTCCAATCAGATCTAATTGCTCTTAAACCTTGAAATTTTGATCATTGGAATTTAAATCAGCTCCAAGAATTGATAAATGGTTTCTTGTGATCTCCTTTGAACCAGCAGGGGTGAGATCAAAACCAAAATCACAAAAATGTGCCTGAGACTTGAACCCAAGCGAATGGCAGTATCCTCCATCTTCAGTGAAACTCTGAGAACATGTGTCAATGATTGAATAGAAGTACATAGGAAGCATGTGATCAAGGAGGGCGAATGCATCACCTCCAAACTCTAATTTATCATCCAAAACATTCAATAGATCATCATTCTACACACCAGCAGACTCATGTGAAAGAGAAGATTTAAGAACCTCTTTAGATTCTAGAGCATGAACTGGCTTATCTTGCTCAGAATTCGAAATAGAATACATTGAGAACGTGATTGAGGAATGTATAATCTCTACAAAAGGATCATCTTCATTAGTTGTGTCACTTCCATCTGCATCAACTACATGGGAAGGGGGCAATTCGAAACTATCTTCAACTTCTAGAGAAACAGAGGAAGGAATGTCTTCAACATGAAATTTCTGTGTTGAATCTGCATATTCTTATTCATCTTGAACAACTTCATCAGAAGAGATGATTGAGGTCGAGACATAATTAGATAGAACACTTAAGTAGGTATCACTGGGCTTGTTCTCCAAATAATTTACACCAATATCTTCATTCTTCTTGCCAAATGCTTTGTCCAGTTGGGCCAATAGATCACTTGGATATTCAACAGTTTCCACGAGGTAGCACATACTAGGAGACATAGTGTTGACCAACGTGACCTCAGTCGATAGGGGTTCGCCTCACTGTCGACACATACCGCAGTCTCCCTGGGCACCGGTCCTGGTGGGTTTGAGCCCACCCAGCAACACTCACAAAGCGGATGAGGTCTCACCCGAGGCATCCAGGAAGAGCAGACGGAACCATGTTTTTGCCGAGGAAGGAGGAGAGTTGTGGCTGCATGGGCTAACTCTATTGCGATACTTAAACAGAAACTTTAAACATTTGGCAAGGAGTTTATACCATATTACTTCATCACAACATTTATCATCACATTCAACATAGAACAAATTACTGAATCACAACATTTATCGTCATAGCAACATTAAACAGATATCAAACAACATTCATACATCGCAACATTGCACAAAGATCATACCAAAACATCATCATTATATTGCTGTCGCGATCATATACCAGAAGCAAAACATAGATCTCAATACACAATCGTTCTCCTTTCTCTATCTTCTATTCCTCCACTTCTTCTCTTGCCCTCTTTTTTTTTTCTCTAACACTTACAACCCTCATGTATTTATAGGCTTCTGCCATTACAATATTTGTCCACTTACAAACGACTTCCTAACCGACACTATGGACAATTGACCCAATATCTAATTGATTTGGTCCAAATGACCCAAAAACCTGCATACCGCGGTACAACTGACTCACTATTACATAATATATGGTCCAAGTGACCCAAAAACTCGCCAACTGTGGTATTCTTTAGCACAAAATACTCGTCATCCGATGTGTCACAGCGTCGTACCTCCCAAATCTTTCGTAATCATCACAACTCTTTGAGCAAAATCTATCGTCGGTCCTAGTCACAATAGTTCCATGAGTCTCTGACTGCTCCAAAGTTGCGGTACAAGCCTCCCTGCTGTTGCATACCTTCTTCTGTTGGTGTGCCATCTGCCACCAAGCAACCTACAACACATACATTTTTTTTTCTTTTTTCGATGCGACTCAGACATCGCACTGCTCTAAGCCCGAGCGATAGGGCTTCAACTGGTGACCATTTACCAGTTTTGGTAGCATCGCCCCATCCAAACGCTGCAACTAAACTGCTCCTCCTGAAGTAATACTATTGATGCAGTATGGACACAGCCAATGCATCTATAACTTTCCTGGATGTTTCATAAACTTGTTGTCGTGTAATAACACTAAGTCGCCTTGCTGAAACTGTTTTTTTTTATGTGGTGATCATGCCATGCCTTCTGGCGGTCCTTCTCCACCCCTTGGTGAAAGCCAGGGATAAATTGATCCTCTTCCAGCTCCACCAATTGTGCTAGACATTCACCTAATGTTGCAGCCTCATCCATGCTCGTAACAGCTACAATTCATAGACTTGGAACAATGTACTCCATAGGCATAATTGCTTCCTTCCCATACACCAGCTTGAAAGGTGTTTGACCAGTCAACCTTTTACATGTGGTGTGATAGGCCCACAACACTGCTGGTACTTTCATATTCTAGTCATCGTGGTTCGTATTGCACACCTTTGTCACTGCATGCTCCAATACCTTGTTAAATGCCTCCATCGTTCTATTCTCCTGTGGGTGATAGGGTGTACTCTTCTTATGTTGTATCTGCAAATCTTCCGTCAATGTGCTAATAGTGCAATTAAGAAAGTGGTTGCCTTGATCACTCAGCAATATATTGGGGCAGCCGAAACGAGTGATAATGTGATCAAACAAAAATCGAGCAGCCGTTGCGGCAGAGCAATCAACTACAGGTGCCGCCTCAGCCCATCAGGTCAAGTACTCTATTGCCGTGATAATATACCATGCACCTATGCGTTTCCTTGGTGGATGGATCGGTCCTACAAAATTCGCAGGCCATTTCTCGAAGGGTTGCAATGTCACTTGAGGTAGCGGCGGCATCTCGTCGCATCTGGATGGCTTGCCAGTTCGCTGACAAACATCACAAGACCGCGCATAGTTTTTCGCATCATTATGTAATGTGGGCCACCAAAGTCCAGCACACAGTACCTTCCGAGCAGTCGCTCGACTGCCATAATGTCCTCCCGCTACTCCACCATGTGCCTCAGCCAAGATCTGTGGTTTCTCATGCGGCAAGACACATTTGCGCAATATCTCATCAATGCCCAATTTATACAACTCTCCCGCGATCAGTTGAAAGTCAGTAGCCTTGAAAACCAATTACTTCTTCTGAGTAGTGTTAAAGTCAGCGGACACGGTGCGGGTCACTAGAAACTGAAGGATGTCATCAAAATATTGATCAGTGGCGACAACGTGAAATAGTTGGGCATCCGGCAACCCGTCTTCAATATTAGTCGGTTCCTCCCATGTATCAATCCGTGACATATGATCTGGTCCGGCATTCAACTGCCCCAGTTTCACAATGACTTTGAGATCAAACTCCTGGAACAAAAGTAGCCACCAGCAGGTCTTCCCCCCCAACACAGGCTTATTGACCAAGTATTTCAATGTAGAATGATCAGTGAACATTTTAAAGTGGCCACCCAACAAATAATGCCTGAATTTCTGCAGCATGTAAACCATGGCGAGACCTTCGCGTTGTGTGGTGGTGTAATTGCGTTCTGCAGAGGAAAGCTTCCGACTGGAAACAACAATGGGATAATCAAGGCCGCCTTCTCCTGGTTGAGCCAACACAACCCCTAGTGCAACCAATGAAGCATCAACATGGACATGGAATTCCTTACTCCAGTCTGGAAAGACCAAGATTGGGGCTGACGCCATCTTCGCTTTGAGCGTTTCAAAACTATCCTCACATTCCGGGTTCCACTGGAATGCCGCATCCTTCTTCAACAAATTTTCCATAGGGGCAGTAATCGCAACATACCCCCTAATGAACTTGCGATAATATCCCATGTGACCCAAGGTCATGCGCAACTACTTAACGGTGGTCGGAGGTTGCAACCGCAAAATAAGCGCAATTTTGGCTGGATCAACCAGCAATCCATGCTTGCACATGATATGACCCAGCAATATCCCAAATGGTGCACAGAAAATACATTTCTTCAAGTTCAGCGATATCTGGTGCTGTCGGCATCGCTCAAGCATTAACCGTAGATTGGCCAAATGATCACGAATCAATCCATAAACGGTCCAATCATCCATATATACCTGCAAAAACTTCTGAATAAAATATTTGAATGCGGCAACAACGACCCGAGAGAATATCGCAGGTGCATTCGTCAAACCAAACGGCATTACTGTGTACTGAAAGCAACCCCATTCAGTAACGAAAGTTGTCTTATGGCGATCTTCCTTGGCAATGCGAATCTGATGGTAGCCAGAGAATCCATTAGTGAAAGAGTACATCTCCTAGCCACCCACTCCTTCAAGTACTTCATCAATAATGGGGTTAGAAAAGGGTCATGCAAGCAGGCATCGTTCAACTTCCGAAAGTCGACACAAATGTGCACTTCACCTGTTTTCTTGTCTTGCACCACCATAGGATTGATCCATTTGGACTCTTCCACAGGTTCGATAATACCAGCCTCCAACATCCGATCAAGTTCTGCCTTGACCTTCTCTTTATGTAGCGTCTTTAGCTAATAAGGTCGTTGTCGGACTGGCTTAGCATCTGGTTTCAATGGAATCTTCATCTCTCCTAAATCACCTAGGATTCCCTTCATTTCAAAATTTTCGTGGGAAACACATCTTGAAACTCATGAAGTAACTCAGTAACCTTACTCATCATCTCATCGTCCCAATAATCCCCAACATTAGCAAACTTGGGTGTAGCCTCGGTGCCAATATTCATCTTGCGTAGTTGCAATGGTTGACTGAACGGATTACTTGGCACAACAGGTGCGACCACATCGCGACTTCCTTCAGATTCAGGAATGTTAACATTCCGGGATCATCATCGTCCTCCGGGCCACCACTAATGTTGAAGCACTCCATGAGAGACTGCATCTGATAGTGGGTGTGTGGATCGACAAGGTAGGCTACCATAACAACCTGAAATATCATGTCGCGGATGAGCTACAGAGCATTATGGACATCAGGGTTGGCATCCGCAAAAGTGAACGTATGAGTGAAACAGATCGTCAACTCCCCCCATGTTGTAATGTCTCAGTGCAACTCGGCTGCATTGTACCACGAGCGTGGTATCTCATCCAAAGTATGGACAAAAGCATGGACCCACTTGTCTCTGGTTCGTGTTACCCATAATCGTTGGCACTCCATCACATGATCATTGGGATCTGTCCGACCATCATACTTGCTAGTGTGATAAAATTCAGTATCGTTGAACTGAACCATCATCAACCTTCGACACTGTGACCAATCTTTAATTAATTTCTTACGTGTCGACCACCATTGTGCTGGAGCAGCCTTCAGTGCTTCCTCCAAGTCCAGAAATCGCTGTAGTTTTGGGATGCAGTCTTCAAATTCTACGACAAAGGTGTTTAGGCCAGGAAACCCCTCATAGACAGGCAATGTGATCGTTTCTGTCGCAACAAGACATAAAGATTGTGTAGGTAAACCACATTTCCGGACTGATACTTCATGCATTCGATTCTCCCAATGTTCCAATGCATCATCAGAGTTGGAAGACGCAAAGCTCTCACTGCGCCACTCCAACTCACCCTAGGCAGTAGGATGAATATAATCTTCAGAAATATTGAATGCATAGTCCCATCTAGCGAGATCGTCATCTTTTACAGGCTCCACATAGCGGTGTCCTTCAGCAGGATCCAACAGGGCTATAACTCTGAAATCGTGATTCTCAAAGGTCATCATGTGCTTCTTGAAGTTGATTATAGCTCCACTATCATTAGCCCATCCAACCCCCAAGAGCACCGGATAAGAGCTTCCTCCCCCAACCACTTCGATAACATCAAAATCAGCATAAGTCTTCATGCCCTCAATATCAATCGTGAGTCGCGAAACTCGCCCAATGGGTGTTACCTTTGCATGGTTAGCCAACCGGAGCAGCACAGGAGACCAGCTCAATGGGGGACTCCCCATCTTCTTCCACACCTGCTTGGTTAAGATGTTAACATCCGAACCAAGGTCAAGAATCACAGAGTCAACATCATAGTCACCAATCTGAATATTCATTCGCATTTCCTTGCCAGTCTTCCATCGCTGTAAGGAGTTTACTGCTGACTCCTACCGTCCTTTTGGAAATCGCTGCAACCATCCCTCAATCTCAACCAAGGCAGCCTAGTATCATACCAATGACAAACAACTTACAAGGAACTTTTGCAATGTCCCAGGTGGTGGTGGTTGATCAGTGTCTGATGTAGCATCAAAGACAGGCGGCATATCATAAACAACAACCTTACCGTAGTCTTTCTCCAAAGTGCGATGTGCCTCCAGGAATGTCTCTTGCTCCGTATCAATGTCGAAGGGTACCGTCTTCTAACCAACCAACCGAATCAGTGGTCACGAACCGTCTTCCCCAGTCATCTTGCCCCCACGAGTGACATCAGCCACCAAAGCATCTTGTGGTCGCGGTTCTGTAGAAATGGTCGCAATATTTGCACCCTGCGTCTGGTTCTGCTGCAAATTCCCTGGTTGATTGATATTTTGATTGGCATTCAGCAGTGGTAGCGAGGGCTGGTTCTGTATTAGTTTCTGTACTAGGTTCTATACTAGTTGCTGTGGTTGGGCCTGATTTTGTAGCTGCGGAGCATTCCCATCCTGCCATCATGCAATCAGCTATGGACAATTCTCAACCGTATGATCATTACCAAAACAAAACGTACATTGATTCTGTAGCAGTGGGCAGTCACGCTAATAATGCCCCCATACATCACAGTGGTAACATTGAATAGGTCCACGACCACCTCGTCCTCCTCCTCCATAACCAAATCCGCCACCGCGTCCGCCCTTGTAGCCTCCACAGTAGCCACCCTGCTGCTGGTATTGTTGCTGCATTGGTGCTGGTGGAATCCCTTGCCCTTGTGGTGCATATTACGGTTGCTGAACATATTGTGGCTATGGGGGAGTCATCTGCATCAGGGTGTATTGTGGCATGAACTGCTACGATTGTTGTTGCTGTGGTACAAACTACATTTGCGGCTGCGGTAGCGGTTAGGCTACTTGCAGTTGCAGTTTTGGTTGTTGTACCGTGCGCTGATCATCCTTGACGTAGAATGCATCACACATCCTCTCCTGCAGCAACCCATATGCACGGCAATCCATGTCATCGTGACCCACTGAATTGCAGAATGTGCAGTAAAGATTTCGCGGGGTTGTGACCATTTTCTGCATATATGGGCAATTATCGTGACTGTTCCCAAACACGTGACAAACGTGACGCCACGACATACTGCCGCCATTCAACAGGTTTGGTGCACCTAACACAAAATAATTACGGAAATCTGGGCAATTATCCTTCATATGCCCTTCTCCTCGACATCGCATACACCATACTTCATCGTGCTGCTCCTTATTCTTCTTCAAATCTTGCAATTGTATAGTGACGTGAGCGAGCTATGTCTGTATTTGCCACATTCCGGCTGCATTATCTCCAATCGGTGACGCCTCCAATCGCTTTGCAATCTCTAGAGCTTCAGTAGGCGTCAATATGTTTTGTTGCATTAGCGGTAGCCAAATGTGGGGTAACAGTGCTGCAATGAACCATTCTTTATGTTGGATAGCACTCATATCGAAACTAACATTTGCCATCAGCGTATTGAATCGCTAGTCAAAATCCCATACCATCTCATTGGGATACTCCTTAATTTCCTTCAATTCAGTAATGTATTGAGCCTCCGACTTAGGCCATCTAAATTCAGCAATTAGCCCATCCCGAATCTCATCCAGTGACTTCTCTGGGGCCCCTATAGGGACTAAAATAAACTTCATGAACCAATCTAATGCACGACCCCGCAAAGTCATGGCTAACTGTCCTTTCTTAGCATTGGAATCAGTGATATGTTTCATGGTCCAGACCGCTTCACACAAAAACCAATACTATTATGGGTTGTCTGTCGCACTTCCATGGAACAACGGTAACTTAGCATCATTTCCCACCATCCTGGGCTTCCTTCCTCCTGTCGTTGTGCTACTACCAATTAACTTCTATGGTATTGACAAACTTGGCGACGTCGAAGTAGTATTTCTTACTATTTGAGAATTAGTGAGCGGAGGTGTGGGTACGTTGGTGCCGAGGTTTGGTCCTGCCACTATCCTAGGTGTAGCTTGGTTGTCCCTATCGAGACTGTGAGGTCGCTTCGTCCCATGTGGTCTTCCTTCGCGGTTTTGTGGTTCAATTGCAGCAGGACCTTCTCCCGCCCTCTGCCTCTTTTCCTGTTGAAACCTCGGTCCTCCTCTTGTAAGACCACTTTCTTCCTTGGCTTCGCTCATAGTCTCCTCATGGTCTGCACCCATCTACCCCTTTACCATTCCATGTACCGTTCCCCAGCAGTCGCGGTACCCACGGCATCCGCCCACCAGGCTATCTACTAATCAAGGCGCATCTTTAATATACCCTTTTCACAGATTAGCATCTTAATCGACAGGTGGAGCGATAGAAGAAACCTTCCCCTCAGTCCTTGGAGGAAGTATCTTTCAACTTCACTATATGATTTCTTTGTGTCGACCGCAAATTCATTGATATATTCTTCCAAGATGCTATCAAGCCAAACTTTGACAGCCCACGATGCCTTATTATCAACTTCCTGCAGCTCCTGAATCAACTCCGGGGTCCAATCCCTCGGCTCACCACCCTGGAAATTCCTCTTCTAGAAGGTCATCTTTGACAACCATTCATACAAAATGACCGGGAATTCACAGAAAAACGATTCGTGCAGACCGTCATGAATATATCTTCCCAGCCAATGATCTATTGTCAATTGTGTGTTCCGGCTTTCTTCTTTAGCAAACACCTGCAACTTTTGATCGAACCATTTCTGTATCTCCGGCTTCGTCGGGTGCCACAACATGACCTCCTTCTACTCTGCACACGGTCCTGGAAACGGAACCATTTGTTGACCAACGCGACCTCATTCGACAGGGGTTCGCCTCACTATCGACACATATTGCAGTCTCCTTGGGCACCGGCCTGGGTGGGTTTGAGCCCACCCAGCAACACACGTAGAGCGGATGAAACCATGTTTCCGCCGAGGGAGGAGGAGAGTTGTGGCTGCACGAGCTAACTCTATTGCGGTACTTAAACAGAAACTTTAAACATTCGGCAAGGAGTTTATACCATATTAATTCATCGTAGCATTTATCATCACATTCAACATAGAACAAATTACTGAATCACAACATTAAACAGATATCAAACAACATTCATACATCGCAGCATTGCACAAAGATCGTACCAAAACATCATCATTATATTGCTGTCGCGATCATATACCAGAAGGAAAACATAGATCTCGATACACAATCGTTCTCCTTTCTCTATCTTCTATTCCTCCGCTTCTTCTCTTGCCCTCTTTTTTTTTTCTCTAACACTTACAACCCTCATGTATTTATAGGCTTCCACCATTACAATATTTGTCCACTTACAAATGACTTCCTAACCGACACTATGGACAATTGACCCAATATCTAACTGACTTGGTCCAAATGACCCAAAAACCCGTATACCGCGGTACAACTGACTCACTATTACATAATATATGGTCCAAGTGACCCAAAAACCCGCCAACTGTGGTATTCTTTAGCACAAAATACTCCTTCCGTACCGTCAGCTTATGTGTCACAGCGTCGGCAGTACGACGACATTTCCCCATCAAACCGCCTGCCAAACACATAGCAATACACATTATTTCGAAGGCTCTATGACATTCATTTAGACAATCATTCTCTTCTTCATAGGAATAAAAATATCTCATAACACCAATACACATATCAAAAAGACCTTGTCTATTCAGATATGCTATCATCTTTGGTTTCCACTAATCATAGTTGAATGGAGAGAGAGGAAGAATTGCTTTCAGATTCATGGAAGCTGTTGTAGAATACCTGCAAAAACAATGGAAAAATATGGAGGATTTTTACTAAATCTATTGAACACTTCTTTAGGACAATAGGCACTTTTATCCGGATCCTTAACACTTGGATAGACCTCAAAGGATTTCTCCAATGAATTCAATGCAATGGCACCAGAATTTGCTGTGGAAATCCAGAGGCTTTTGGTGCTCTACTGAAAGCAGCTGCTCAATCTACTGCTGGAACTGCTGCTACTGCTGCAACTACTACAATCAAAATATCTCACGAGCTCTAATACCATGTGAAATTTCACAGGGATAGATCACTGAGTTAGAACAAAATTCACAATTTCACACTATTATTACTGAGAAGAGTTAGTAGAAAAAAATGATCAATTCACTCATAAAACTGAAACACATATGAAAAAATGTTGTTCATAGATTAATCAGCTATAAGCTGGCAATCAAGAAGTGTTACAATATAATGAATTTGATTCACTTGGAAGGATTCGAATTCACCTCAAGTATAGGATTAATTTGCATTGGAACCATCTCTCGATAAGGTTCAGTGGCCACCAATGATGAATAATCAATTAACTGAGGTAGAACTAAGCATAAATGAATCATGTGGGAACCAAAATAGGGAAGGAGACTCCAAGGGGGTGAAATACTGATGTGTAGTGGTCAAAATAGGTGCTCCTACACTCAGTAGCAGTAAAACTAGGTGTAACAATCAATTAACTAGGCAATCAAGGGAACAAGGTGCCCTAAATCGTGGAACTGACTATGCTAACTCCTAAAATCATGCATGGAGACGAATTTGGACTTCAGTGATGTAACCAAGGCGCTCTGAGTGGATAGGAGGGCTAACGATGGAAAAAAACAAGCTCCGAGGGGCCCAAAGTAACGACTAGGTGCCAGGAGACTCAACTTCTAATGCATGGAATGCATGAATGCATGCAAGAATGCAAGTCCAAAATGAGATGGTGAGAATATTCCAACAAAAATCCTAGGAAAAGGTACAAGCATGTGGATCCTATGTAAATGTGCAACTAGATTAATCAGAGATAATCTTCACTATATTCTAGACAATGGAAAATGAATTCACCTTTGGACTGATAGTATATTGGGGAGGCTCCCCCTCTCTTCAAATCTATACCTTCTTGCTATTATAGATTGGATATTATCCAATGGTTATCACACTTTATTTGGTATTTTAGACTAGATGGATTATGAGGTTCGGAAATATTGGAAAAAGTTGGACATCCCATATCATTTACTTCAGGAATATGATCAGTTCCTCTTCTTGCTTGAAGGAAGAGCTCTATCCCATAAAAGTGAAAATGATTCTAGCGGTTGGAGTGTAATAGGGAAGTATACTATAAGGGAAGGGTATAGGAAACTATTAACCAATATATCTCAGCTACCTGTTTCTAGAATATGGAAAAGGATATAGAATATGGATAGTGTTAAAAAATTATTGTCTTTTTCTTGGATGTTGGCTCACAAACACATTCTTACAGTAGATAATTTAAGAAAAAGAGGAATATAATGATTGACATGGTGTCTTCTGTGTATAAACATAGAATAATCTATCAATCATCTCTTCCTTGAATGTAATTTTTCTCAATCGGTTTTGGGGATTTTGCTAAGATATTTAAGTGGGAACTTGTGCCTCCCCTCACAAATTCTGGATTTCTTTAGTAAATGGAAAGAGAATTTTATGGGATCCCTAAAAAAGAATCCTACTCTCCTCAAAATATGGAATGTACTCCCGAAAAATGTTTTTGGGAGATCTAGTTGCACGTAACAAAGTAATCTTTGAGGCCAAAAAAGTGGAACCAAGCAGAACGACCATTGGAGTCAAAAATATCTTTATAGAAATAATGCAAAGAGCATTCTAAATAATGAATCTCTATCAAGTATAGAAGCAAGTTGGATCAAAAAATTTCTTCCCAAGAGTTATCTTCAATCCAAAAGCACATGGAGAAGGTAAACATCCAATGGGGAGATCCACATGGAAAAACAGAGTTTGAAGAATGGATGAAAAAACAATCTTGTTATCCTTTGTTTTTAGATGGAGCGTCTAAGGGAAATACTGGGGTGGCAAAAGTGTTTAATGGATCCTAAATGAAATATAGTGAAATAATTTGCATGGGGATTGGGAATGACGAAAAAATAATTAGGTAGAATGGTTGTCCCTATTGCAAAGCATGGAATTTTTTACTCAGCTAAATATTTCAACTATCCTCATCTTTGGAGACTCCAACATTGTAATCAAGAAAATGCTCAATTCCTTCAAGGGAAATCCCCCCAAGTGTGGATGAGCGCAGAAGAGAATTCTCAACCTTCTCATCAATCCAGGCTTAGTTTCTTTTTATCACATCAAGGGAGAACATAATTGGTTTGTTGATGATATGTAAAAGCAAGGAACAAAGCTAGATCATGCATGTTAGTCCTTGACTCTTGATTCCTGACTAAGAAATGGAGTTCTTGTTAAAAATAAGCATTGGGGTCATTGGCTTAGGAAAAACCCAAGGAAATGGACGACATGGTAAATCATGCAAGTAAGAGAGTTAGAAGGGGAGTTATTTGGCACTCCCCTCTAGACATAAGAATTGATGCCTTGTTCCTACGGAGGATAGGTGGAGGCCTACAGATGAGATGTGGAAATGACTTGGAGCAATTGGTCAAATGAACCAATGCAGTCACTGTCAAGCATCTCCCTCGAACGAAGCTAGGCCCATGAACAAAGTTTCAATAATTCAGTGAGTCCGAGGAAAAATTGATAGGAAAGGATAGGATTTAGATGATGATCCTCTGCAGCCCCTTTTGTTATGTATTTTTGCTCTTTGTTTTGTAAGTAGCTTATTAGGCTCTATAGCACCATGCGATATAAGTAGATGAAAAAACTATTGGGAAATTTTTGTATACAACAAAGAAATATATGGAATGGACTTTGCTAGTCTTGGTTAGAATTTTGATGATGTTTAAACTTCTATAAATGATCGTTATGCTCAACTTTGTAATACAATCTTATTTCAGTTTATATTTAAAAAAATGTATATTTAATTATATAACACTAGCACAACCACTTAATTTGTGGCAGGTGAACCCCGATAGATATGATAAGAAAGTTTCAATTGTTTAGTTATTGATAAAAAAACAATACAAATCATAAATAAAAATAAAGAAGTTTAAACATATACCCACACACCATTTGTTCTTTCCACAAATTAAAAACCTAAATTAAAATTTTAAAACTTATAACTTTGAAATATTTTGTCTATTTATCAAGTAAAATGGTACAAGTATATATCAAATTTCAACACTGCGTGAGATTTCCCAAAATATAACTTTAGATCTGAATTTGTTATGGAAAAAAATCATTTATTTATCAAGTGAAATGGTAAGCATATATCAAATTTCATTTCACATTTCATCAAATAAAAGTTACGTGATAGTGAAGAAATAATATTTTTTATTCACACTATTGTCGTTGCCTGCGTAGTCTGGAATGCTTCCATATTCACAATTTTTATCAAATTCTCCGTGCAGAAAGAATCGATTGAAAACTTGTCCAATGAAAGAAAAATTGTTTCCAATAAGAGATAGGCAACGGTGAATAAAGTCCCAAATGAAAAGAAATGATGTTTGGTTTCTTGCAATCTTTAATAGTTACGGACTGCGAGTCTCATACCTTTTAAAGATACATGAACTTGGAAACCTTAACTATAAGCATGACGATTGATATTGAAATTGCACTTAACATTATTAGCTTATTAGAAAATAATTTTAGAACGTGTTTTTATTGTGATTTCTTTTAAAGGTAAAAATTTCAACAAAACAACTGTACCTTAATAATTAAAAAAATGATTTTTTTTTTGCACCTCTTCGAAAGGTAGTTATTTTCAAACATTCGAAAGGTAGTTATTTTCAAACATTATATCACGAAAGTTTCATGAAAATGATGTATATGGACAAGTGAATTCAAATACTATATTATTAATGGTATTACATGGGTATTACATTGATGAAAACAATGGCATATATGGACAAATGACATTACATTGATGAAGATATATATATGGATAAAGGACATCCAAATACTATATTATAAGGAGCATTCCATACATTAATATAGTAAGGCACATGGGTAAGTGCTATTGAGTTATGCAGGAAATCGGTAGAGGCCATAAAAGGGTCTTCGTGTATTGTTGGGGAGATTCATTATCCAACATCTTGCTTTGTCCCAAAGAATGAACATAGCAATAATTCCTCCGAATCCAATCCCTGTTCCTATCCCCAATGCAACCAAAGACAATTCTTCATCTACACGGCTCAACCATCCTCTTTTAATACTCCCATTGTCATTGTCTCCAATCTTTGGATTATCCTTTTGATTGCATGGTGGTAGAGGAAACCCACATAAGCACTTATTTCTTTGAAATGAAGCCTCACTAAAAGTGTTAAATTGTCTCCCTGTTGGGATTGTCCCACAAAGGTTGTTAGATGAAATGTCTAGAACAGCCAACATTGACAATTGAGAGAGTTTTGAAGGAATTGCTCCACTCAATTTATTTTTGGACAAGTCCAACTGCTCCAAATGAGATAACTTACTAATGCATGTAGGTATTTTCCCTTCCAATTGGTTCCCAGATAAATTCAACAATCGCAAGCCAATCATACTTCCTATGCTTACAGGTATTTCTCCTGTAAGATCATTGCTTGATAAATCAAATATTACATTATCAACACTGATATATGAGAGATTATACTCAAATCCTTTTTCATTGATTTCCATTTCATAACCATATGCGCCGCCCCCTACATATCTTGCAAATCCCTTGAGCCTTTCAAGATTATAGGGTATTCTTCCACTGAATCTATTATTGGATAAATCCAACACAAACAACTCAGTGAGATTTGTAATCCATTGAGGAATACTACCATGGAGATTGTTATATCCAATGTTTAAAACATTCAACGAGCCCAAATTTGCAAGATATGGAAGCTCCCCTTTAAATCCATTGTTCCTTACATCCAGGAACCCAAGATTGGTACAATTGGCCAAAGATGAGGGTAGAGTCCCATAAAAATTGTTAGAATGAGCAGAGAAAAATGTTAAAGAAGTCCAATTGTAGACGGCCTCATTGGGAATAGGCCCCTCCAAGTTGTTTTCTGATATATCTAAGAACCTAAGTGGAACCAAACCATTAATACTATGAAGAATAGTCCCAGAAAAACTATTATTATATATGTTTAGTTCTGTGAGAGCCTTTAGTTGACCTATGCTATTTGGGATTCGCCCAATGAATTTGTTCGAACTCAAAGATAAGTACTTCAATGAATGAAGCTCTCCTATAGCTTTTGGAATTTTCCCAGTGAAATTGTTGTTTGAGAGATCAAGAGATTCAAGCTTTTTTAAATTGGTGATGGCTTTAGGAAAAGAACCCATAAACCTATTATGACTCAAATCTAGGTCAACCAATTGACTCAAATTAGCAATGGCTTCAGGAATAGAACCCGCGAACATATTCTCACTCAAATCTAGGTCAACCAATTGACTCAAGTTAGCGAGAGATATAGGAATGCTACTACGAACCCTATTTGAATAAAGAGATACAGTGGTTAATTGAGTCAAACTAAAAATGGATTGAAATATACGACTAGGGAGTATGTTTCCATACAAATATAATTGGGTCAACTCCCTCAAATTGTTAGGAATGGGTATGTTTGGAGTAAATCTATTTTGAGAAAGACTTAAGTAGTTCAACTTGGTCAAGTTGACAATGTCGTCAAGTATGTTGTCTTCGGCCATGCCTTCAAGCATGTGCATGTTAGTGACTCCCACTCTATTAAGATCTAAGTGAGTCAATCCGGTCAAATTAGCGATGGCTTTAGGTATGCTCTCCGTGAAATTAATACCCAGAGATAGATAGGAGAGGGGAAGTCTGAATATTTCAGAAGGAATATAACCAGAAATATAAGGGCTAGAAATTGATAGATGTGTAAGTTTAGTCAGATTACCCATCTGACGTGGTAGACTGCCCGAGAAGTCGTTGAAGTCGAGAATCAGGTACTCTAGTTTCTGCAGCAGGCACAACTCCACTGGAATAGAACCGTTGATAAAATTATATGTCAGGTCAAGTAGTTGCAATGCTTTAAGCTGGCCAAAATCCGGTGGAATTCTTCCAGTCAAACTATTATAAGAAAGATTCAGGGCGCGCAGACTCTGCAGTAGGCCCAGTTCGACCGGAATGGAACCATATATTGATATAATTGTAACTGATATCAAGTACTTGCAATGCTTTAAGCTGGCCGAACTCAGGTGGAATTCTTCCAGATAAACTATTACCAGAAAGATTGAAGGTGCGCAATAAAGACAGATCGCCTAAAGACTGGGAAAGAGTACCTTTCAATGCATCTTCGTAATCCTCTTCTGATATATGAAGGTCAATGGCGACCACTCTTGTGGTGTGTGGCCTGCAGCTAATACCAGGAGCATATACTCTCGGAGTTCTCGGCCGTCCAGTTGGAGAGCTTTCGGAGTGGATCCGATGTGATGCCCTTTCGGAAGGACAAGAGTGCATCCAGATCCCTTTTATGATGGCCGTCGTCCGTTGATGATAACACGAAACCACCTTCCTCCACCATGCTTTCAGAAGTGAATCCAGCGGGCATGAATCCAGGATGATGATGAGAATGCAGGGAATAGGGCATCCACGTTGAGTGATGGATAGACGTTGCTGCAGGCAGAGAGGTAGCCATGCAGCACAGAAGCAACAGCATCAGCAGATCCATTTCTGGCTCTGGGACTACAAAGTCTTTTATCCGTTGTGTGTTCTTGGCTATGTACATATACATATATATAGCCGTTCTGTGTAGAAGTCCGGTTGGAGATGCCGAGAGATTTTGTTGACGATTGAATGGTTGGGGCAGACAAATCAAAGGAAAAACCGTGACAACTTCATCGAAACTTAATTGTGTGGTATCAATTCACTGGGACAACGTTATCCGATTTTGTTGACGATTGAGTGGGTGGAGAGTGGGGCAGACAAATGAAAGGAAATTATGGCGAAACCGTGACAACTTTATTCAAACTTAATTGTGTGGATCAATTCATTCGTAAAACGTTATCCGCATTGTGGGTGGTTTTTATTTTTATCCTGGTTAAATTAATGTTAATTTATTTATAAAGTATGTTTTTAAATTTTATTTTAAAAATATAATTTTAATAATAAAAAATAAATAATTAAAAAAGTTATTTAATATAAAATTGGTGATGTAAATTTAATTGAACTACATAGTAAAACTAAATAATTAAATTAACTTTTCAAATTTTTTCTATTAAAAGTGATGAAATTTTTGTTATTAAATAATATATAATATATGATAATAACAATATGAATTTTTTCTATTAAATAATATATAATATATAACAATAACAACTTGGAGGAAATTACTTCTAACAAATATATCATAATTTATATCCATATAAACTCAAGTGCAACTATAGCATTGAGAAAATTATTAATGGAGAGTGGAAAGCTTATTTTGGTCTTGACTTGAAAATCTTGTCACTCTCATCTTGTACACTTGTGAAGTTTAGGGTTGTACATCAAGATCAATATATATATATATATATATATATATAGAGAGAGAGAGAGAGAGGGGTATGAGGTTCAAGCAATCGAATCATTTTGCGGAGAAAAAGAATGGTGGTAGCATATTGTTTGGAAAACTGGAGGACCACTGAAGGCGAAGATAATTCTTTGGTTAGCTTTGAATAACAGAATGGTAACTTCGGAAAACTTGATGAAAAGAGACTGGGAAGTCCCAAGTTGGTGTGTGTTGTGTCAATTGAGTTGTGAAACTTCTTTTCCCTTATTTGTTTATTGCCCTTATGCAGGGGTTGTATGGAACACGGCCTCAAAATATCTAATCATATCAGAATTCTCGTTGGAAACCTCTCTTGTTCAATGTTGTAGAAACTGGTGGACAAATCCCTTGGTACGAAGCCTTGATGCTTTCCCTTCCCTATTTATTTATGGAATATGGTGGGCAAGAAATTTAGCCATATTTCAAGATCAAAAAATACCAACATAGATAACATGTGCTATGATTATGTAGTGGAAAAGGGAGCATAAAAAAATGGATAAAGATAAAAGGATTCGCTTGATAAAATATCCAAGCATTGATAAAACAATTCGTTAGGCATACTTCGACTGAGCAAGCCAAGGAGATCCTCCCTTAGGAGGATCTCATGCAATTCTTTATATGTTAGAGGAGGTGCAAATTTAATTAGGTATGGTCTGGGACACTGCTCCAATAATAAGGTATAATTATCTACACTTTGGTCAGTCCTTAACTTAGCTCTGGCTCGGAATATTCTCAACTTACAGATCAAAGCTCCTCATTTGCAACATTTATTGGCTGTAATCAAAAGAAAAATAAGAATGTTTGGATTTATTTCCTTCAACCATGTTTATCAGGGGCTAAATGAACAGGCAGATGCACTTTCTAAGAGTGCGTTACTCCTAGCACCAGGAACATTCATCAAGAAGGAACGCAAAGGGAGGCATAACCCGCTTTAGCTCTGTTTTTGGAGAATGTTTTGATCTTTTTGTGCCTAGATGTTTCGGGACATCTCTTGTATAATGATAATTTTCAGTAGGATATAATATAGTAGCATTAGTGATTTTCTTTATGCAAGCTTCTTATGAAACAAGGAATTCTTTTAGAAGAACTTATGAAGTTGTTATGATAGCTCATGGAGCAATGTTGTAAGTCCTTCAAGGACACTCAATGTTATTCTATATGAATAAAATATTTTTTTCCTTGCAATATATATATATATATATATATAATTTCTTGGATGTGATCCCCACATTCTACTTAGACCAATCAGCCATTTTTATGGAGGCCCATAAAGTCCAATCTTTCCACGTCATAGGGCATAACATTACATGGGATCCTGGAAATGGACAGTCAATCCTGCTAGGGGAGGACCCCATTATCAGTCTTGATACTATAAACCTCCTACCTGGAGAGTTGACCTGGTCTCCCTACTCCTTAAATATTAGGTATCTATCTGACATCTATGAAGAGAACCAAGCATTTAAATGGACCCCTTTGTGGAAATCAGTGCAAAGTATTGGACCGCAAGGGAAAAATTGTAGATTTTTGGAACAAGTACATCTCAAGGTTAATAAGGAGTCATGTCACTCTTTTAGAGGATCCTAACTCCTTATCATGGGTTCACAACCCTGCAAGAAGATCATATCAGGTAAATTTGGGATATAAAATCTTAGCAAATGATGATGTAGTCAACCCACAATGGTGGTGGTCAAAATTGTGGAAACTCCATGCTCCCACAAAATCAAAGCTTTTCCAATGGCTTGATGTAAACAATAAAATCCTCACTTGGGAAAATTTATTGAAAAGGGAGGATTATGGTCCTGGTATCTGCTCACTCTGCAAAAATAGTGAAGGGACAATATCTCACTTATTGGTCAACTACTCATTCACGTAGGAGTTTTGGAAGCTCACTAGTCCATCGAAAGTTGAAACCTAGCCAATATGGGAGGGTGACACTTTGAGCGAAGCATGGAACAATTGGAACGTATCTTGCACCAATCAATACTATCTTCTGACTCCCATAATCGTTGGATGGGGAATTTGGATTTCTAAGAGTCAAGCTATATTCAACAATAAATCCCCTTCGCTATTTGGAATAGTTTACATGATCAAGTATGATTTCCCCCTATTGTGGGAAAAGAACCTAGAGAGACCAAGGGTGACCCCCCCCTCTTATTATGGACAAATATGCTCCCCACTATTTCTATGATGGAGCACCACAAGGAAATCTGGGGAACAATGAGTTAAGGAGCAATATTTTCCTATGCGATCAATCCATCTCCTATGGACAAGGAACTAGGTACAATTTGAACAATTATGCATAGCTATATTCAACAATAAATCCCCTTCCCTATTTGGAATAGTTTACATTATCAAGTATGATTTCCCCCTGTCGTGGGAAAAGAACCTAGAGCGATCAAGGGTGATCCCCCCCTCTTATTATGGACAAATATGCTCCCCACTATTTCTATGACAGAGCACCACAAGGAAATCTGGGTAACAATGAGTTAAGGAGCAATATTTTCCTATGCGATCAATCCATCTCCTATGGACAAGGCATAGGGTACAATTCGAACAATTATGTAGAACTATATTCAACAATAAATCCCCTTCCCTATTTGTAATAGTTTACATGATCAAGTATGATTTCCCCCTATCGTGGGAAAAGAACCTAGAGAGACCAAGGGTGATCCCCCCCTCTTATTATGGACAAATATGCTCCCCACTATTTAAGACCATTTTCTATAAATTGTGACTTATAAGACATGCCTGTTCCATCTAACTCTTACTGAACATTAACATATGACTAGTGATTTTGAAGCTACTGACTGTGTAAATTTTTGGATTGTGAACATTGAGACATTAAATGCAACCCAAGGCTAATCAAATTACTTTGAATCATAGGCTAACACAATGATAATATGAAATGATATGCAAAAACATGTGCATAAACTTGATATTTTGAAAAAAAAAAGTGTAGAAACTCGATATTTTAAAAGGTTTGGAACAACTACATTTTTGTAAGAGTTTTTTATAACCAAATCTGTAACTCATGGTTTCATTATGGACATACCTATATTCAAAGGAACTGAATATTGATGGTATGCGCCTTGTTGCTTGTTTTCAACCTCAGATAACTTCTAGGGTCATGCTCATGCTGATTGAAGTTGCAGATAGGAAAAGATTGGAGTTAATAGACAACTGATAGCAAATACCAAGATTGCGCACACAGTTATAACAAGCTTCAAGATTGAATAGGCAGACTAATATCTATAAAATTAGCTAGCCATCTTACTATTACTTTACACATGGAAATATGTGCCACCATTAAAAGCGTAGATTATGCTTGCCATTGCCAACAAATATTTAGATTTATTTAGATTTTTATTTGGATTTGTACTAATATCAATCAAAATGAAATGAGTCAAATCATATACAATATTCATTGTCTTTTCTTATTATGCATTTATGACTAATATAAAATATATGTATAAATATATGCAAGCAAGATGAATGAGTTAAATCACCGAAATTAGATTTTCCATGGGCCATTGGCATATTTTTAATGTGCATTTACTTTCATAATTGGCCTGCAACATCTTTTATGAGCAGCTGGCAGTGTTTTTAATGAGCATTTACTTTCATATATTTGCATAGAAATTCAGTGCCAAGTTTTTAATTTTTATAATTTTTTATTTTTAAATACTTTTATAGTTTAGTAAATAATTTGTACACCAAAAAAAATTGTCGAATCAATGTTATCACATAATTAATTAATTTAATTTTGAAAATATTTTTTTATTTTTACAAAATTAAGTTTAATATCTAAAATTTCATAAACTTTACTTTTGGGAAAATATTAAAACAAATCAAAGTCATGAAATGTATGATTATATAGAAACGTTGTCTCTGGAGATTCCTCTTTAGTAAAACACGTAGTGGGTTGGAGTGAATTGACCCCAACGAAATTCCCAAATTATTCTACTCACTTTTGGCAATTTCCAATCAGAGTTAACACGTTTCCAGAAATTTCCTGACAGTCGCAGTCATGTGCCAGGGATCCCACTGCGATTTTTATGGAGTGACACCACTAATGAATTCCACCCAGACCCACGCTCACTCAATCAAAGTCTAAATAATTCTACTCACTTTTGGAAATTTTGTAACAAAATTCCAATCAGAGTTAACACGTTTCCAGAAATTTCCTGACCGTCACAGTCATGTCCCAGGGATCCCACTACGATTTTTATGGAGTGACACCACTAATGAAAATCTAAAGACAAGATGATGAAAATCAATGACTCCTGCGTCCTACGTCGTATTCAGTGGGACACGGTGGCTTCCAACAGAGTAACAAAGAACGAAACTCACAGTCCACCGAATCTTTTGTTAAAATTGACAGTAAAATAACTGTTTGAAATTGATCCTCCAGTGTTCGAAACTGTTTGAAGTAAGAAGGTGTTGACACTTCATGCAAACACCGGAAAGACCAGTGAAATGGGGAATTTTGGTCCTTACTCTTCTCTTCGTTTCTCACTGTTAACCCATGTCGTATATGAATGATGCAATACTGGCGGTTCTTTAGCATGAAATCCTATGTATCTTGATTTCATTCTTAAGATAAATGTGTGAATTATTTGCATGAGATGGCATTGGCATGGGAAGATTTAAAAATAATGTTAATGGAATAAATAAATTGGGTTTGATGAGAGGAATGCTCTTAATTTATTAATGTTTGCTATCTTCATAGTTTATACTAACAGTATGAGCAAATCAAAGAAGGTAAGGTAAGGGATAGAGAGAAGGTTAAGGAAGTAGTATGTAATGTAAAATGCTAGATCATGTTGTAACTATAAAATGCTAGAGCATTTTGTAACTACAAAATGCTCTAGCGTTTTGTAGTTACAAAATGCTCTAGAGTTTTGTAGCTACAAAATGCTTTAAAATTTTGTAACTACAAAACACTAGAGTGTTTTGTAGTAAAAAAACACGCGAGCATTTTTGTTTCTGATCTTATCTGTAAACTGACATGGAAGGATTGGTCCTGCCCACGCCTAGTTCAAAGAAACACTCGAGTGTTTTGGTTTTAGTAACTCTCTTAGGTTTGCAAAACTAGGATTGCATCTAAAAGGTCGCTCAACTTCATACAAGGACCCATAACTATGAATTTTGATTCCCACAGTGTCAATTTCAATTTTGAAGTTGTGAATTTTGATTCCGTAAGTGTCAGTTTCATTACTTCATCTTGCACCTCTTTTTCATATGGACAATGTACGAATAAATTGTTTATTGATTCTCCATCTTTTTTCGACATTATATACCATGTTATCCCATGCCAATTTCCTTTTATACTGTTGGACAAGAAAATATTTTATTAGAAATCCTAACATTGTAGAGAACAGCCCAAATTTTAGTTTTTCCACACCACTATTTATTTGGTATTCCCTACTTCTTCCACTTCCATTTTAATTTTCTACTTATCCTAATCTAGTTTTATAAACCCCTTAGCTTTTGTTCATTGTCTAATAAATTGTGAATTTCAATTATGAAAGTGTGAATCTAGTGAACATTTTTATTTTTGTATGTCAATGCATAATATGACTATGGCATACATTGCTAAATATATCAATATGGAAGAGATGACAGTAATTTAAAAAAAACATTTTAAAATAAGTGATGATGATAATCATTGCATTACAAAGTTGTTCTTTTTCAAAGAAATTTAAAGCAATGTACAAAATGTTTTTAAATGAACAAAGTTTATTTACTGAATATGAAATGAACAACTTGGTTCATAAACTAAATATCCAAAATAAATAGGACAACATAAAAAAATCTACACAACTTAAAATAATATATTGAATATATGTAATATGAGAAATAGTCGATGTTAGCCATATGACATTATATTTATATCATTGACTAGTAACAATGGTCTATATGTCATGTCTCTTTGTTAAGATGTGTCACTTCATTTATTATTATTATTTTTTGTTGTTGTTATTGTTGTTATCTTCTTTTATATAATTATATTCAATATATTTCCTATCCCATGAAAGAGGTTGTGTACTGAAAAAATTTTATGGACAATATTTATTTCTTTATTCTATCTTGCAATGACTTTTCATGATCTTCTCTCTTCTTGAAACTATGATGGTTGATGTCACAAGAGAATATGAGCTATGAAGCATTCAACAGAATTATCTTATTATAAAATACTCATACCACCCTAATTCATTTTTTTGTAAAATTGTGTGGTGACAACTTCTGTGATCTAAGAAATTATAATCATTTCACACATGATCTTCTCTTCAATATAATATAATATTCAATTCTAGTTCCTCATATTGATTTGATCATAGTTAGTTGGTTGAATAATACGATGATTTTTATAATTAGGGTGACAAAAAGACATCTTTGTATGTTGTGTATTGTTATTACAACCTATATATTTAGACACTTCTAGTGATTTATTGGTTGATAATATTTCAACATAAGTATCCTCCTATATTTTTTATGTTGATCAAACATTTATTGGTTCTTTCTCCAAGGTATGGATTTCTACATCTAATCACTTCTCTATTTCAATGACATTACTCATTGTCTTTTTATTGATCAACGATTGTGAGTAAGTTGCTCCAATATTTCTTGTTGTGACTTATTTTCACTCTTTAACTTAATCTATGCAATTATCAAGTTTTGACTATGATTCTTAAGGAGAGAAACCTATTCATCTTTATTAGAAATAAGCTTTTCAACTTCTTTATGCATCTTTTGTACTGACTTTTGATTATCCTAAAGGATTCCCTTGGAGATATCTTTAAGGTCTTCCGATGCGGGTTCGTCTAAGCATGACCTCATTGTAAATTCCTATAAGGTTATCTTCTTTTTTTCTGTAAAAAAATGTGAAAAAAAATCGTTTTCATTTTAAGATGAAACTATGATGAACGTTTCCATCTATATTGAACCTAAAATTACGTCAACTTTATTTTAATATATAGTTTTAGCATTAAATTGGCCCATATTGCTCCAATATTTCTTGTTGTGACTTATTTTCACTCTTTAACTTAATCTATGCAATTATCAAGTTTTGACTATGATTCTTAAGGAGAGAAACCTATTCATCTTTATTAGAAATAAGCTTTTCAACTTCTTTATGCATCTTTTGTACTGACTTTTGATTATCCTAAAGGATTCCCTTGGAGATATCTTTAAGGTCTTCCAATGCGGGTTCGTCTAAGCATGACCTCATTGTAAATTCCTATAAGGTTATCTTCTTTTTTCTGTAGAAAAATGTGAAAAAAAATCGTTTTCATTTTAAGATGAAACTATGATGAACGTTTCCATCTATATTGAACCTAAAATTACGTCAACTTTATTTTAATATATAGTTTTAGCATTAAATTGGCCCATATTATGATTTTATAATCATTAATTGTTAGTTGTAAATCTTTAATTTCATATTTATTTCATCACATGTTTTCCTTTTCAAATATACTTTACTCTTGAACTAATAAATTATTCAACAAATTAGTGTTAATGTGTTTTTTCTCCTTGTATAGACAAATAACAATGATGATAGCATTTCCTCAAACAATCTCTTTAATCTTGAATAAAGTCAAATCCTTTTATAAATGTGAAGAAATCTTTTTTTTCTTTCATTATTAAGTTTCATTTCTTCGAAACATTTTTTTTCCTTATATCCTTAAATACAAAAACTTATATATTCTTCCTAATAAATGGGCATACATGAGACTACAATCAACGATAAACGATAAGAAGTTTTATATAAAACTCTATATTCCTAAATGGATACTTAATAAATATTTCTTATGTATCTCCTTTCAAAATTGAATTTTTCTTTTTCCTCACTTATATAATACTTTTATAATTTAACTTTTCGTTTTCCTCACTTCTATAAGAGGGTTAATCTATTTTCAGCATATAGCTTAATACTTTTACTACGAACCTTTTCGTACTCAAGAGAGTAATACTTTAATACAAGTTTTTCACTAATTGAACTCACTACAATCAAATTGTTTATTCTTTGAAGAAATCTATTGACTTATATGATGGTCCTCTTTAATAAAAATATTCATTAATCTTTCATAGGCTTGGACATATCAGCTAGTTGGATGACAATTTTTATGGCAGACATAATGGAAGTAGATCTATATTCTGTGAATCAACATGAAGTTAAATATGAGATCAAATATATCATGCTCAACATATTTTGCACATAGAAACTAAAAGGAATATGTAAACCTATAAAAGGAGATTGGGGGTAAACATTTATTTTATTATTTTTAAAGATTGTGTCTAAGTTATTTTTTATACTTAGTGGTGACGTAGTGAGGAACACAACGAAAGAGAATTGGATATGTCGTGATACTGTCTGCCAAAACAAATGGATTCAACGTGCTTGACTAATAATAGAATTAAGTCATTTACGACTTTTTTACTGTTAGGATATTCCTATACTCCATCCTAGTCCTTCTAACATTCCTGTCATTTACATTTTCAGTCCTGCATGCAAAAGTAGGGTTTGCATGCATCCTAGTCATCAGCACCAGCACCTAGCCCTCAGCAAACTAGCCCCAGGAGCTTCTCTCGGATCAATCTTAGCTCTCCTAGAGCTTAGTGCGCCCTCTTTTCAGTTATTACATGAGAAGGGCGCCTTTCTTCATCTGCCAGTCCAGTTTAGTTCAGTTATCTTCAGTTCTTCCTTGATTTAAGGATTAACTGACTCCTAACTGACCTTATCACTCTTTTGGACCTCCAGTGTGACTAGATAGACTGTTTTGACTCCAGTTAGCTCCATGAGTGCCCTCCACTGAGTCTCCTTCACTATATCAGTGCTTCCATGTGCCAGTTACACCAACCACACTCAGTTAGACTCAGTTTGACTCCCGGTTGATCACTACTTGTGCATTGATGACTTCACTGATGATGAGATAGACTCCTAGTTTGGCACTAATGACTCTCCACTGATTATGGATCTGTGCATGAAGGATAACTCGAATTACACCTAGTGAATTCGAATCCTCATACTCAGCATTGTATATTTACCCAGTTACTATTCTGATTAATGTAGTGTGTAATTATTCTGCCTCTATTGGATCTATGTTCTATTGCTTCTCTCTTCTTCCTTAATTCCTTAATTCTTTAACTGTGAGGTTACATTATCTCTTTGGATCTTATGTTGGCAATCTAACATGGTATCAGAGCCATTTGAGAGTATATTCTACCTCCATTCTTGAGAGTTTTTTTGCAGGTATTTTGAAGTTCTAGCAGTTGCATGCAGGACTGAAAATGTAAATGACAGGAATGTTAGAAGGACTAGGATGGAGTATAGGAATATCCTAACACCCCCCCTTAATCCATTCTAGGCCCTGGTAACTAGGACCAAAGGTCACCGATACAATCAATGAAATGATAAAAAAATACTGCCTCAAATTTTTTTTTTCTTTTTCATTTTTTTTGTTCTACACTCTTGAAAACGAATTGGCCTCTCTACAACCTAGCAATTTTGAGAGCATTCAAACATTCATCTCAAAATTTCAGAATTTGGTTACTCAATGCAAGCATTGTGGCATCACCAAAAGTGATGAGCAATTAGTACTCTCCATTTTGAGCAAACTTGGATCTCAATTTTCTGTTTTTGTCTCTACTTTCCATTCTGGGCGAATGTCAATGCCTGGATGGAAGTTTCCTACCTTGGAAAAATTTACTACCACTCTCATTCAAGAAGAAGACAAATTGATTCAAATGGGTTCCATCACAATCTCCAGAGATCTAGCTCTTTTAGCTGGTGAATCAAGTGGAGCGAATGCAAGGAGGGGACAAAAAGGCAAAGGAAAGAAACCTTCAAGATCCAAGAATGACAAACAAAAGAGACCTAATTGTACCTACTGCAAGAGAGGAAACCATCCTGAGCATTCCTGCATGCATAAGAAGATTGATCTTCTAACCAAGCTTCTTGAACAAAACCAAATTGTTGTTCCAAAAGAAGCAAAGATGTCTGATTCTGGAAGTGGATCTGATGATTGTCATGCATTGATGGCTGGTTTTTCAAAGACAAAAGCTCTCCTCATAGATTCTGGAGCTACCAACCACATGATGGCACAAAAAGAATCTCTCTTCTCTAGATCTCCATGATGGGCCTACCATTCACATGGGAGACAACACTCAGGTTTCTGCAAAAGGAGTGGGTACAGTGCATATGGAACATGGTAAGTTCAAAAATGTCTTGTTTGTTCCTTCTCTAACTGCAAATTTATTATCAGTTTATCAGATGACCCATACAGGATCTCCAAAGCAAGTTACTTTTGGTCCAAACACTATCGAGATCACAGAAATATCCACTGGAAAGGTTATAGCGAATGGGATTGCTAATCATGCCTCAAAGGCATATGAATTTTCTCACTTTATGCCTTTCTCTCCAAGTGTTTCTTCAGATTCCGATCAAGATCAGAGTGACTTCTCTTTCGATGAAGAAGAAGAGCAAGATTCTGATGTAGAATTCATAGTTCAAAAAGATTGCAATCCAGAATCAACACCTATTCTCAGTCCAGATACAAGGTCAACATGGGCTCACAGAGCTCTTGCTACTATTGAGAACACTGTTGAGGATCATCACACTACCAAACTTCCACACCATGCCAACCTTGCATTATGCCATCCACCTCTCCATGAGAGATGCAGCATGATGATGGGGTTTACTCTTCCATTCTTTGGGAAAACTCATCATGATACATTCGCTCTAGTGACAGAAAAGGTTCCTGAAAGACTTGCTACATTCAGCACATTCTCTAGCACTTGCATTCGCACTTTATAGAGGATCATCTTACCAAGTCTCTTTGCAAATTTTTCACTGATGAAAGCTTGCTTATTTTCTACTTAGAGTGATGGCCCCTTGAGTTATTCAAAAATATTAAAAAAAAAAAAAAAATGAAAAAGAAAAAAAAAATTGAGGTAGTATTTTTTTATTATTTCATTGATTGTATGGGTGACCTTTGGTCCTAGTTACCAGGGCCCAGGATGGATTAAGGGGGGGTGTTAGGATATTCCTATACTCCATCCTAGTCCTTCTAACATTCCTGTCATTTATATTTTCAGTCCTGCATGCAAAATTAGGGTTTGCATGCATTTTACATGCATCCTAGTCATCAGCACCAGTACCTAGCCCTCAGCAAACTAGCCCCAGGAGCTTCCCTCGGATCAGTCTTGGCTCTCCTAGAGCTTAGTGCGCCATCTTTTCAGTTATTACATGAGAAGGGCGCCTTTCTTCATCTTCCAGTCCAGTTTAGTTCAGTTATCTTCAGTTCTTCCTTGATTTAAGGATTAACTGACTCCTAACTGACCTTATCACTCTTTTGGACCTCCAGTGTGACTAGATAGACTGTTTTGACTCCAGTTAGCTCCATGAGCGCCCTCCACTGAGTCTCCTTCACTATATCAGTGCTTCCATGTGCCAGTTACACCAACCACACTCAGTTAGACTCAGTTTGACTCCCGGTTGATCACTACTTGTGCATTGATGACTTCATTGATGATGAGATAGACTCCTAGTTTGGCACTGATGACTCTCCACTGATTATGGATCTGTGCATGAAGGATAACTCGAGTTACACCTAGTGAATTCAAATCCTCATACTCAGCATTGTATATTTACCCGGTTACTATTTTGATTAATGTAGTGTGTGTAATTATTCTGCCTCTATTGGATCTATGTTCTATTGCTTCTCTCTTCTTCCTTAATTCCTTAATTCTTTCACTGTGAGGTTACATTATCTCTTTGGATCTTATGTTGGCATTCTAACATTTACATGGATCTCTAGCAACACAACTTCTTTTGGACTAAGAACAAAGTTAAATCGACCTATTATAGTTTGAGGCTTTTATCTTTTGTTGACTAGAACATGCATATTTGATACGGGGAGTATTTGAAACATGGATATGTAAAAAATGGTCGAACTTGTAGAGAGAGCATGGAGTAGGGTTGGAAGCACACCATCTTAATGGAAAAGATGTCATTAGTGTAAGAACTCTTATAGGTTTGAATCCTACCTTCACGAACTCTTATGACTACTTTAAGTTGCTAGAATCAAGAGTCTTCCATGAAGAAAAAAGGGGAACCCAAGAAACTCATTAAGAAAAAATGGGAACTCAAGAAACTCATTGGGAAACTCTTTCAGTAACTAGATTTGATTAACTATGGGAAATCAACCAAATAATGAAAAAAAATGAAAAGAAAATTGTAGTGAGTGAAGCCAAGGGCACATAGAATTAGAGATAAATTTGAAGATGATAGGGATTTTCATTACTTATTTAAGAGGCAATGAATGATATTATGGGTCCTCCTATCAGTCCTATGGGTCCTCCTATCAGTGCTATGGGATTTGTTGTTGCATTATCTATGAGCTCTAATCATTGTAGGGATCTTTGGTGGGATTTTATTATCTTTAGGGATTTGTGGTGGGGCTCTTTGATATTTATAGATCGAGGCCAAATGTGGTGTGGTTGGTTGGTTGAGAGGGCATTTATTAGAGAGCCCAATCTGGAGTGGTTGGTTGAAATACATGTTATATTCTCTGCTTTGCATTCACAAGTAGTGGTCATGTCCCCTTGGTTGGGTGAGCGGGCATTTGTCAATGCAGTGTGTGTCGGACATTGAGAGAACTTTGTTTTCCCACTATCCTTGGGTCTAAATGGATGGTTTTGGCTGCATTTTTCTTAGTCCAAAAAGCAATGAATCTCATCAAAGAATATATCTTTCGCTAGTTATGATGAATAACATAGAAAAATGTGATATTTGGTGTGTATTGTAGAATCTCATTAATCATTGAATTTTTTATTGCAATTTGTGCCTGAGCCAGGGGCATGTCTATCTAGGAATCACATCCAAACAAGGTTATTAATGACCAAAGCAATGTGGTTGGATGAAATACGGTCCATGTTCTCTACCTTGCATTGGTGACCAATGGTCTTGTCCCCTTTGTTAGGCAAGTTGACATTTGCCAATGCAAGGCATCTAAGGCATTAAAGGAAGTTTGGCCTAATGTTGGAAACAATCATACCTTAAGTATTCAATTTTTAATAAGTGGTGAAATGATGGTCAAGGTATTACAACTCAAGTATAATATTGACTTTTAGTTATAATCCAAGAATCTATCCAATAAGGGCATCATTCCATGGCTGAGAATCCTTCAAACTCCTCAATAATTTGAATGTAATTGATAATCTTCTCACATCTCGAAAAAAAACCCAAAACCAATGTTTTTGTATTATCAAGTGCAAAACTATTAGAAACAAGGCTACACGGTAGCATATACGTACCAAAATAATTTTCGAATTGTAGAAGCTGAACATGAACAAATTTTCTTAGTTAGATAATGGGGTGAGTTTTGATTAATGAAGGATGCATGAAGGTGTGCTCAAGCTGGTCTATTGCTCTACAAAAAATATGATATAACAATATTCATTATTAATTTATTGTTTCTTAAATTATCTGTTTTGACATGTCTTATATTGTCATATTATGGAAGCAACTTTATTGTATTTGCAAAATAATTATAGGATGAATCAACTTATCTACTTACAAGCATGGCCTTTTTTCCTCATTGTTGTTACTTGTGTTATCACACAAATAAATTATTTATTTAAATAAGGTCGTTTCCTTTCCCATGATTGTTTTGATCAAGGTAGTTATATATGTATGGATACTTATCATGCTTTCCATATGAGGAAATATAAGAAAACAGTAAGGATCATGTAATTTTTTAAGGACCATTGGATCTTCCATATGAGCACATATAGACAAATAGCAAGGATCGTGTGCTCTTTCAATGGTCATTAACTTAAATTCCAAAATACAAGGACCATAAACGCTTCCAAATATTAATACAAAATCAAAAATTGGTTTAAAATTAGACATGTAATGTGTTCTAATGTTCCCTGTATGTGTCTAACTTGCATTCTATGCACGTTTCACCAATGCCTATCATGAAACGAATCACCTTCCAAATGTCTCGTGTATCCATGCAACCTCTATGCATATGTGTATAACTTCTAAGGTGCGTGATATGCATGTTTCACTAATGCCTTTCATAAAACGAATCACCGGCCTTTCATGAAACAAATCACCTGCCAAATGTGGCATACATCTTTGATTGTTCGAGAGATAAATTATATTTACTTTAGTAAATAAATAAAATTAAAACTTGATGCAATTTATTAGGAAATATTTTACAAGGTGTTTGCCCAAGTAAATGTATCATATATATATAAATTAAAAAACTCAAATAATTAATATACTTTTTTATAAATTCCCTCAATAATAACAATTATGTGTATTTACTATCCTTAAATAGATTTAGTATTACATCTAACATTTTAATTATAACCTTTATACAATTTTCATATAAAATTAATAATAAATTAATTAAAAATATAATTCTGAAATATAGAAAAAAAGTATTACAATAATAGTAAAATCAATATTGATTTCTCTTTGGATTTAGGGAGAAAATTTGATAACTATATTGCTCAAATTGGATAGAGATATATGTTGATTAGTTGGTTCAACAATTTCTGGAATATTAGTGTGTATAAATTAGATAGATCTAATGTCACTTACAAGAATTGAACATGGGTGAGGAAGGAAAGAATCATTCCTCCTAACCACCCAAGCTACAACTAATGGACTATTATAATGTATTTTCTATATTAAAAAGAAGTGCGTATATTGAGATAAAAAATTTATTAATCAAAAAATTTATAAAATAACAAATTAATTTAAGAAGTAATATACTAATGGAAGGGGAATAATTATAAATAAATTTAGATTGAATAGATTTAAAAAAATAGAATTTAGAATACTAATTTCTATACTAAAAATGAATGTGATGATGGCTTTTGGTGAGAAAAATATGGAGGATGAGTTGGCCAAAAAGAAGACAGCTTGCCAAGTCCATAAAAGCACCCAGCCTTATGCTTATCCACTAAAAAGTATAAAAAGTAGGACAAAACTGTGTAAAGGCAGGAAAGTGCTCTTACTAATTTAGGGCAGTCATAAAAGCAACAAAAACTTATCCAAAATCTTTCCAAGTGTGGTCCTATGGATAATGATGACAAGGGTGAGACTAGAAAGGCAATATGTGGCCAATCTACCTAGTCAAACACCTAGGAAAGTATCCAAATGATTAATACTTTATATCATAAGTCTAAAGTGGGTTTTTTATATTCTAACACTTATCACACCCTATGCATAGTTATATACAAGTCCATTGTATTCATATCAATCAAGGTAATCTCATATATATTAATATAATAAATCAATATTATTTACTACATATATATAGGTTTTTTTAATATGCATTCTTGTTAGTTTCATGAAGTGAACCATCAGGTTCACTTCAATTAATATCATAGTCATTTTTGTTTGCTTATGGCTAAGATCGTTGTGTTGATAGAAGATATCCAAGTAAGTATCGAGTCCCAATTCATTAACGTTTGTCATTGATAGAGATTTTAAAATAAAAAAATAAATTGAGGCTCATGGCTCAATCAGTAATATGAAGTTGGAAAAAAATTATATAACAAAAATTTAGATAGAAAAAATAAATAATAAACACAAATAAAAAATTGGGGAGTAATGGAGCCGATTGGGATATTATCCAAAGTAAGTATGGTTAACAATATAGGATAAATCACAAGAAGGGATACACCATAGCCATGTGAATAAAACCATTTTGGGATTTGATAAAATTAAAAATCTCGTCAGTGAAAAATTAGGTAGGGAATATTGTAGGTGGAATTCTTTCCAAACAATCATTGCATTATAGAAGCAAAGACAATGTAGGGATAATAGCAAGGACCCATGGAATAATTGTATCTCTACTCACTATTGTTATTAATTTCACAACATTAAACAACCATATTAGTGTAAGAGTATTTGGAAAAGGATTTCAAGAAACAATTCATTGGAACCTCATAACCTATCGATTCAATGAAGGTTGGTGTTCTGTCGATTGCACCTATGAAGTTGTATGTCATCCAAAGAATCTTGGCACGCCAGTGAATAAAAGAATCAAGTTTTAACATGGTGACACTAGTAAATCATGAAAATATTAAACTAGATATTAAGAAGGATTAACTTATTAAAATACCGTATCGACACTTGAATTACATAATAGGTTGCACACATGAATCAACATACCAATGCCAACATTTTTCTTACATATCAACGCATCCAAAAATAAATACAACTCAAAGTCAACAACAAAAACAATTGAATCAATACTCTAATTATCAGAGAGTTTAAGAAATAATCCATTTAGAAAGGATTAATCATTTTTTTATGCAAAAATATTGTTCAAAACTTCATAAATCTTATCACCTCATGTTCTCAGTCTTATCAAATAAACAAAGTTAAAAGAAGAGGGATCATTCTATTAAAAATATTGTTCCCTACCCATGCTTGACCAATCATTTTAAGGAGTGATTTTCAACATACCTATGGTATATTATCACTATGTAATACTATAAACTTTCTTATTATAATAGTAGTCATTTAGGTAAACAATATCAATTTTGTAATAATTATAATCCATGCATGTTTCCAAACAACATCACCTACTACCCAATATATGTATTTATATACACATCCATTGTATTCATATTAATCAAAGCAATTTCATATATTTATATAATAAGTAAACATGGTTTAATATGGATATATGGGATTTCTATATGAATTCATGAATTAACTATCAATTTCACTTCAATATCTCATAATTTATCACTTGAGTTATTGGAAAAATAAATGTTTCAAAAAAATTTTAAATTGTTTGAAACCCATTAGAGTCCTAAATATCATAACTATAACAAAATAAGCTAAGTTTAACTATTTACTTCATAAAATTATTAATAGTAAGAAAAGTCTACGAAAAATATAAGCTTAAAATATTTTGAAGTATTTGAAATGTAACATCGTTCCTAGAAAAATATAAGCTCAAAAATTTTCAAGTAATTGAATTACTACAAAAATGAGAAATTAATGGCCAAAGAGGGTTAATTAGGACTAACTAGGGTTAGTTAGGGGTATGTGGGGCTTAATAAAGGGTTAATTATGGGTACTATGTCATAATGAGTGATAGTAGGGTTAATTACGGGTTAATTAGGGAGAATTAAGGGGAATTAGGAGAAAAGTAGGGGTTAACTAGGGGTCAATTAGTGGTAATCATCAATTAGTTATGGGTTAATTATTTGTAATTCATGGCATTTATGGGTATTTAGGGGTTAATTGTTGGTATTTATTAGTCAATTAGTGGTAATTAGGGTTACATCGTGATCATTAGGGGTAAGTAGGGTTAATTAGTGGTAATTAAGGGTCAAAACTAGTGATACTCAGGGGTAGTTATTGTAGCCATCAGTTTCGTCATCCTCATCATTAGTGTTGTCATCATAGTGATGGTCATCATCATCATATTTGTTGTCATTGTCATTGTCATCATCATCACATAACATATGTAAAACATATTTAAAAAACATATATATAACATTTAAATAAAAAATATTTGAGTGAACTATATTGAAAAAAATTATAATAGCCATGCCCTATTTAAAAAGTGTATATAAAAAAAATTATACAATGATCCTATGCTATGAACCCAAACATTAACATGCCATACCATGTTTTTATCCATGCATTCACCTATCATATTGGAAAACATAACCGCTCAGTAGCACTCAGCCTTCATAGTACCCAAGCCTTGAATGATCAACTTTGATAAGTTAGCACACATTCAGTACCATCCTCCTCATCGTCATCATTATCACCATCCTTGTCACATTATCATCTTCATCCTCATCATCATCATCACCATCATCATCATTGTCATTATCATAGTGAAATAGTGAATTAACACTACTTGCCATCATTCATTAATGCCCGCCATTCTACTCTTCCCTCAGTTTGATTCAGTTTGATTTCACCACCATTTATGATACAACCTAGATCTTAACATGAGTTGTTGGTATTCTATTTCTTGATTTGTGTTGAATTGATATTACATTGTTTTTCTTGAGTCATTGTTAAGTGTATGTTAAATATGATTCACGGGAGTTTCTTCCCACTTGGACAATTTTGAGCTTCCTCCTATATAACAAGTTATTTGGAGATTTTCCGTGGCATATCAATTTATCAAGACTTGGTGAAGAATTTGGAATCCATGATCATATCGGGGTGTTGAATTTTTCTTAAATATTCATAATAACCAAACCCAATGCACTGGAGTGTTGTTTGTAGTGTGTTATATATCATTTAATTTATATTTTGAACATTTTAGATTTTAAAAAGTTGAATAATAAGACTATTTTGAAAAACATGTATCATAAATATTTTGGTATTATAGAATTTATATGGATTTGCAGACAATGTCTCATTAAAATGGTGGATAACACACAAGAATTCAAGATATTTTATGGTCATAAACAATGATTGAGAGTCCACAAAATAGACATACATAAGTTTTTTTAATTATTATATTATATTATACATATCCCCACACAATAGAAGGAATGAATGGTGCAAGTAAACAAATATAATCATTTACACCGAATTAGCTATATATTCTTTAACCATTAATAAAACATTTCATAAAATTTTAAAGAATTTTTCTGAACACTACAATAAATAATAAATTGATCTAAATTCTTAAACATTAAATACAAATGATTATACAACATAATCCCATCATAATTCAATGTTGAATGTGAAGAGTTTATACAAGCAACATGTCTTTTATATAAGTTGCCATTAAAAGTTAAAATTAGGTATTCACCTAATTAGTGGTTAAATTATTTCTTTTTTTCTTCTTCTTTTTTATGAAGCACCAAACAAAACCTATTATAACTGATTTGTGAATTGGTAGTGAGGAAAAGTATTATTGGTTATTATTTGTTAATGCAAACTCACTTATCATCGTCACCTTAGATGACTTTCTAGTGCTTTGTAAGGGGGCATACTTTCACTCATGCTAGATGTCTTTGGTTTTTAAGCCATTAACTTGTTTCCTTATATTTAAGGAAAATTATCTCTTAGTTAATTAGAAATAGTTTTATATCTTAATCCGAGACCAAAATGATGGTTCCATCTCCATATAATATCCTAATATACTTAGTATCCCCTCTTCTACATCATCATTGAAGCTATGTAAATCTCGTATGATATCATGTATTCACGAAAAATTAGCTCCATCCATGAAGCCATGATACTATATCCAATTCAAGTTTTACTTCATGAAGAAAAAAGAAAACAAAAAGAAAGAAAGAAAGAAAGAAAGAAGAAGGAGGAGGAGGGGGAGGAAAGAAAGAAAGAAAGAAAAAGAAAAAGAAAGAAAAGAAAAGAAATAAGATATAACTTATTTTTTATAAAATTAAATTAGATAAATAAGATTTAGAAAAGAGATATGAATTAAAAAATTAAATTGATAGAATTATTTAAATTAATTTAAAAAAAATGGAAGTTTTGGAATGAATTCAACATTGATGAAGTGTTGGGGGCTCAATAGAGCATAAAAAAATATCTTACATACATGTATATTCAACGATGATGATTGTTTTGACGTGATTATATTAAACACTAAGCTTGAGACACATGTTGCTCTTGTTGTTATTATTCTTCTTCTCACTCATCCAAAACTATGTTTCCCCATTGTGTCTTCTCCTTGGAATTCACCTTCTTCTAAGTTCTTTGATATATTCTTAAACACAATACTTTCCCATTGCATGTAATATTCCCTATTGATCCAAATCCTCTTTTTGCCTTGGAATTGAGATTGTTAATATCTTGATTAAATGTGGCTATTGAAACCAAACATAAACTCACTATCCCTATATCCATCAATTCACCTTCTTCTAAATTCTTTCATATATTCTTAAACATACTTTCCCATTGCATGTAATATTCCCTATTAATCCAAATCCTCTTTTTGCCTTCGAATTGAGATTGTTAATATCTTGATTAAATGTGGCTATTGAAACCAAACATAAACTCACTATCCCTATATCCATCATGATCTTTAGGATGATCACCAATCTAGAAAGTAATGATTATATAAACCATGTTCCAATTTCTCATATGTACTTCAACAATACTTTTGTACATTAAGGTCCTCATCATAAATTTCACCTTAATCAAATGGAAATTCATTCTTTGTACTTTTTATTATTTTCTCCAATGACTAAAGTATATGTAGTCATTGTATATGTATTTGATATGCATGCTATATGTATTTGATGTGCTCGTATTACTTGGTAAACGTTTTTATTATTTTCTCCAATGACTAAGGTATATGTAGTCATTGTATATGTATTTGATATGCATGCTATATGTATTTCATGTGCTCATATTACTTGGTAAACTTAATCATAATGATTGAAATATTTGTACAAACACTAAATAGTTGATTTCTCTACCCAATTTTTACAAATGTGGCTTAGGAACATAAAATTTTCCATGGTAATTGGAAAAGAGCAATTCAATTACCAAGAAGATGCTTACTGCATGTTGTCATCCCCGTGTTTTGTGAAATAAATGTTTTCTTTCTTATGGGAGTTTTGATTTGATTTGAATTTATATGGTTTGAGTAGGTAATAGGTTATAGTTGCAAGTTAGTTCATACTCGAACATTAGCGATAAGTTTTTTGGTTTTTTTTTGCAGTTTGAAATGTGTATATATCACATCACATCATCAACTTAAGAAACTATAGATCTCCATTAAAATACAATATTGAGAAAGTAAAAGTTATTATCCATTGAATCCATTCCATTCACTTGTTGGCAAATAACAATCAATTCTTCATCATTGTCCTCATACACTACCCACCTGTTGACCTGACCTACCCGCATGGCAATACATGATGCTCAGCTAGCTATTTTTTCATAGCTACTGAAGAGGGAATAATAATAGCGTTTGGAATGATAACAGACTTAGATGTCACATGATTTTGTGATTCTAAGGAAACATGCAATTCTCACTTTAATGTTGAAACATCACCCATTCTTGAAATTCATTGAAGTGGACTAGATATGTTTTATTTCTACATCAAGGTTTATTTTGTCGACTCTTTACCAACTACAAGGTTTATTTTGTCGACTCTTTACCAACTACAAGTGTTTAAGGTTTGTTTCAGTAATCGGGATTGCCTATTTTAGGCTAAATGTCCAATTTTAGTCGAAATTGCAATTTGAACACTCCAAATTGTAATATGGACAAGAATTGCTCTACTAAATTCCGAGGAATCGAGGGCATTTTAGTTAAAACTTATACTGCTCCAAGTTGCGCAATGATAATGAATAAAAAAAAAATCATCAATCTATTTTTTCATATTTCTTGTGATTTTTTTGTTTGTGTAGGTTTACTATTTTTAAATTAAATCATAATTTTTAATTATCCAATTTGAAAATTTTCATCCCAAATTCCATTAACTTATGGAACAGATTAGGATATGTATTAGTGGGACCAATTTGACGGTCAATGAAATTAGAGGTAAGTTTATATTTTCGTTGCTCATTAACATAATAAACACTTAATAATTCTTGAGCTTAATATAATAAACTTGCAATATATTATTGTAATAATTGCCTTTTTCTAATTATAATGATCGAAAATTAACTATAGAATCATGGTCGGAATGGTTACCATATTCGATTACTCATAAGCTGCTGCGAGCGGTAAGTGGACATCTCGGGTTGGACAGGTGTTTCGGATGGATAGGAACAAAACAACTACGGTTGTTGGGTGGCCACTGCAGCTACGGTTTTCAGAATTGAAGTGCCGCCAGGCCTGTGGTCAAGTGCATTGTCCGATGGAGTGTCAGTGAATGCCCATGAGGCACAATGGTCATATCTTATTTAATAAGGTGGTATTCTTAAAAAATTAAAAATATGGTTTTTAAATTTATTTTATTTATTTTTAAATTTTACAATTTAACTAATTATTACAAAGGGATTTATGTTACATCCAAAAATTCAATAAAAAATAATATATATATATATATATATATTAAAAAATGGCAATAAATTTTTTATTTTTAAAATAATTAATTTATAATTTTTTTTACTAAAAAAATATAATTTTATTAAGAAAACAAAATTACATTTTACATAATACATATAATCCAAAAACGATGTTTTTAATGGAGAAAAACTGCATATGGTTGACTGTTCCAAGGTTGATAGTAGAAATAATAAAAGGTCCCATTCTGAACTTATCTACAAGTGAATTCAGCTCCCAGTAGACATGACAAAGTATACAAAAATCAAAATTTTCCACAATGGGTGCACTTCCTCAAACAAAGTGAGTAAAAACAAGTAAAAACATAATGTGATATTTTTATGTTTTGTTTATATCCTATTGATAACATTCATTGAATCACCAAATAATTGCATTGATGTACATACTTTTTCTTTGACAAAGCATAACAAAGTTTTAAGAAAATAGTTGATTAAGAAATATAAATTAGTTTAATAATATTTTGAAACTATATTAATAATTATATATTATGTCTCAAATTTAAATTTAATAGATTTCTTTAAAAAAATCCAATTATTCTTAAAAAGAGTCTTTTAAAATTTTAAAATATCATAAATTATAATAAATTAATTGAAGATAATAATTCAACATTTTTTGTAAGTAAATTTTTCAATAATTAATTTTGTTTTTTAAGTATAATTTGCAATTATAGGATTCTTCCTTATTAATAAAGACATTGCTACCATTATACTAGTATATATATTTACATGATCTATCAAGGACATTGTCACTTTGAGACTCTTTATTACTTTAGAAATTGTTAAAACAATCAATTAAGAAAGAAAATTGGTATAATAAAATTTGTGATTATGACTATAAATTTATATAAATTATATAAATCAAATATTAAATTTTGTTTTTAGTTTATTGACAAATATATTTTTAGTAAGATACGTATTTTTTAGTAGTATGATATGTATTTTTATTGCTATTATGAAATAATCAAGGTATGGCCAGATTTACAATCATTACATAGAAAGTCGGCTCCCAAGGAGCATGTGTCACAAAGCAAGATTTGAACTAGGGTGGGGAGGATAACAAATTCCTCCCAACCACCAGATCTACACTCAATTGACATTTTATTTTATTTATCTTATTTATTCTAATAGTATGTATATGATTTTTTAAATAAGAATATGTATAAGAAAACACAATGTCCAAATAAAACTCAATCTTGAATTTGGAATAATTTTATAAAAAATTCTAAATACAATTTTTGTATCATTAAATTTGTATGTAATTACTAAAAAAATTAAAAAATGATATAGGAGAAAGATAAACTATCTTAAAAAAGAATTGAAAAAAAAATAGAAACTTTTGTTGTAAAGCAAGTAAATAACAAAGTGTTGAGATGCCTCTTGCAATAGACATATAAACCAGAAATCAAATACAATACATAAGATAAAGATGTTCCTGAATAATAAATTAAGCAAGGCGAGGCAGAGCTTTAGATTTCACCAAAGCCTACATGCCAGTGGATATTTGAAAACCATAACAATTTATCCAAACCAGAAACTAGAGAAATGCCCCAAAGATTCAAAAGACCTAAATAAAAAGAACAAGATCGCCGATTTGGAATCCTTTAAAATAAAATGAGCAAGAATCCCAAACCAAGCAAATGCAGCCTTAGTTTTTAACCAAACCAATATTTCTCATTAAATATTAGACCTAAAGTTTTTAGTATAGGCATGAATACAGAAGAGCAAGAAGAACGCCGATATATAAGATACGAAAGATCTTTAAATCGAAATGAGCAAACAATCGAGAAGCAATCGAATGCAGCCTTGAATTTTATACTAAAAGCTAAAGAAATATTTTCTCCTCCAATTACTTATAAGCTTTGATTGCAAGCACGATCACTGAGATTAGAGACCAAACACAGCACATTTTCTTGAGGCATTCTACAGAGAAATGATATTTGAAAGCGTACAAGTACATAATAACGTATCTTTTGTCTTCGGGCCCGCAGGTATTTGAAAATCATAACAGTTTATTCAAAGCAGAACTGAAAAATATACTCCACCGTTTTAAAAAGATAAAAGGAGCATGGGAGTGATTAAGAACTCTTCAAAACATAAATAAGTAATCAATCGTGAAGTAACCGAATGCGGCCTTATTTTTAACCTACATAAATATTTTATCATCAAATACCAGAATCATAAGCTTTTATTCTTAGGCATGATCACAGAAACAGACGAAGAAGATCTCTGATTTAGAAGATAAAGATTATCTTTAAAACACAAAAAGAGCATGCAAGTGCAGCGCTATAATATCTGCTGATCCTAGGCACTTTCACCACATCAGAGTCTCCGAACATACAACATTTTCTTGAACACTTTGAAGAGAATTGAATCTGGATCTTCCTTATTTTTAACTACATAAATATTCTCATTAAATGTTATAAGCTTTCATTGCAGGAATTAACACAGGAAAAGAAGAAGAAGGCCAGATTTGGAAAATAGAATGATCTTTAAAACAATCACTAAGCGCTCAAATGCAGCCTTCGATTTTCCACTAAAAGCAAAAAAAAAAAAAATCTCATCAATTATCAGTTATAAGCATTGATTCAAGGTATGATCACAGGCATCAAAGCCCGAAGAGGCAACATTTTCTTGAACATTTTGCAGAGAATTGAGTCAAGATCATCCAGCTTTTTTCCTCTCGCGATAATTGGAGGAGGTCGAGGCCTGAAAGAGGCCATGAGAGAGATAACCGTCAGTGGCCTCGGCAGTGGCCAGTTCAGAGAGGTCAGCGGGAGATCTAGGGTTGGCCATCACCATCAACATCGCCATGCTAGCGTTCTTTCTGATCGGGATATCGATGAGGTGAGCGCCGAAGAGCTTCACCCCGCCACAGTTAGGGCACGTCCTGGAGTTGTGTCCGTTGTTGCCGCAGTTCGAGCAATCAATGCCTAACAATCCAATCCCATAGTATGATTCTACTCAAACTAATGCTACTCGAATCAATGGCTAACAATCCGATCCCATAGTATGATTCTAGATAATTATTTCGAACCCCTTCACCATCGGCAACTTTCCAAAAAATTACTAAAAAAAATATCTATCTATTTCTTGGCCTCTATTCCCCAATCCGCTTGAGTCAATGGGTGAATACAACCATTTCTCTTTTTCTATAAGTGTCTCACAACTTGTCAATTCTGATGCCATTGCCAAGTTTCCATAAAATTAATGAAAAAATCTCCACTATTTATTTGCCTGCACCCTAGTCACTTGGGTGAATATGACCATTTCAATTTTTCTATAATTGCCCCATAACTTTCTAGCTCTATTGCCATTGCCAAGCTTCCATGAAATTATTGAAAATGCCCCACCTATTTCTTGGCCTCAATACCCCCAATCCACTCAAGTTAGTAGGGTGAATATGATAGTTTGTCTTTCTCTATAATTGCCTCACAATATTCCAACTCTATTTCCATCACCAAATTTTTTATAAAATTATTGAAAAAACCCTCAACTATTTCTTAGCATCTATGCCCTCGGTATACTTAAAACAATCGAGTGAATAAGGTCAATTATCTTTCTCTACAATTTCCTCGCAATTTCACAACTCTGTCACCATCATAAAGTTTCCATAAAATTACTGGAAAAAATCCCCACCTATTTCTCGGCCTTAATGCCCCCAATCCAATTGACTTAATGGGATGAATAAAGTAATGTCCACTTCACTCAATTAGATGAATACAACAATTTCTCTTTCTCCATAATTAAGTCATAAAATGAGCCAACTTTATGGACATGGCCAAGTTTTATAAAATTATTAATAAAGAACCCACTTATTTCTTTACCTCTATATCTCAAATTGCATTCAAGTTGAGCTAATAAAACCATCTTTCTTTATAATTTCATCAAGTTTTCAAACTTTATCACTATCATTCAATTTTCATAAAATTAGAATCTCCACCTATTTCTTCACGTCTATATTCCCATTAGATTCAAATCTTATCTTTTGTTTTTCTCTCTCATTCCAAACTCACATAAAAAAGAACTTTTTTGTTTTTTCTCTCCCATTCCAGCTCACACAAAGAACTTTATACCTTCACAATGCATCCATGCTCAACCATCCTCTCTTTATTGGATAATTTAAATGGTATATGTATATACATCAGTATAGATTCATCTTAAACCCAAATCTATAAAGCACCAAGAGGGATCCAATTTCTTGAGGTTTATTTTTTATATTAAATTTTTTACACGTCCTGAAATAAATTTACTCGAGAAATTTGATCCCTCTTGGTTCTCCATAGATCCAAGTTTAAGATGGAACTATATTGGTTTTAATAATTTATTTTATAAGTAGACATGGATATTTTAAATACTTTTCATTTGGTTTGATTTTTTGTATTTTATGAGCGGACATGATATATTTAAAAAAATAACCATTTTTATAATGTCACGTTACATTATGTTACATGAAAACATCTCCCTCATACTAGACTGTAGAGCACATTGCTCCTCTCTCGTTGGTTCCAATGCAAACCAGTTTTGGGGAATTTTAGCGTAGTTCAAACTCCAAATTGGTTTTGGACATGTTCTTAACTAAACCGGTCGATTTGGTTAAGAATTGGCATGTTCAAATAAGAATTGGTTGAACTCATTGATTTGGATCTCAGCTCGCTTGTTTGGAACCAACTTGACCTGCAACACAAAGACAAAACTAAAATAATAAATATATAAACCCCCCTTGTTTTCTTCACACTCGTCATTGAGCATTCAAGAGTATTTGAAGACTCAAGAGCTATATAAAAGAGAGTTTATTTAGAGAGAGACTGGAGTTGATTTGGAATTATTTGTGGACTAATTTTAGTGGATAAAAAATCTAGATCAATGGTTAATCTTTAATAGAAGCACAACCAACCATAGGGAAAAATACGATCCCACTATCTTGGAAGAGATTGATCTCTCTTTATGTTGATCTAAGATGAGAATGGAAATATACATGTTAACATTGATGAGGACCTTGATCTAGGGAATGATTTTCTTGGGGTGGAGTGATTTGTTTGTACTATGCAATATGATTTGTTTACTCTACATGCCATTTAGAGCTTCAATTTTTATTTATTTTCATTCATAATGTCAATTATATGTGTCACATATAAATTGCATTTTTTCTATAATTATCTTTACACATCTTATACACGAGAAATTTCTTAAGATTCAAACATGTTTTTGAAGAGGAAACACATGTTCTTAACCATCAAGCCCACTTAATAGAATTTGATTTGATTTTAATTTTGGTTCGTGATTTAGGGAATTCCAAGCTTGTAATGCCCCGTTTTGACATTACTACCTGAACTACTGTTATATGTTGTATTTGTTTGATTGTGAGACTCCATTGGTTTGACGACACTTTGGACATATGGTTCTATTATTTTGCCTATATATATGTGTGTGTGTGTGTGTGTGAGATGTTAGTATTATGATATGTAGTCATGATAGATATGTATCATGTGTTAATTATGTCTTATATATGCAAATTACTGAATGATGGGTACATGGATACACCTCGCCAGTTGGCAGGGTGGCATACCAGATTGTCTGGTTGATTGAGTTTCAAGGGTTTGGGAAGGCTTTTGGTTGCAAGGCTACAACAGGGCATACAACAGAGAAAAAAGGAGCAGCAAAGGAGATCTACTAGCTAATTACAGGTACTTATCCTATAGGTATATTGATCATTTCTAACTCTGTCATATTATTATTTCAAGTTATTGTGAACGAAACTTATGTAAAATTAGAACATACATTTATATGCTATTACACTTGCAACAACTAGTAAATGTTAGTGACAAATGAATATGACATGTTTATTCCAATCCCGTAAATGTGAACTTTATATTTCTTTTACAAGCATGAAGTTTAACTGAAACATGAAAACATGAAATTTGACACAGTATGTAACAGTAAAAAGGTTATATTTATTTATTAAATAAGGGACTTAGGTTAAGGGTACTACAAATCTAGTTCTAGTTTTGACTACTTTGCTGACTCTTGGTAGACCAAAGTCCTGCCTCTAAGAAGAGAATGGGATGGGGAGCATTACTCTTAACTTTAAAGTTTTAAAATAAAAATGCTTTTAAATTTGTTCAATTTTTCTCCAAATTTATTTAAAAATATTGAAAACATAAACTTCATAACCATAGAGATACAATAAATATAAAATAATATTTAGTTCTAGTATATTTAATAAACCTCCAATATAGTTTTTTCACATGAGAAAACATTTTTGTTAAGGTTTTATCATGCATATTTTTTTCCTTTTTCCATATTCTCTTGAATCAAATTCTAATATACCCGTTTCTCATTTTTTAAAATTTAAATATTTCCTTTTTTCTTTTATATTTATTCTTTTCTAAATTAATGGAAGAAATTTCATCACCCATAAACATTAATATTTTTTTAATAAAATTTTTTATTGTGTCTTCTATCCTTTTTTTAAAATAAATTACATATATTTTTTCTAAGGAAATTTTTGTAGGAAAGGAATTTACATCTCAAAGAGTGGAGTATACCTACATATCCTACTAATGGAGGAATACTTCTCTAAATGTCCATAATATCCATGTTTATAAAAGAGGGACTACAACCCTAACTTGTGGTCAAAGTTACATTTGAATATATGCACTATAGAATGATTAATTTATTTGGTCATAACTCAAACAAATAATATTACAAGTTTCATTCCTGGTTAGTATTTTCATTAACTTATAAGCTCTTTGCTACTCCCATATTATAATGCAATCAAAAAGTGGATTTAAAATTTGATCACAAGAGAATACTTACATGTGACAAAAACAAAGTCCCTAACATATTTAGATATATATCTTGAAGAGTCTTCAACTAAAAAAGAAACATAAATTTACCATAAAACCAAAAAAACACTACCACAGTTCCTTAATCTTGAATCTTTTAAGCATTGAAAGGTTTGCACTCAAATTTTCTTACTCTTTAATAGGTTTGCAACATTAATAAGACACCAAGGCCTTAAACTAAGCCAACTTTATTATCAACTTTTAGCTCTAAATTAATCTTGTTTGACTACACTTCTAACTTGTTGTATGTGTACTTCACATTGTAACTTATATTATTTTACACAATTAAATATATTTGCACCTTTGGAATTTTGAAGATAACTTAACATTTGTCCACCTATAATTACATTTATATGTTTTCATACATTAATTGCTTGAATTTTTTTGTACATTTTCCACATTTAGCATTTTTCTACACTTCCTTGAACTTCATGAGCATTTCCACTTCAAAAGTTCTCCCATACTTTCATAATTGAATCACTTCCACCTTTCCCCTTATTACAAGGTACTTTTTGCACCATCAAGTGCAATTTCTAGTAATGTTTTAATATATGAAACTTGAAATTATAAATAAATAATTTGTTTGAGTTATATTTTACATCTTTTGGGAAAGGTAGCTTACTCATATTCAAACATTATACTATTAAGTGCCATTACATTATACAATACAATGATACAAGTGTCATATCAATACCATATCATTAAGTGGTATTAAATTAACCAAGACAATAATACACATGGGCAAATGTCATTTAAACATTATATCATAACTGCATTACATATATTAAGATTGTAATGTATTAAGATAGTGACGTACATGGATAAGTGTTATTGAGTTATTTAGGGAATCGCTAGAAGCTATAAAAAGGTTTTCATGTGTTGTTAGGGGAAAATCCACTATCAAATGCCTTGCTTCATTTCAAAGAATAAACATAGCAATAATTACACTAAATCTAATCCCCATTGCCATCCCCAATGCTACCAAAGGCATTTTTTCATCTACATGGCTTAACCACGTTCTTTTTATACTCATGTTGTCATTGACAAACAACTCAGTGAAATTTGTAATCCATTGAGGAATACTTGCATGGAGATTATTATATATAATGCTTCAAACATACAAGTTGCCAAAATTTGCAAGACATGGAGGAAGTTCACCTATAAATTCATTGTTTCTTACATCTAGGAACAAAAGATTGGTACAATTGGATAAAGATGAGGGTAGAGTCCCATACAACTTATTGTTGTTGCAAGGTTTCTGTGAAGCTAACCACCATAGAAACCTTGCAACAATAATAAATAAGTCTAATTGTAGATGCCCTTAGTAGGAATATGTCCCTCCAAGTTGTTTTCTGATAAATTTAAGGTCTCAATTGAAACCAAACCATTAATATCATTAGCAGTAGTCCCAGAAAACCTATTACTATATATGCTTAGTTCTATGAGAGATTTTAGTTAACCTATGTTATATGATATTTTCCCAATAAATCTGTTTAAATCCACATACAAGTGCTTCAATGAATGAAGATCTCATATGGCTCTTGAAACTATCTTCTGAGATTATTGTTCGAGAGGTCAAGGGATTCAAACTTCTGTAAATTGGTAATGGCTTCATGAATAGGACTAGTGAGTATATTATGACTCAAATATAGGTAAGCCAATTTAGTCAAATTGAGAATGGCTTCTAGCATGGAACCACTAAGCATATTATAACTGAAATCTAATTTAACCAATTGACTCAAATTAGCCAAGGATATATGAATGCTACTAGTGAGCTTATTTGAATAAAGATATAGTGTTGTAAATTGAGTCAAATTGTGAATGGATTGGAATATCACTACAAAAAAAACTATGATTAGCATCCATTTTTGCTTCCTTTTTTGCTTCTAGACCCCCTTTTAATGTATTTTTCTTCATTTCCTTATCCAAGTCGGTGCAATTTCATGGGTCGACGCAATTTTAGGCATTTTTTGTGTCCTTTTGCTAAAGTCAGTGCTAAACCTGGTGCAAATTGCACCAAGTTTATCATTGGATTTAGTGTTAGGTTTAACGTCGAGATTTGAGCCGGGTTTTGCGCCTGGTTTTGCACCAAGTTTTGTGCCTAGTTTTCACATCTACACTTGTTACACCCCCTAAATTTGTGTCCATGTTTTCCCCCACTTTTGTACCCACATTTGCATCCAATTTTGCATCTACTTTTTTTCATCCATTTTGCATCTACTTTTGGATCCACTTGTCCGTCCACTTTTGCACCCATGTTTGCATCCTTTTTTGCATCTTGTTTTGTATCCATGTTTGCATCCTTTTTTGCATCTACTGTTGCATTCACTTTTGTTGTGCCCTGATTTGCACCCCTTTTTGTGCCTACTTTTGCACCTGCTTTCACTTCCACTTTTGCATCCACATTTGCATCCACATTTGCATCATTTTTTACGTCCAGGTTTGCATTGACTATTGTGTCCCTTTGTGCATCCATTTTTGCATCCACTTTTGCATCTGGTGTTTTGCACCTAGTTTTGCATCTAATTTTGTTGCATCCAATTTTGCACCCACAGGTGCATCTACTTTTGTGTCCCTTTTTACATCATATTTTGCATCCATGATTGCATCCTTTTTTGCATCCACTGTTGCATCCACTTTTGTTGTCCCTCATTCTGCACCTAATTTCCCCTCCACTTTTGCGTCCACATTTGTATCCTCTTTTGCATCCAGGTTTTCATCCATTTTTTCATCTAGTTTTGTGTCTAGTTTTGCACCTGAATGTTGAACATGACAATAAGGATTATGATGATGACATTCACAATGACTATGATGATGATGATAATGTTGTTGTTGTTAATGATGATGATCATTGATGATAATTATGGCAATGATGATGATGGAAACGATTATGATGATGATGATGATGATGATGGCAATGAAATGAATGATGATGATGGTGATGATGACAATGACAATGATGATGATAATGATGATGATGACAATGAGGACAATGATGGTGATAATGATGATGCTGATGATGCTAATGATGACAATGAGGATGATGACGACGATAATGAAAATTATGATGATGATTGTCTTGCAAAATAGAGTTGTTATTTCTCATGCATAGATCATATGTGTCCTCTATGACCCTTTTCTAGTAATCACATCTTTTGGGTTGGTGATATTTCTTATGCCAAAGGTAATTATGAATAGTTGATGACAATGCTAATAATCATGATGCTGATGATGATGAAGACAATGATGACATGAATACTGATTATGATGATAATGACAATGATGATGATGAAAATGATGATGGTTATGATGGCGATGACAATGCCAATGACCTTTGTGAAGAATTCTTAAAATGCCATTATTATCATCATCACAACCATTATCTTTGTCATTGTCATCTAGGTCATCATCATTACTAATGACATGAATGATGATGATGACAATGACGATGCCATTAAATATGTCCATGATGATGACGATTGCAATGGAGATGATGATGACAATGATGATGATGATAATGGTGATGTGATTATATGAAGATGATGACAACAATGACTATTCCGATGATGATTATAATGATGGAAATGATGATGACAATGATCATTGTGTTGTTGTTGTTGTTGTTGATGATGATGATGATGCATCATCATCATCATCATGACCTTGATGATGTTGATCATCATCATCATCATTGGTCATTATCATTGTTGTCATTGATGATTATGACAATGACAATGATAATGAAATGGATGAGGATGATGATGAAACGATGATGACGATGACGATGATGATGATGACGACAAAGTTAATTAGAATGATGATGATGACGACAAAGTTAATTAGAATGATGATGATGTGATTAGATGGATATGATGATGAAAATGATAAGCATGATGAGGATGATGAAAATGATGATGACAATGACAATGACTATGGAAATGATGATGACGACAACAATGAAAATGATGATGATGATGATAATGAAGGTGATGGCGATGTCAATAATGATGACAACATTGAGGAAGATGAAGAGAATGGCAATGATGTGATTATATGGTGATGTAGATGACAATGATGATGACGATGATGATAGTGATAATGACAATGGCATAAATGGTGGTGATGTTGATGATGATAATGAAGATGACGATGACAATGATGACAACAACAATGATGACAATGACAACGATGATGATGATGATAATGATGCTAATGATGACAATGATAATGGCGATGATGTTGATGACATTGATGATGATGTGATTATATTATAATTGCAGTGATGATGATGATGATGATGTGATTATATTATAATTACAGTAATGATGATGATGATGATATTGACGATGATGATGATGATAATGACAACAATGATGTTGATGACAATGATGATGACACTAACAATGAGGGCAGGATGCGAGGAAAAAATATAATGGATTAGGCCATGTTATCTACTTATGGGGCTTAGAGACCATGTTTGTTGGCCTGAGGCTACCAAACATGGCTTGTGCAAAGAATCTTTGGCATGTGAGGAAGATGTGGTGTCCATTTAGAGGCTTGTCATAGTATGGTTAGTTCTAATTGCCCAATCCATGTTATAGAGTAAAATCCATATCCATGTGAATAATATTTTTTTTTAGGGATCGTGGACCATGCACAAGGCTCCATGCTACCATACATACCCTATACAAAGAAATGATTACCTGCAACTGGGATATGGGTACAATTTAAAGCATGCATAACTTATGATCATGATTGAGCACACTGTAATCTTAGAGGTTGTGAGAAATTGTTTTTTTTTAAACTCTACCAACTAAATTCTTAGCAATAAAATTAGATTTGATTGGTAAGGTTGGAAAATATGATCAAATCAGATTAGAAAGAAAGGGGATATGTGAATTAGATTACTGGCATGTGGAGAATTATAATCAATTACAATAAATGTAAGTATGGTGGGTTTTAAAAGGACATTGAAAAACTATAAAAGAATTGAATATGGAGATGACAACGATGCTGAAGATGGAGATGGGAATGATGATGACGATGACAATGACAATGATAATGATGATGACAACGACAATGATGATGACATTGTTGACCATGTGATTATATGATGATGATAATGACAATGATGACGACAACCATACTACTACATATACCATGTAGATTAAAAAATTAGTCTATGCCTAGGATGTGGGCATCATTTTGTTGTTTGGAATAGCATGAATGTGTATTGGGTATTGGGCCATTTTTTGGGGACATAAATTGCTCACTTAGACCCCAAGACTTTCTTATAAGGAACGTGTCCCATGATTGTAATGATGATGACCATGACAATGATGATGATGGTGATTACTATAGCAATCATCACGATCATGATGGTGATGATGACAATGATGAATGTAATAATCATCATGATCTTGATGGTCATGATGATGACGAACATGACTATAGTGATCATCATGATGACGATGACAATGATGATGATGATGATGATCACCATTTCCATCGACAACATCATCATTGTCATTATCATCTAATTCATCATCATCATCATCATTGTCATCTATTTCATCATCATCTTCATTATTTAAATCATATGGGATATGGTTATCATTTAAGCGCCAAACTAGGTGCACTTAGCACCTAGAGTAGCATCCCAAGTCAATTACAACTAAATTCTCCTTATGCTATGTTTCCTAGGTCCATAGTGAGGAACATTCTATCAGGATGATGATAAAGTGGACATAAATTGCATCCACTTCAGCATCCCTGTTAGGATATTTAGACACTTAGGAGTTAGTTAAGATCAACTTGTGTAATAGATCCGTTAGTTAAAGTGTGTTTCTTTAGTATACATTAGTATGCATTTGTAAATATTAAATCCGACGGTCATGATATGTTCTAGACATAGAGTGATCCAACAGCTCAAATTCTCTTAGATCATACCTACCCTTGATCTATGGCTGAACACCCGATTGGTCCATGATATCTATTTAAAGAGCATGGAGGTTCATTAGAAAGTTGATCGATTATGAGAAGCTCATTTGTAACTTTCTTTCGTTTGCATAATAAATTGCTCCGTAGAAGCTATTTGGCTGGGGCCATGGAGTGTTTCCCTTTCAAGGGTTTAAACCACGTCAAAACATCGGTGTGTTGATCTGTGATCTGTTTCTGTGAAGTGGTTACTCTAAGTGTTGGGTCTTTTGGGAGTACCTTGTGTACCTGAACATGGTATCAGAGCTTTTATGAAGAGCCGTTTTCGGTAATGATCTAGATCTTGAACTGTTGTTGCCGAAACTTGAAAGGGTTTCTGGTTCTTGTATTTATGTGCATTTATGGGCCATGGGAGGTGTTCCATTGCGTCCGGAGTGTCGTTTCCATTGGGAAATAGTTTTTGTTTGATCGAAAACGGTTCCCGGTTGCTTTAGAGACGCGTATTTCATCAGATCTGAAAGTATAATGTTGTAACGTTTTTTTTTTTTGTTTAAAAAAAAATATCTCATATTTTATCAGTTTTTATTATTAGATTTTTTTTAGTTTCAGATTATTGTTTTCCTTGTCTGCGTATGCTCTTTTCCATGCACCTTGTGCGATCTCGGTGAATTAGAAACAGAAAGGGAAAGGGTTTTTCTCGGCTACATATGCTCTTTGTCATGCACCTTGTGCGATCTCGGGAAATCAGAAACAAAGAGAAAACGTAAACTTTCCAGGCAAGCTAACGAGCTCTAACCTCACAAGCGTGGAAAAGTTTTTTTTGTTTTGGTTTATGGTGTGATTTGCAGGAAAAAATGCAAGCACGAAAACCGAGCAAGAAGAGTAAAAGAAAAGAAAAAAAAAAACCCTTCCTCCTTCCCATATTTTACATACCTTTTATTCTAGCTCACTTAGTTCAAAGTTGCTTTATTCCTTAATAGGTCTTGAATTCAAGCCTTAGGAAGTTACTTTTAAGAGAAAAAGTGCATGCAATTTCTATTTTCAAGTTACTTTATTGTAAAAGTGCATCTTAAATAATAAAAAATAAAAATAAAAGGTGAGTCACTTAAGTTCTTTTTTATTGCATCACTATTTAAAGTAACATCATTGTAAAAGTGAAATCACTTATTTTACAAAATTGATTCACTTAAAGCAACTTTCTTATAAAGTGATTGTCAAAGGTTCATCTTGGGAAGAGAGGGGTTCTTTTTTTAGCTAGTCATTCTCTATCTGCCACGTCACTATTGGGGCCATCTTCAACATTTTCTTTTATCAAGCATAACTTCATCATATAGAGTCAGTTTTCAGTGCTGTTTTTTTTTAAACCACCTATTTTTTCGAGCTCTTCGCATCTATACTATTGGTTTCTAATTTTATGGCTATTAATTTACAAATATGGCTTCCCCTTGTGATATTATACTTACCAGTTCCAACTATTTCTCATGTAAATCTCGTATGGAGGATGTTCTATGAAGTAGAGGACTTTTCAGAATTACCCTAGGGAAAGAAACAGAACCCACTGATGATAATAAGAAAATCAAATGGACAAATAGATGTGACGAAACTCATGGATTGATTGGGATTCCAATCTCTACTGATTTGTGATTCCACATATCTAGAATTGATGAACCTGATGCTGCTTGGGACAAGTTGGAATCTGTGTCTAGTAAACACAATGAAATTCGAGGTCACCAACTCGAAAATGAGTTGATTTCTTTAAATCCAAGTGATTTTTCATGCATTCAAGATTATTTATCTAAGTACAAAACTCTTAAACTCTTATGTGAAGAATGCAATATTAAGAGGGAAGAAAAACAATGCAGTTATCATATTGTTTCAAAACATGGACCTACATATTCTATTTTTGTATCTACATTTTAGTGCATGAAAGAATCTTTGACTGCAGCTAGCTCTCAAGAGCCTAGTCTTAAATCATTTTGTGATTCTCTGATTAGAGAGTAAGATAAGTTCATCCATCTTGGAATAATCAACAATGTAGATACATCTGGGAAAGAATTATTGTCCCAACAGAAAGAAAAGTCCAAGCCTCCCAAGAAACAAAATTTTCGCAATAATAAGTCAAACAAGGGTCCCAAACCCTCTCAGTCAGCTCCTTCTTTAAAAAATGACAAAGGATCCAAGCCAAAAGGAAAGAAGACTGAGCGTCATTGCAACTATTGCGGGAAAGATAATCATGATGAATCTAAGTGTTTCAAGAAGATGGCAGCCTTGGAAGCAGCAATGAAGAAGCACCACGTCAGCCTAGATTTTCCTTCATAATCTAACTCTCATAGACATGCACTTTGTGCTTCTGGTTATTCTTATATTGCATCTTCTTCCTCTACTTCAAATGAATGGCTCATTGATTCTGGAGCATCTTATCATATGGCTAAGAATCAAGCCATATTTTCTACTATGCATGAATGTAACACCAAACAAATATTTGTTGGTGATGATAGATCTCTAAGTGTTGTAGGATCTGGAACAGTTCCAGTAGATAATGGTCATTTCAGTGATGTACTATGTGTTCCAAGAATTTCCTGCAATTTGTTATTAGTCTATCAAATCGCTCATTTTGGTGAAGGTAAAACTGTGATGTTTACACCTCACCAAGTTGTAATCAAGGATTTTAAACATCCTCAACATGTCCTAGCTACGGGAATTATTGATGATATTACCAGGTTGTACGAATTTAACAACTTTGGGTCATCACCTTTTCCTTCAGTTTTTGTTACTCATAGTGATAACTTGAGCAAAATTTGGCATGAGCGATTTGGTCACTTAAATTATCGCTCATTGCAACAACTATGTAAAGACAATATGGTGACAGGTCTTCCGATGGTATCTTGCAGGGATGGTGTTTGTTCTGGTTGTGTACTCGGAAAACATCATCGTGACAGTTTTGACAAACGTGCCTCTTGGCATGCCTCGGTTCCCTTGGAGCTTGTGCATAGTGACTTATGTGGTCCTCTTCCATCTGCTTCCTTTTCTGGTTTCAAATACTTCTTAACTTTCATTGATGAGTACTCCAGACGCACTTGGGTTTATTTCCTAAAACTTAAGAGCAAATTATTTAACATGTTATTGGCCTACAAGGCCCTTGTTGAAAAACAATATGGTCATCAAATTATTAAGTTAAGTTCCGACAATGGAGGAGAATATGTTAACAAAAAGTTCACTACTTTTTGCACTGAACAAGGAATCCGACAACAACGCACTGTTTCGTATACACCACAACAAAATGGTGTAGTTGAATGGAAGAACCGCACTTTAAAAGAAATGGCTAATTGTATGATCCAATCTAAGGGACTAAGTCTTCAATTTTGGGCTAAAGCCATAAATTGTGCAAATTACATAGTTAATCGCACCCCCACTAAAGCTTTACAAGGTATCACACCAGAAGAAGCATGGAGTAAAATTAAACCATATGTAAGTCACTTCCGTGTGTTTGGTAGTGAAGCATGGGCTCACATTCCAGATGAAAAACGGAAAGCATTGCAGCCTAAAAGTGAAAAGTGCATATTTGTTGGATATTCTGAAGATGTAAAAGGTTATAGACTTCTTCAACCACATTTTCATGATGTAATCATTAGAAGAGATGTTAAATTTGATTAAAATCTCTTGTCCTGTGAGCCTAACTTGTCGATTGTGCCATCTTTGGCCTGCGAGCCTGATTCGACGATTGTGCCTTCTTCTTCTTCCAAGTTCCTTGACAGGTTTCCAACTCTAGTTTCTGATGATGACAGTGAGGATGAAAATCCACCTTTTCCTGCTCATGTTCCTCCAGTTGCACCAGCACAAGTGCTTCCTCGATGGGTCCATTCAACATGTGAAGCAACCGGTGATCTTTCTGGTGATCCTAGAGATCAACGTTGAACACGTTCTCAGTTTCAACGAGCCTCTTCTCTTTTGGCTCAAGTTTCCAAGAATCGTGATCCAGAAACCTTTGCAGAAGCTTCAGTATATCCAGATTGGGATGCAGCTAGGGATGAAGAATATCGTTCCTTAATGGCGAACGATACTTGGGATCTTGTACCTCTTCCAAAATGAAGAAAACTTGTCAGATGTAAATAGGTCTACAGAACTAAGTATGCATCAGATGGAAGTGTTGAAAGACTTAAGGAAAGGTTAGTTGCCAAAGGTTTTTCCCATGTTGAAGGGATTGACTACAATGAAACCTTTGCTCCTGTCGCAAAAATGAATTCCATTCACCTTGTTCTTTCCCTTGCAACCTTACATAACTGGGAATTCCATCAAATGGATGTCAAGTCTGCCTTCTTACATGGTGATTTACAGGAGGAAATTTACATGGAACAACCTCCTAGATATGTTCAGAATAACTCTAGCCTTGTATGCCACCTTAAGAAATCCTTATATGTCCTTAAGAAAGCTCCTAGAGCTTGGTATGCCAAAATGGATAGCTTTCTCACTAACGTTGGTTTTTTTAGATGTCATTTTGACCCTACTGTCTATACCAAGAAAGTAGGAAATCATCTCATCATACTTGTTCTATATGTTGATGACCTTATTCTTACTAGTAGTAACCCTAAGGTTATAACCCATGTGAAATCCAGTCTTAAGCAAAATTTTGAAATGTCAGACTTAGGACATTTACATTATTTTCTTGGTCTCCAAGTCCTACAAACCAATGAAGAAATCTTTCTTTCTCAGTCTAAGTATGCTTGTGACCTTCTTCGTCACTTTCACAAGGACGATTGTAAACCAACCCCTTCTCCCTTCCAGTCTGGAGTCAAACTTTCTTCCACTTGTCCTTCACCTGAAGTAGATGCCACCTTGTATCGTTAGCTTGTTGGTAGTCTCTTATACTTGACTCATTCCTGTCCTGAACTTTCCTTTGCCGTTGGTCATGTTTCCCGTTATATGCAAACACCTCATGAAAGTCACTAGAAAGCAGTTAAGAGAATAATTCGATATATTCGAGGTACAATTTAGTTTGGGATTCATTACAGTACAGGGGGGGAACCTTTGTTGGTTGGTTTCACTGATTTAGATTGGGCCGACGATCTTGATGATCGAAAGTCTACTACAGGTTATGTTTTCAGTCTGGGATCTGGACCTATCACTTGGGCTTGTAAGAAACAACAATCTCTTGCTCTTTCTTCAGCAGAGGCAGAATATCAAGCCGCAGTTAATGCCAGTCAGGAATCTTTATGGCTTCGATAGATCCTTTCAGAGTTTGGATTCGAGCAGCAACAACCTACTCCACTTTAGTGCGACAATCAAAGTGCCATCAAGCTTGCCAAAGATCCAGTCCTACATCAATGAAGCAAACACATTGAGCTACATATGCACTTCATCATAAATCTTGTTCATGATCGTGTTCTTGAAGTGCTCTTTTGACCTACAGATGATCAAGTTGCAGACATCTTCACCAAGTCTCTTACAGAAGGGAATTTTTCTAAACTTTGATATATGTTAGAAGTTCAGGAATTTGTCATTAAGGGGGGATAGGCTCTAATGCCTCCTTCCTTCTCCTAATAGTGTCACTTTTGTAAATCCTTCAATCCTATCCCAAGTTGTTCTTAAGGGGAGATGTTAGGATATGTAGACACTTATGAGTTAGTTAAGATCAACTTGTGTAATAGATCCATTAAGTAAAGTGTGTTTCTTTAGTATGCATTAGTATGCATTTGTAAATATTTAATCCGACGGTCACGATATGTTCTAGACATAGAGTGATCCGACGACTCAACTTCTCTTAGATCATACCTATCCTTAATCATGGCTTAAGACTCGATTGGTCCATGATCTCTATTTAAAGAACATGGAGGGTCATTGGAAAGTTGATAGATTATGAGAAGCTCATTTGTAACTTTCTTTCATTTGCATAATAAATTGTTCCGTAGAAGCTATTTGGTTGGGGCCGTGGAGTGTTTCCCTTTTGAGGGTTTAAACCACATCAAAACATCGGTGTGTTGATCTGTGATTTGTTTGTGTGAAGTGGTTGCTCTAGGTGTTCGATCTTTTGGGAGTACCCTGTATACCCGAACAATCCCAAATCAATTACATTTATATTCTCCTTATGTTAGGTTGTCTAGGTGCACAACTAGGCACATTATATCATAATGGTGTTATATACCTAGGGGGAATAATATGGGGTACTTAGGGAGGTTCCCAAGGGGAATATATGATGTAATGGGTACCCAAAAAGGAATAAACTATGTAATGTGTACCTAATGGGGGTAATTAATGTAATGTGGCCATTAATAATGGAATATGATCCACTTGGTGGTTGGGGGTTAGTTAGAAGAAATAATATAATAATAAGGCATAAACCCTAAATATACTCATGAGAAAGCATAAATAGAGATGAGTATCATTGTATTGGTCATGTTGGAGATTATTGTTGTAAAAGCATGGCTTGTGGAGTGACTCCTTCCATTATGCCTAGGGTTTGAAAAAATTCACTTACTTTTTGTTGCAACTGGGATTTTGTGCCGAAAATTTTAAAATGTCCATAACTCCATCACTCTTGCCCAAAATTGTTATTATAACCTGTTTCTAGAACTAGAACAACCACTCTGCATCTATTATTGTGGGCAAAATAGAAATCTAGGCACCCTGTCGGAAGATATTGGCTTTGCAATCTTCGCGGTCGTCACCGAAATTATGAAAAATAACTGATTTTAAATTAGTGATATTTCCACTTTCTGGACTCCAAATTAGATGATTTTGTTTTTGAAATTGGGTATTTTTGCAAGAGGAATTCAGATCTACAATTTTTTCTTCTGAATATGCAAAAAAAATTTCAGAAATTTATATGAAAGTCGCCACCCAATTTTAGCATAAAATGTTTTCCAAAAAGATGAAAGAAAGAAAAAATTCTCCACTTGATGCCAATGAAAGAGCTCTGATACCACTTGTAGAGATCCTTAACCCCGAAATTGAATCAAAACAAAGATATAGAACACTTAAAATTCAGAAATAGTAAAAAACCATTCACCATAAGAATTACACCAAGATATAGAGAAACCCTTAAGGTAGGGTAACACCATCAAAGTACCCCATATTATTCCCCCCTAGGTATATAACATATAGTGCTAAGGTGGACACAAATTGTGTCCACTTTAGCATCCCAAATCAATTACATTTAAATTTTCCCTGTGCTAGGTTGTCTAGGTGCAAAACTAGGTGCATTATATCGAGATGGCGCTAAAGTGTATACAAATTACATCCACTTTAGCATCCCAAATCATTTATATTTAAATTCTCCTTATGCTAGTTTATCTAGGTGGAAAACTAGGCACATTCTGCATCCACTTTAGCACCAACTAATAGGTCAATTTCAAAATATTAACCCAGAAAAGCATTCTTGATCGACAAGGTTAAGAGTAATGATGGGATTTATAACTTGCCTAACCAAAGCCTAGGGAAAGAGAGGCCATACGTTTATTTTTTACGTGGATAATATTATCTTCTTCCAAATCTAGAAGTGGTGTCAAGGGTTGATTTACAGCTTTCCGTCATCATCATCGTCGTCATTGTCATCTAGTTCATTTTTATTATCATTGTCATCTAGGTCATCATCATCAACATTATTGTCGTCATCTTTGTCATCATCATCATCCTCATAATCATTGTCATTGTCATTATCGTCATCATCATCATCATCATCACCATCATTCATTTCGTCCTCATTGTCATTACCATCATCATTATCATCATCATCACCGTCATTGTCATCATCATCATAATCATCATCTTCACTACCATCATCACCATTGTTGTCATCATCATATAATCACATCATCATTGTCATCATCGTTATCATGATGTTGATGATGATGACAATGATGATGATGTGAAGATGACGACGATGACGATGATGTTGATGATGATGATGATGGAAATGATGATATTATTGACGATGATGTGATGATGATGATGACAGTGACAATGATGATGAAGGTGATAATGATGATGATGATGACAATGACAAAGATAATGATGATGACAATGGTGATGACGATGATAATGATGATGAAGATTATGAGAATGAGGATGATGTGTTTATATGAAAATGACAATGACAATGACAATGATGATGATGATGATGATGATGCTGACAATGATGATCAGATTGGATTAGAAATAAAGGGGAGAAGAGAATTAAAGTATTGACATGTTTATGAAATATGAGAATGCACTATCATGTCCAGAGTATCTTTGAATTTGGTTCCTTATTTGACTCATGCAATGGTGGCTTGGAGGTGTATTTATGGTTATCGATTACATCAACGTCCATGGAGCTTCTCCAAGAGGATTTTTTCTCTACTGGGTTGGCATTGGCTACTCATCATGGGCTTGTTGCACATGATCTTGTGCTTTGAAACAATACATGGGAGGCATTTTTTGTGCATTGAATTGACATGTTGGTGGTTGTGTTTCTTTTGTTTAGGGTGTTGTGTTCTTTTTATCGGCTTAGGATTTAGGCTTTACAAATATTTTATGCTTGCATTGTGCATGTTATTACTTGTTATCTCAATCACATCCTCTATGCCTATGGAAGGAGATTGTATATGAATTTCCCTTCTCGTCCCATAGCTAGTGTGTGTATGTAGAGTTTCAATGCTCTTCATCCATCTTTCCAACACAGATCTTCTATGGAATTAAATCTTTTGATATCTCTACACTTGGTACCTCTTCGTTAGTCCTTTCTCCTTTCTCACCTCCCAGATGGTCGATATCTCCCTCGGTCATTGTTTCAAATTGGGACAAACTCGGGATGATTATGTGATGATAGTGATGACACCACTGATAATGATATGATTATGTGATCATGGTGATGACGATAGCAATGATGGTGCTGCTACTGACGATGATGAGCATGACAATGGCGCCGATGATGATGGTGATGATGGTGATGATGATGAGAATTATCATAGTGATGATGTTGATGACAATGATGATGACAATGACATTGATGGCTATAATGATTATGTATACGATATGATCCAAGGGTGGTATATATGGGGTTAAATGTATATGATGTGACTCAAGGGGGGCATATATGGTGTTAGGTGTATATGCAATGAAGTAAACGTATATGTAATAGGGTTGACCTAATGAAGGGCCCACATGTGCAATGAGTGAATAGGTATATATAGAGGTCATGTAGTCATTGTTGAGGGGAACATGTGAATTATATATATGAATGCCTTGGGGCCATATCATATACATTTAACCCCATATCTACCCCTTGGGTCATAACATATCCTTAGCTCCCCCTCCATGAAGACGAAGGACCATGGATAACATTGAATCCTTACCAATGTCGTAATCCAAAAGCAAATGATGATTTCCCAACTACTTATAAGTATATAGAAATCATTTTTGTCCCACCAAAATCCCCCCATTTCTACAATTTTAGCTTAATCAAATTTTTAAATTTTATATATACATTCATATCGATGATTTTTTTTTCCAATGCGAAAACTGTAGTTTAAACCTAAAAACGAACTTCATTAGAATATTAGAAGTAAAATCTTGACGTAAATTGATTTGTAGACATATTCCACATTTCAATTAACTATTTTTTTCGAACAAAAATTACATCTTAATTCACTTTTTTTTGAAATTTTTAATGACTTAATTCATGAAAAAAAACCCAAGAGACAAGTTTTATAGTCAAAATGAGATGTCAAAATTTCTCAAATTGAGGTTGTCCACTTACACCATCTTTTAACCAAAGAAAAAAGCAAGTCAACGTAAAGACATCACTCCATGACATTGACGTTAGTTGATCCTCGAGGATGTTAATTAATTCACTAAGTTTTTGAAATTTTTAATGACTTAAGCCCTGAAAAGAACCCAAGAGACAAGTTTTATAGTCAAAGTGAGATGACGATTTCCGATTTCTAGAACTGAGGTTGTCCACCATCTTCAACCAAAAAAGAAAAAAACAAGTCCAAGGTAAAAACATCACTTCGTGACATGGATGTTTTGATGACATACATGCTTCCTTTGATGACATACATGCTAATAAATTGATTAACTCTATCATGGAAGTATGCATTACAAATGTTACCATACCTTACCTGGCTGTGAATATACAATCTACTATTGTTTTCTTTCTTAAATAAGTTTTGGATATGCAAGCTACACCAATTGTGATGTACAACTCAACTTTACAAATTATGCATGATGAACTATATGTTTATACTTCTCTTACCCTTTTCCAATCTAGGGTTTGAGAAATTATATTATAGCCTCCTGTTTTTAGAAGAAGTTTTTATAAGAAGTCTGGAGGAAATACATACCTTTCAACTTGCAAACCTTGCTTCATTGTTGGGCTGTATCCAACTATGTTCAATCTTCATTGGTTGGGAAATGGTACTTTGGTTTTTCTTCTTTACATGTACACTCTTTTTGAAGAAATTCACTCTTCATTCACCACATTTTTATTCCAACACACAATGGAATTTCTATTCTTCATTTTACTATACGGAAGAAGGTCCCAATAGTGAAATGCTAAATGTCCTTCATCGATGAATGGTTCCTTGCATCTTTTTCTCTCTTTTGTGTTTTATTATTTTCTTTCCCAAGTGGCTAGAAACAATGCACCCAATTTGTTGTTCAAAACTTCCAAAGGGATCATTAGATTGTTGAATAGAAATACAGTGGGATTATAAGAGTTTATCACACTTTCTTTAGTCATTGTCCCCACATATTAGGTTGTTGTTGATTTTCTGTGAGTGGTGGATTTTTCTTGTTGTTGTTCTTCCAATTTATTGTTTCACTAACCCAACAACTCCTCCTTTGAAGTAGAGTATCCCTACAACTTCTTCATGCACTCTTCTACCTGTTTCATTCCTTTCACAACTAAGATTGTCATCTTCAAGACAATGGCTTTCTAACTCTATTAAGTTTTTCAATCATGCATAGAAAGAAACTCCTCGTGCTGTTGGAGCTTGAACTAAAAATATTCATTCTCTTTCATCAACTTCTCAATATCTTTAAATTGTTTCTGGTTTTTCTCCAAGAATTCTGTTATCTTGGACATTTCCCCTTGCCATTTGTCCTTTCCATTGGCCTATTCCATGGTTCTCATGCACTTAACTATGGAGCTGTAGTCTTATTTGCTAAATGATAAAATATGAAAGCAGATACTCCAAGTCTTAAGTGTGTTAGCTGAAAGCTTGAGAAAACACAAGGAAAGAAAGGTTATGCTACCAAAATGATAACTCTAGGTAACCAAAAGATTATCCTTTGAACTCCAAGAAGTTTTATTACTCAATTTAGTAGTGCAGCAAGGGACTTGTTATGGGAATACCTACCAATACTGTAATTATAACAACAAACCAAATGACTAATTCAACAAATTACAATGATGACCATAATATGACATAGATACTGCTTACCCAGCAGACCAAACGACATACCCATGCTTGCCAACATAAGGAAATAGAAAAATAAATTTTTAAACCATCATTAATAGAATTCCAAAAATAGGGAAGAATGATAAGCATATGCACTCCATGCTATGTAATTCAAGCACAAGGGAGATTGGATTCTCCATTCAATTTGCACATCATTAAAAAATTTCAGAAGTACTGGCCTTAAGTAGCAAAATTAAGTTGATATTAGTTACTGTCACAATATATATTGTGTTGCATTAGAGAAAATTGGACTTAGTTGTAAGAATCTGGCCAATGTGAAGAGGAACATGACGAACACCCTCAGATCCTCCCTAACACAAGGAGTTCATACCAAGTATATCTCTGTTTCTTCTTAGAGTGGATATTAGGAGGTTACTTCGTTTGCAAAGTTCATGCCAAATTTAAAACACCTGAAAATGTTGTTTTGAATTGTCTCCAAAAGGACTGATGGTGTTGGTGAACGAATTCCTTAATTTGGAACACCGTGATTTGTTTGCTTGTTTAGGCCTAATGAACTGAGAAATAGTTCATGTTTGGTAAAAGTACTAGCTAGACCCAATTTATTTGTTTGTAGGTCATCTTTTCATGTTTATAGTATTTGCATTGGCAACATTTTGATGAACATTTTTAGACCAATATCGTTCTAATATAGGCACTTGGCAGCAAACAAGGTGTTCTTTTGGACACTAATTCGATGCCTTATAATTGCATGTAGAATTAAATGTGTCTGTGTTTGTTAAAAATGACACTTATCTGCCTCCATAAACCAGGGAATCATACATCTATCTCAGGGACAAAATTTGGTGCTATTTATATGATATTATATTTGTAGATCAAGTAGAATAAATGCCTCATCAATGGCCCAAAAGGCCTACAATATTGATTGATATTAGTGGTATAATTTTTCCTACCACATTGTCTTCCTCATCATTTTGGAAATCGGGAGGGGCATGACAAGGTGGTATCAAGGGAATCTTGGGGAAAATAGGTGTTCTCAGTTGCAGCCCATACTCCCTTCTTTCGAAATGGACTCATTATTCTTTTTCACCCTACATAAATTAATATTTTGGTAGTCAATACTCTAGTTTGTTGCTTTAACCTTGAACCACAGCCATAACAGAACAAGTGGGACTTTAGGAAAGGGAAGTCCTTCACTTATAAATTTTCCAAGGTTTCATCACAACTACCAACATGTTTCTCATCAACCATAAATATGAACTTGAGCCCAAACACGAAATTACAGTTGAATCATTTAGTATAGTAGGCTTTGGAAAAAGAGTTGGAAGTATAGGAAGGTTGATACTAACCTATTCTATAATGCTCTGAACACTCATTACTAATTTTCAAATTCAAATATGGGACTGCTAATCCCTTGAGAAAGACATTGCATGAGATGAGGATGATTGACGAGATATTCACTGGAATGCAATGGAGTACATGGGAATGAAGTAGTTTCTTATTTGTTCTTGATAGTTTTTTGGGTTTTTGAATGAAATTTGTATATTGGGTTGATATTTGAGATGAAGGTTTCAATTTTCTTTGCTTTTCTGAGCTATATTAACACTTACAAAAAAAAAGGACTGCAATGTTCAGTGAGGATTTGCATTTTCAGGAAAGATGTTGATTTTATTGTAATGGGAGTTAAAGCTGACACACTGAACATTTTATGTGGAGTTGCAATGCCAGATCTTCTGGGCATGGGTTGCTATGGAATTAACTACTCCCTTTGTTGCATCTCTTCATTGTAATGGGGTCCTTGTTGGGGACAAATGGATGGTATGATGGGTAGCAAGAAGTGTAGACAGTCTTAAAGTTGACAGTCCATCTCCTTTTATTGAAAATGAGATGTAGTGCAACTGTTTAAGTTAGGAGAAATCATGATTTTTAGATCAATGTTGGTTGTACAGGTCTCAGTGAGGAATTGTGTTTTCAGCAGAGATATGGATTTTCTTGGAATGGGAATTGAAGCTGATGTGCTAGCTCCTCTATTATATTGGGAGGGTAACCTCTGCTATTAAGTTGGTTGTATAGATCTTAGTGAGAATTAACATTTTCAGGAAAGTTGTAGATTCTCTTGGAATGGGAGTTAAACTTGACATGCTATCTCCTTGCCTATCTAGGGAGGGTAACTTTTGTGTTTATGCTTTTGCTCAATGTTTGTATACTTGATGTATTTTTTAATTTTCAAAATGAAATATAAGAAGCATTTCTAAAAAAGCAATCTATTTAAGTTATTATTCTCTAGCTATTTGTTGTCCTGCAATATGTAAATGGGATTATTGTTCTAATGAAACTAAAATTTGGGCATCAGTTATGCTTGTTGTTGATATATGAAAATATTTAATGAAACAAACTAGACAATGTGAGTATGTGCAATTTGACAGGTTTAAAAATGGTACTTATCAGCTTTTTGTTGAACTTTTCAAAGTTTATTTGGGATTTTATCAGGATAGGACCCATTAATTCTTAGTAATTTAATATTGAAGATTTTTATATTTGGATTTTTGAAGTTATGCCACAGTCATGATTATAGCATTTTTTTGTTTTCATGCATGGGCCATGGTTTCTCTTGGTTAAATTTTGTCTTTCATATTTTATAGTTTCAAAGATGAATTTATTCTTCTAACATTCATATTTCATCTCTTACAGATTAAAGCATCAACATCTAGTGCCTCGTCAACATAGGTATCTCGACATGATTGAAAAAAAATGTTATTCTAGTTCTTCCTAGGGTTTCATTTCATTTTGCATAATTAATTCATATAAATTTAAATGATTGTACCAGCTGTTTTTATTCTGCATGCTTTACCAGGCCCCACCATCTGTTTCCCCAGCTCTAGCCTAGAACCCTGCAGCACCAATCCAGCTTCTTAGGACGAAAACTGAGAAACATATTAGGAAGCCTACTATACCCAGGGATTTTGCAGACAAAAAAGAATCAAAAGAAGCTCGGAGCTTACCTCCAACTAGATCAATATTAGCTGGGCTGATGCATGGTCAGTTTAAGAAGTATGCAACATGTTCTAATGGTAGGAGCAATTCTAGTTCTTTGCAAACTAAGATAGTTGTCTTAAAGGCTGGTCTGGGAAGGGATCAATATGTTCAAGATGATACATCCCCAAGATGCTCTCCAAGATGTCAAACTTGCAGCAAATCTCCAAAAGAAATTGAAACAAATAACATTCAAGATTATCTTCAAAAAATGCAAGTAGCGCTTGAAATGGGTCCCAGAAAAACTAGCAAGGATAAATCTTAGAGTGTTATTGAATTTTTTTAGGAATGTTTTGGCAATGAACCTAAACATCCAAGATAAGTTGCTAAAGAGATTGCAAGATAGGCAAGGTAATGTTTAACTAGAGATCTGATGAATGATATACCTAGGTGTGTAGAATCTTTAACATCTGTGATTGGTTTTGATGGAAATATAAGCTCATCAAATAGGTCAGTAAGTGCCTATGGAGCTGTATACCTAGAGTATTATGCAACTAATGCCAAGACTTTAGGGGGTTGTGGAAGTAGCTTCAGTTCCCCATCACACTCTTTTAGTAGGTTTCTTGATTTGCCTGACTTTTCTATAAAAAATGAAGCTAAGAAACATCTGTTAGAAAGGTGGAGGTCAACACATGGGAACAAAGAAGAGCAACAATCACAAGCAGATTCTAGCACATTAGGAGAAATGCTTGTTCTCCCAGAACGTAAGAAGGAAGAATCAGAGTTAAAGCTTGTCGTCCACCCTCAACACTATTTTTGGAACCATTTTTACAGCATGCCTTTAAATATTTGCTTCTCACACCTGTGTGTGACCTGCATTTCTTGATGATGGTTCTTGAAGTTTTCATGGTTGACCACTGTGTATAAGGAATGGAAGGACTTATGGAGAATGTCAAGATCTTGGAAGGAGAAACATTTCAGAGTTTAAGTTGCATTTTCCAAGTGGAGGTAAGTAAAACCCAGGCCATTCCCACCACTAAGTGAGCTCTTTTGAGTAAACTAGCAAATGAATGATTTTGTGATCATGTTTAGGTTTTCCTTGCATGTCAATATTATCCTAGGAATGGTAATGGTTACCAATCATTTGATGTCTTAGTTTTGTGTAAATACTTTGAAAGGGTTGTATACCATCTCTTGGTTTGACATTCAACATCTCATCATAGGATTACTTAGAATATTTGTCAAAATCATATTTCCTCACAAGATTAGAAGATTGCACTATGGTCTTAAGTATGTGCAAAAATATAACTAATAACACTAAGTTGCTTGGTCACACCCATTCAAATTGGTCAGGTTGCATAAGTGAAAGTAAATATGCACATGTTATTCATCCAATATGGGATTAAGGGTGGTTCCATGGGGTAGCAAAAAGCAACCAACCATTGCATTGTCTTCCACAAAAGTAGAGTAGAAAGAAACAATTGGTGCATCCTGTGAAACAATTTGGCTTAGGAGGATTCTTAGTAATTTGAACCTCTACAACAAAATTGGGAAACACCTCTCTCACAAGAGTCACAATAATCAAATTTTTATCCAACCCATAAAGGATTTCCTGTTTCATGCCAAAACTAACTCTGTTCACGCCTCTACAACAAAATCTGGTCACACCTCTCTTTTTTGGTATTCAAAGTGGTTATCTGGCATACACAAAATTATGTATAATTCATCAATGGATTTGGATATACTAAATCATTTGTCATATTTATACTATGCATAGTGCAAGGGGAACCATTTCCCATCTCAAAACCCTATCACCTCTATTTCTCATTCCATTGTTGTTTTTTGTTTTGTTTCCCATTTCTTGTTTCTCGTAACATATGGTAAGTTTGTTTCCTAAAAACGTTTTTGTTTATCTTTAGCAGAGGTTTAGCTCTGATCTATTTTTAGTGCTTCGAGGATTTTCTTTTTTAGTTGACCTTAAGCTAGTTTTATAAAAACTAAAGGTTTATCTTCATTTTCAGTCTCTATTTTTGTCACAAGCTTGTGTTATAAATAGATATTGCTATATAGTTTTGTCACAAGCTTGTGTTATAAATAGATACTATTATACAATACAAAAATATAGAATTCAGTTTTAAAAAATATTAATGGTGTGTGCTCTATCCTTCAACTATTGCTATTTTAAAATTTAACATTTGGCATATAGAAGCTGGGGTTGGAAACTAGTGATTATATCTTAATTCTTGTTACATAGATAAAGACAAGCACCAACTAGGTAAAATGAACTTAGGACCTCTCCACATTCCCAGAGAGAGAGGGAAAGAGGGAGCAAGCTAAAAATGTTTATGACTTGCAAGGCAATGGTCATTATAAATGCAATGTGTCTGATCATCCACTTGTGAATGGTCCTTCAACACGAAGGTGCTATGTACCAAGTCCAAAGAATGCACCTGCTGAAATATCAACAACTGGAGATCCTTTTTCTCTTTCCTTAGCAATAGGCATAAGTTGTTCAGAGGGGAGAGAATTAGAGCAGAAGGAAAATTGCACAAACTCTAATAGAGTGGGTTCTCCAAAGAGTTCGACATATTACTGACAGCATCCAATGAAACCAAATTAGTTGGCACCATCCTTCTCAAAGAGTTCCCAAAAAAAGAATTATGCCCGAACTAAGGCAGGAAGGCATGGAGCCTCATAAAGAAAACACGATTTCACTCTCTTTGGACAAGCCTGAGCATGAATCCATTGGTGCAAAAGTGATCACAATCTGATTACCATCGGACATTTGGCACAATAGTTGGGACTAGGACATCAATATCTAAAGGGCTTGATATGTAGCCTAAAATTTTCATGAACAGGTGTCTTTTCAGACTATCAATTCTATGGATTGCAGCTCAGGAAATATGGCAGATAATTTGCAAATAATCATCTAGAAATATATTTGGTGTAGGTGCCCCTGGACAGAATTTGACATGTACATTCAGTGCTTTTCTATGTGGGAGTACATTGCAGGAAAGTGCTTTTGTATTACAGAATAATGTTCCTGAGTTGGGAATGTCAAATCCAACTTGCAGAACAAGCCAGTAGCCTACAACTTTTATCACACCAATCGAGAGATAGCAGCTTACAACTTTCAACACACCAAACTATATACCTATTCTTCAAGCTCCTTTTATGTTAAATGAAGGACATCGGACTATGAGCAATGACAGAAATATGTACCTACATTTCAATGATTCAATATCAGGTATGAAAAGGAAATCATTAAGATCTACAAAACAAGAAGAAGATTCAGCAGGGAGGTTGACCTGGGAGAAATATTATCTTCTAAAAGGAAGATAACAGTTGGAAGGTAGTGAGAATTCTAGCAAAGAAGAAAGATTCTCTAAAAAGAGACAAGAAGCTAAGCATATCAACTCTCCTAGCAAAGAAGAAAGATTCTCTCAAAAGAGACAAGAAGCTAAGCATATCAACTCTCCTAATCATGATTCAGTCAATATAGATTCCTTAAAAAAAACACGTTATATTCAATGGCAGTGTTGAAACAGGGTTTTTAGACATAGAGAAAGGTAATAAGTTTGGATTTTCTAATACTATTAAGTGTAATCTTGGTGAATTGCCAGAGCCTGTTGCATTAGAGATGCATTGTAACAATCCAATCAATTATTCATTAGGTAGTATAGGATATCTTCTTTCATCAATGCCTAACATGAACAGGCTATTTGAATTAAAATTAGGCAATATTTCCACAACATCATCATCAAGAGGAACAACTGAGGCTTTTCCAAATCAATCAATTAATAAAGAAAATAACATAGTAGTTTCAAGTTTGAATGGTCATCGATGTCATTCCTTAGGGTCAAGACTCCTTGCATTTCCAACATATTCTCCTATGCCAAATACTTTATAATATATATATATCTTCATCTGGTGACCCTTCCTTTCCTCAGTCTTTGGTGGATATAAGCAAGAGAGAAAATTCCCATGCAGGTGACAGTACTAAATTGTTTCCTCAATATTTCGTGGATACATGCAACAGAGGAAATTCCCATGTAGGTGACACTGACAGTAGTAAAATTACTCAAAGAATGTTACCCATGGATTCCAATTGGGACAAATTCCAAGAGATACTTGGGGGCTAGGATTGGAAGTATCTACCAAGTTTGTGTGTTTACTTTACTTCTGGGATTTACTTTACTTCATTCTATTAGTTAGTCAAAGATTCATACTTCAATTGTGGTTTCAGGATATTCCCAACATGGGAACTGTGAGGAATCCCTGTAATATTTTGCTCCAATGCATCGTGTAGTCATGATGCCAAGCCTCTTCATCTGTGCCAACATTTTCCAGGCATGTGCCACACTAGCCATTTTAGAATAGGGCAAGCAAATCCATGCTCATATCATCAAGACAGGAAATGATTTGGATATATCTGTATAGAATGCCCTTGTAACTATGTATGCTAAATCTGGTAGCATAGAGGATGCAAGAGAAGTGTTTGCCAAAATTCTTGAATGCAACATCATCTCATGAAATGCAATAAGTTCAGGATGTGCCCAACATGGAAATGGCAAGGAGGTAATTCAACTCTTTGAGAAAATGGAAACAACAGGCATGTAGCTAGATCACATCACATTTGTTGGTTTTCTCTCCCAGCTAACCATGTAGGCCTTCTGGAAGAAGGAAGTAAGTGCTTCGATTCAATAAGTAGAGATTGTGACATCATGCCAAGAATGGAGCACTATTCCTATATAGTGTTGGGTATCTTGATCAGGAAGAAGCCTTCATTCATACAATGCCACTAAAACCCAATGGTTTGGTGTGGGGGACATTTCTCATTGCCTGCAGAGTCCATGGCAATATGGAAATGAGAAGACATGCAGCAGAATGTCTTCTTGATTTGGAACCATTGGATGCTACAAGTTATGTATTGTTGTCAAGTTTTCTTGCTGCAGGTGGGAGATGGCTTGATGTGGCAAAGATAAGAAAAATAATGAATGAGAGGGGAGTGAAAAAGAAACTAGGCTGCAGTTGGATTGAGGTGAACAAGAGGGTGCATGTATTTATCATTGAAGACAAATCACAAGAACTGGCAAAAGATACTTGTGCAAATCTGCATAGTATATCAATCATGACCGAGGATGCAGGACATCTACCTGGCACAAGATTCATGCTGCATGACATAGACTGGGAGTAGAAGGAACACAATCATTTCCAACAGAGCAAGAAGTTGGCCATTAATATTTAGGGAAATGTGTTGTCTGTTGCCTTGCTGAGTTGGAAGTTTGGAACCTATAAATGCTGGAGGTTAGATGTTGTTTTAGTTAAATATCTTCATGGTAGGTGATAGATGGGATGATACAACAATAATGAGACATTTTGTGAATGAAAATTAAGGCAAACAACTACAATTATATTGAGGTGAATGATAGGGTACAATCCAGATCATATGAATCAATGAAGAGATCTATGCAAAGTTAGAGAGGTTATCAGGGAATATAGACGTAGCATCATAAGTATCTAGCAAGAGACTTCTTTGTTGATAGAAAGCGGAAGAAAAAGGAAACCCTTTCCATTTCATTTGTTTATAATGAGAAGTTTGCTTTTGGTTTTGCACTCATAGGCACTACCATGGGACACCTCTCTGAATTAACAAAATCCTTGTTTTATGTGCAGACTACTACACCGCTATCAATTCCATCTACATGATTTCTGGGGATAAATTCATTGTGAGGTGATGCCAATAGATTCCACCATTTCATGTAATGGTTATGCTCTTGGGAGGATTTCCTTTGATGCTAACATGACCTTTCTATTTAAGTCATATCGTATCTAACTGGAAAATCAATAACTTTGGCATTTTTGTTAGCCATATCTATTGTTGTCCACTTCCAAAAAAAAGTCTTGATTGGTATTTAAAAGCTTGGACAAATGGAACGAGATCCAAAAGGCAAGTCAATCCTAAAATGTGCTTTACAACATGGAATAGAAATGTAAAACTTGGGCAGACACCTATAGGAAATGTCAAGAAATAAGGAAACACCAAGAAACTTCAGTGAAACCCCCTAGCCCTGGAAACTTAAGTAACTACCTAGGAAATCCAAGAATTTTCAGCAAATTGCATGGAAAGCCTTCCAAACCGCTGGGAACTTCCATAAAACATAGACGGGAAAGCATGGAAACAACCAGAAACTCCAAGAGGTGTACTATAAAAGTGTCTGTAGTTTCCAATCCCCTTGGAGATATGCCTAGGAGGTTTCCTCTTTTTCCCAGGATCAAAAAGCAATACAAGAACCAGAGGTAACTGGAAATGGTTTATGGTTTATATAGTAGAAAAAATTAACATGACTTGGCCACAGTTAATCATTTTAAGGAACATGTATAGTAGGAGATGTCCATTAATTTTTTGCAAGGAGGTAGCTACGTTATTAACTGTAGAGATGGTGAGAGGAGGTTGGGACTTGGATGAAACAAAATATCATTTCTTCTTTCTAAAATTCAAGGTAGATCTCCTACACATTAGGCAGGACTGTTTGTCCTGTTAGAGTACTATATAGTTGGGAAATATTAAATAGATCATGCATATTGTTTTCAGTGGTCTGACTGAACTTTAGATCCATGTTGGGCTTGTGCATTCCTAGAGTATTGAATCTATAAGCATTCTTTATGGTCAAGTGATCTTGATGAAATTCATGGTCTTTCACCTCTAAATGCTTTCCTCTTGATCTCTCTGATGCTCTCCGAGTGGATTAATTTTGCTGCTCTAGTGTACTTGCATTCATTTCATAAATATTCCAGGGTTGATTTTGAGATGGACATATTGCTAGGAAAGTAGATCTAATGATAACTCTATTGGTATATTATTGAAAATGACAATGAGAATGAAATGAGAACCCATGGAAATGTGTTGGTATTATGTTCTGATTTTGACAAAAAATGATATCAACCTTAACCAAAAGATTAAGCTCTTTAGATAATTTGTGTCAACCTAATGATGGTAATCTCTAGATAATTGTGTGCTATTCTCATAGGATGCAAATGATTGATTTCAGTATATATAAAAAAATGCATATTTTAATGCTTCAGGGTTTCCAAATAGTAAAACTATTAGAGAAAAATTGACTTGATAAATAATGATAACTCTACAAAAGCCCACAATTGTTCAATTTATTAATCAACAACTTGTATTTGTGTTGGCATTTCTTCTTTTGAAGGAGTGGTGAAAAGTCTTCATTATTCTTATTGACCAACAAGAAGGCAAGAAGTACACCTTAACTGTTATATCAAAAAGATTTCACCCATTCTTTAGTATACTAATCACCTGGTTTGAACCATGTAGGGTGTGTGATGATAGCCAAAATGCAGATGATCAGTTTAATATATCATTTTATTCCCTATTTGTATGAGTGCCACAATTGGTTTGTTCTTTGTTGCACATTCTTTTTCCACAAAGTCTCAAGAGTTTCATATTGTAAAATTGTATGCAGGTATCCTAGCTTAATTACAACCAAGATGAAAAGAATGTTGACTGGGTTGTAATTTGGATGCGGACATGATTATTCGAGGACCAATAATTCCTTCATAACTTGGTGTAAAAAGGGCAAGCCTGTGGCTACATACTATGTGTATGTATTTTAAGTCTCCCTTGGTTCAGGTTATGACAGTCAATGTTATTGCATCTATCATTCTATTATTTTCGACAAATGTTCAAGTTCTATTGTACTTCTTACAAGATCCAAACTGTGGCCTTTCCATGCAAATATCATTTTCCTATTCATCTAATGAAAATGCTATTGCAAAAGAAATGAGTATGTCCATTGTTAACTTATTGCATTTCATTATTGAAACATCCAACTCTTTATCTTTTGAAGTCCTTTTTGATGCTCATAGCCAGTGACATTATTGAAGAAAAATTATTAGATAGTTTAAGGTGAGGGGTGTATGCATCTCACCAAACTTTATTTCACAGGATCTGTCACATTTACTAATTTTCACATCCAAATTGATCACCCTCAGCCTATGTCACAAGGTTCGGGTTCGTGTTTGGGTTCGGCGACCTTTACGTTCAATTCGGGTTCGAATTTTCCGATGAAGTTCAGATGAGGTTTGACATCAGGTTCGTCAATATATATATTTTCAATTTTTTAATATTTGATAAAATTAACCGATCTAATATATTTTTATATTCTATAAATAATAAATAACATTTAATACATTTATATATTAAAAATATTTACTATTTACTCAATACCTAGATTAAAACATTTAATATTTAATATACTAACTTATGTAATATAATGTATAATATATATAATTTTTTTTACCATTTAGTTTGGTAATATACCAAAGTCTAAAATAGCCTAACCATTTGATATATATACATTATAAATTTATATCAATTCAATAGCTTTTAAAAATGTAAATGGTATGGATTTGGAATAACCGTCGAGAACATTGGCACAAAGTTCAAACAAATCATCCGCATTACTTCCGCCAAAACTTATCAGAAGACCCGTCTGCAACCTTGGCACTAGTTACTTGATTGGAATACTCGTTTGCACAATGGCACAATTCATTGGAATACTTATTTGCACAATGGCGCAATTCGAACAGTCGTGGCTCGTGGGATAACTCGCTGAGGGTGGATTCCAGAGACAACAAGATAGATCGCGAAAATCAGAGGGAGAGAATGCAGATTTTGAGACAAATGGCGAAAGAGAACAAGAGGATAACAAAAACCCTGAAAGTTTTTGGCTCTAAGGTTCATTGAACCCAAACGAACTTCAATTTTGTTTTTAAGTTTAGTGAATTTCGAACTTGATGGTTCAAGTTCACCGAACCTTGTGACTTAGCCTTGAGTTGGCCTGATTGACCTACCATCTTTGGCACAAGGCCCGTGGGAGCCTTAAATGGCATCCTCTCCACTTGATAGTGGATATATTGATCTGGAAATTACAGGAGGGGAATCCTGAGAACAATGATGGTGCTACCCAAAATGATGAGGAAATTTGTGCTATGGTCTACCATGAGGTAATCCCAATTATGAAGAAACTCCCATTGATATCCCTGTTTCCGAAGACAAAAATATAAGTATTGCATATAAAGGAAAAACCCTGTTGGAATATTTTGTGGGTAGAGACCCCCTTGAAATTGTATTAGGGCTTGGGTAAGAGAGGTATGGGAATATCATGGTTGGAATTGTACTCATTCTAGTTGTTTCAATTCACAGTGAAAGACTGTGTTAAGGATATCATTACCCGTGGACCTTGGGTGTGTAAGAATACCCTAGTTATTTTTTCTCCATGAGATGCGAGGGTCTTTTAGTAGACTAGGGTGCCCAAATTTCTTGCCTTGTGTAGGTGAAGTTTCTTGGGCTTTCTATGCAATTTTGAGATTCTCTAGAGCACATTCTGTCCTAGTTGGAGGTTTCATTTTCCATGAATCTGCACACTTTTCCAACCCTAGACCTTAGAAAATGGTTGTGCCTTTGTGTCAATCACCCTAAATATTTGAAAGAGTTTGTACTTATTTGGGTAGGGGTCAAGATGATGAAACAATCAATAGGTATATAAACCTACCAAATACATGCTTCTGTTTCCAACATCCAGAACATAAAATCTGTGACTATTGATTGATGGTCCAGCCTAATCCTCAAGAAGCCCCTATTGCTCAAGGAAATCAGGTTCAAAGCGGTCCTTATTGTCTCCCAAGCCTGTTCTTTTAAGATTCCAAGTCCTAGAACCGCTTGGAGTAACTCCAAGGCAATGCTAGAGGCGATGCCCACTGTAACCTTGTCATTCACCTCCCTCACTTCACAGTTGGTGCTTTTCTAGCTGTAGGGGGGTTTCCTTGATATTGATTTCAGGAGGCTTACATCCTCAAGATATTCAATAGAGATCATAGTCGTCTTCAACAAATATAAAATAAATATTACTGGCTGAACCAATCATCACTGGTGTTGCAACCACTAAGCTATGGAGTTAATATATTTGCTAATTGGGGTTTGTAATGGGAATGGAGAAATATAGCAGTCCATTGCATTTTTAGTGAATGTTGCAAATTAACTCTCGCAGCTTAACACCAAAAATAACAATGAATAAATTTTGCTAAGTAAGTGATTATTCATTAACATCCCCAAATAATAGAGTAATCAAGTAAAGAGTACAACAAATAAATTCATTGAGCAAAGCTACATAGTTCCTATAAAGTATGATCAATTTGTCTATCAGCCATTCAACGTTTACAATGAGATATCTAGGGATTGATAGAAGGATCACTTCGTCAGTTTTCCCTCTTGTTTCACATTTTGGGGATCAATATAATGATAAGTGAGCACATACAACAGAGGGTGATTCTATAGAATCCTTGAATGCAGCCATGGGTACAAGTCTAAGATACCTAAAAGGAACAAGAGATGGGACACTTGAATATATTCAATATGGTAACAACACTTAACCAATGGTAGAGACCTCCAGGTAGAAAAGGTTCAACCTTAACCAATGGTGGAGACCTCTAGGTAGAGGAGGTCCAACCGGAACCCTTAGGTAATCCTTATTTCCTCCTTGATTAGATGTACAAATATGATCATTCTGACATGGTAAAAAATTATCATTTCTCAATAAACTTGATAATCAATGCTTTCTAGAAAAGACCCTAAATTAATGTTACATCCACGATCTGTGTGTATTTCTTCTTGGCAAGAAGGTAGCTCCACAATCTCTATCTCTCTCATGAAATCCCTTTGTTTGTAAAGTTGATCACCCCACCAAAGTTAAAGATGGTCAGTCCTTTATTTGTATTGATTGTCCATGCCCTTTAATATGGATATAGGTACATAGGACAGTTTTCCATCTGTCTTTTCAATATAATCAATCATCTCAGTTTTGCAAGTGATTTTAAGAGGAATGAGGAATATGCAATACCAACCACCTTTGAACTTGCTACTTTTATAGAATGATGGGTTTTGCCACTTGTTTCACCTCCAAAATCCTACTTTTGCTTGTATATGCTTGAATGGAAGTGTGGACCTGACTGCTTTATTCTTTGACATGAATCTTAGGTATGTTGACATGTTCTTGCAATGAGTCTAGAGACAGTTGGGTTCTCCTTTTGTACTTGCACACAAATGCTTGAAGGTTTAATAGGTCCCTTATTTTCTTTCATAAACAAAAGATTTGACCTTCATGACCAACTGAAAATTGGTCATTGGAAGGTCCTTTTTATCAAAACCACAATGTCTATAGGTTTCTAAGTACTTGACTAAGTTTAATAGATGCATCAGGAAGTGCTCAAAGCCTGTATCCATGTTCATATAATTTGAATCCATCAAACAAATATAGGAAATTGAAAAAGAATTGATTCATCTTCTCCTACTACTGCCATAATGTTCAAAGAAAGGGATCCTTCTACAGGCTCAATACTTTCTGACATTTATTGTATTTGGTGTGGAAAAGATCTATGGCTACTCTTGTAGTGTTAGGAACCCATGTTAACCCTTCTCTTTACTATGTTAGTATATTGTTGTTGGACGCATATGCTTTGTAAGTCGTCCCGTAGTATTTGTTGATCCGTAGTTTATATTAGCCCATAGTATTGACCCATAGTATTGGACGCATATGCTTTGTAAGTTGTCCCGTAGTATTATATGTCCCATGGTTTTGACTCATAGTATTGGGCATAGACTTAGTATATAAGTGTGTGTTGAGGTCATTGAAGGCACCGTGAAGTTAATTGTATTGAGCTTGCTCAAAGGAGGTTGCCCCCTCGAAGTGGCCCGTGATCAATATAAAAGCGATTCTGTTCTATTATTTCTGATATCTCGTGTATTGCATTAATTAATTACTGCAGGTACATCACATCTGGTATCAGAGCACTTTCCTTGGCACAAGTGGGAATTTTTTTTTCTTTTTTTGGGCGGCGACTTTCAGATCAATTTCTGAAACTTTCTGCACAAAACCAGAAGAAACCGATTGCATATCTGAATTCCTCTTTCAAAAATACGCAGTTTCAAAAAAAAAAATCATCTCATTTGTAGTTCTAAAAGTGGAGATATCGTGGATTTAAAATCAGTGATTTTTCAGAATTTTGGTGACAGCCGCGGAAACTGTAGCGAGAAAATCTTTTGACCGAGTGCGCAAATTTCTATTCCGCTTTAATGGGTAGAAGCAGAGTAGTTGTTCCAGTTCCGGAAACATGCTATAATAGCAATTTTGAGCAATATAGATCCGGTTTTTGAACTTTGGGTGGAATTTCTGCCCAAATTTTTTTTTGTTGCAGGTTCGGATTTGGGAATAATCCCTATCCACTTAACTGTGGGAAGTACTTGGGAATAAGCCCTAAAACTCATTGTGAGGAGTACCACAGGAACCCCGAAGTAGCTGTCCAATTGAGAGGACCTGCCAGCGAAAAGGGCAACGACCCCTACCTGATTGACTAGTTCCCACCCGTGAGGTAAACCAAGAGCTGTCGTTTGTGGCAAAGCGGTTATCAGTTTTACCTGAGCCATGGAGTGAGGGGTACTGCCCCAATACGCAAGCCGTTAGACAGCATTGGTGGCCGAGTGAAAAACCTGAACTGTTAGGAAGCCGCACATACCTGGGGTCCATATCTACTTTCAGTTGAACTATTGTCGATCACTACTGCGCCGTTTCAGATCCATTTTGCAAGCCATTCCCGATCTAGCCGTTTGGCGTTGTTCCAGATTCCTTCCGAGCCGTAGCCGCTCTAGTCTGTAAAAAAAAAAAAAAAAAAAAAAAAAAACAAACAAACACCTGGTTATGGTTGTCACCCGTGCAGGAGCAAACACCATGGAGGAAGCACTTGCAACCATCCAAACCAAACTCCAAGATCTGGATGAAAAATTTCTCAGCCTCCATCTTCAGCATTCAGCCATGAACAATAACTGACAGCCAGAATCTTTTGCAGCCACCGGGTTCTCTTCTTCCAACAATTTTCGTGGGCCGAAGCTTGATTTTCCTCGCTTCAATGGTACTGATCCGATTGGATGGATATACCGAGCAGAACAATATTTCAGTCTACATAATACTTTTGATGTTCAGAAAGTTCCACTTGCATCCTTTCATTTGGAACAGGAAGCCCTTCAATGGTACCATTGGTACATCAAAGCTCATCCCGAGCCAAACTGGACAGATTTTTGCCAACTCATTTTGCCACGATTTGGTCCTAGTGGTTTTGACGAATTCACAGGAGCACTCACTAAACTTCACCAAACTGGCACAGTGAGAGAGTATCAGATGGAATTTGAGAAACTAGCCAATCACACAGAAGGATTGGCTGATGAATTCTACAGGAGTTGTTTTATCAGTGGTCTCAAGGATGAAATCTGCTCAGAGGTCAAAATGTTTTGTCCCAACACAATGATGGAAGTCCTAGGGTTGGATAAGTTGGCCGGGGACAAGATCGCAGCTCAACAACTCTCCAAACCCACCTTTGTTCCCTTCAGAAATATGGGTTCCCAACGACCTCCCATCACGCCTACTCCTCAACCAACTCCTATCAAGCATTTGTCTGAAATAGAAATGCAGGCACGCTGAGACAAAGGGCTTTGCTATAATTGTGATGAGAAATTCACTCAGGGACATAGATGTGTTCAACAAAAGCTCTATCTCTTGGATGTGGATTCTCCGCCTGCCTTAGAACTTGGTGAAGAAGCTACAGATACAGTAGATGATCCGGTCGACATGCAACACCCACCTGTTGACACCCCATCTCAGGACAACCCACCCGAGATCTCTCTCCATGCTGTAACTGGCATCACCACCCCACGAACAATGCGGGTCAGGGGATACTTCAAGAAGCTCCCTCTTACCATACTCATTGATTCTGGTAGCACTCATAACTTCATTGACCCTCGAATTGTCAAACAGGCTGATTGTTTTGTCCATCCTTGCTCCAACTTTGAAGTCATGGTTGCCAATGGGGGCACCTTACCTTGCAAGGGTAAGTGTCACAATGTGCGTATCTCTATGGAAGATTATAACCTACGCTTCGAAATGTTTTCCTTGTCCTTAGGCAGATGTGATGTGGTTTTGGGCGTTCAATGGTTACGCACACTTGGCCCCATCTTATGGGAATTTGCTGAACTTTGGATGCAGTTTAAAGTCAATGGGGAACAACACAAATTTAGGGGCTTACAACCAGGGTCTCTCTGCATCATCAGTTCACATCGCCTGGAAAAAATCCTTAAGAAGAATTCACATGGTGTCCTCACTCAGCTCAATTCCATTCAGATGCACCCATCAACAGTCTCCACTACTTCCTTGGATAGATATGCAGGTATCCTTGCTGAACCAATGAGCTTGCTGCCTTCAAGAGACCTTTCCAGTAAGAATGTAGCCACATCTACCTCTCAACAGGAAATGATGGTTATTTTGCATGCAGGACAGAAGTGGCAGCCATACCTAGTAGGCAATTATTTCTACATCAAGACTGATCTCCCGAGCCTGGAAAATTTTCTGGAACAATGGGTCTCCTCCCCAACACACCTGCAATGGGTTATCCAACTCATGGGTTGTCCCTATGTGATCACTTACAAGAAGGGTAAGGACAATATGGTGGAAGATGCTCCTTCTCGCACAATTGATGACCCAGTTTCTCTTACAGCTCTTTCTCTGCTTGTTCCAAATTGGTTGCAATATGTTCAACAGAGCTATCTCTTCTATGAACTCCATGCTTCTTCATCAACAGGGCACTCTGGGTTCTGCAAAATGTATGACCGGGAACAATGTAACTTCTTCTGGTCGGGACTAAAAATGACAATTCAACAGATGGTGGTTGACGATGATACTTTCCAAGTCAACAAGGGGGAAACGACACTCCTTTCGGGATTGCTCAAACCCGTGCCCATCCCTACACAGCTTTGGCCAACTATTTCTATGGATTTCCTAGCAGCGCTCTGGTGGTACAATACCACATCTCAAAGGACACCATATGAAGCAGTCTATGGAAAAACACCGCCTGTTCTTCTTCCATACACCATTAGCAGCTCTCCAGTTCAAGAAATTGACTCGGTTCTTCGAAACCGCGTTCAAATTCTTCTCATTCTGCAGGACAATCTTCACATGGCCAGAATTCGCCTGAAACAACAAGCCGATCAGCACCGTTCTGAGCGCATTTTCCACGACGCTGACAGGGTTCTTCTTCATCTACAGCCTTCCAAGCAATCCTCCTTGACACTCCAAAGGCGTCAATGGCCCGAAATGCAAATCGAGGATGCTACTGGGGAACCACTCCTTCAGATTATGCAGCAATTTCTCCAACCAAAGCTTTGAGGACAAAGCTTTTTCTAAGGGAGAGGGGATGTTAGGAACCCATGTTAACCCTTCTCTTTACTATGTTAGTATATTGTTGTTGGACGCATATGCTTTGTAAGTCGTCCCGTAGTATTTGTTGATCCGTAGTTTATATTAGCCCATAGTATTGACCCATAGTATTGGACGCATATGCTTTGTAAGTCGTCCCGTAGTATTATATGTCCCATGGTTTTGACTCATAGTATTGGGCATAGACTTAGTATATAAGTGTGTGTTGAGGTCATTGAAGGCACCGTGAAGCTAGTTGTATTGAGCTTGCTCAAAGGAGGTTGCCCCCTCGAAGTGGCCCGTGATCAATATAAAAGCGATTCTATTCTATTATTTCTGATATCTCGTGTATTGCATTAATTAATTACTGCAGGTACATCACATGTAGCAACTAGTCCTTCTTGTATTCCCTAAGGACATGAAGGTAATATGATGCACGAGGCCTTGTAGAGAATGAGGGCCAAATAGATTGTTTAGGGTAGTCAAGCAGTAGATTGTATTAATGTCAAACTTGCCCTATAATATCACCAAAGTGCATAATTCTAGTACCCTTAAATGCACAACATAAAAAGCAGGTTTGTAATCTGATATAAAAGAGAAATGAGAAGTTTGTTATTTTTATATCAACTGCGACAAGATATATGTTGGTAAGAATTCACCAAAAGAGGATGTTGAAGGCCATTTAGGGCTCTTAGGTCAGCCACAGGATGTGCAAACACTTCCAATAGTTTTAAAACCTTAAGTCAAAGTAATATATGCTGCAACAATCCAAATAATAGAGGGACGATTTGATGAAATAACAATCAAGAATGATGCGTAGTTGATCTTATTGGTTCTGATCTTTGCATGTAAGAGAAAGGATTGTTATGCTTCCTACAAAATATCAAAACCCATGAAACATAGGAGGCCTGATTAAGCGCTTTGTGTCATCACAAAGAAAGTTAATTTAGCAATCTAATAAGGTTGATATATAACAGTTCCAAAGTATGCGAATATCCTCCAACATTAGAAACCATCAACCAAAAATACTATGAAGTATGATCGTTAAATGATAGGGCTAATCTTCTTTTAGAGAGGGCATAGTTTCAATGGAAGGCTTATTCACTCTTATATGGTATATACATGAGTATACTTTGGATATTTTGTCTCTAATGCTTTAGAATCTTAGATTAGAATCTTAAAAATATTGTTATGTGCTAGACAACATAAAGGGTTTTTTCTTAGTTTTATCAACCTATTAATGAGGCTTAGAGATACAAACCAAAGGGACTCAACTAGTGTTGAGCAATTACACCAACTTGATTATGGACACGGTTAATACTTGTCAAGAAGGAAAGACAGTGGGAACAATTGCAAAGTCAAAGGAACACATGGAGGGGAATAGCTAACCAAACAATTTTTGAAAACACGTTCTTTTGAATGACAAGGTCTGGTACCACTCCATTCAAAGGCACCTTTAGTGTAGTTATTTGAGCATTGAATTGCAAACTCAAATAGTGAACCTTGTTGATTTTAAGGAGTACAACACTACATGGAATAAACATTCACTAAAACACTCCATTTCCAACGTCTGTTTCAGCATGATTTGGCCCAAATTTGGGAATTGTAAATTCAATAAATTGCAACACTACAAGTTTATCAACTTAAAACTACAACCCTAGCATTTTAGGCCTCTAAATAAGCCATAATGTCATAATTGCAATTTGAACCACAAATTGATCAAATTCAAGTATTCTTGGTTTATTGGATTCCAATGTAAGTGTTTGAAAATGGGGCAATTTACATACAACATACATGTTTAAGTTACTTCCTCTCCTTTACAAAACAAGTCATGGAAGGATAATTTTGAAAAAGAAAATAACCCTTTGCACAACTTTCTTTGGAGATATTTTTTTGGATGGAATGATAAGTAGGATATTGTTGCAACTTGAATATTTTATTTTAGGGGTGGACATGTTATTATTTAACCCTAAATTCTTTTGTTGAAGAAGAGAGAAGTGATTATTGTTGTTTTTTTAGGAGTTCACTCATTGTATTTTGTTTACATATTCTACATTTCCCCAATCATATTGACCATTACAAAGTATCCATGTTTCCTTTCACCATGGATGATTTTGATGATGAAGAAGAATTGGTTCTTGGAAAACTGCAAGAGATTTGTGAGAAAAAATGTTATTTTGTAGGAATGTCACCACAAACTGCATGACGAAGTTGCTTCCTTCCACAATTGACTTGTTGCAAGGTAATGTTTCTTAGTGGTGTTATAGTTGGTGACATCAAAATGCAAGTTTTATTTTTTGGTTTTGATATGTTATATCTTAATGATCGACAACTTTTACAAGAGCAACTAAAAGTGTGAAGATAATTCTTGTATGATTCTTTTCAAGAAGTAGGGAAGTTCCAATTTGCAATTGCAATAGAATTGAATGATATAGAAGAAATGCAAAAGTTTTTTCAAGAAGATGTGAATAGTAGCTTTCTTTATATCTTGTACCAATGGGAGCATTTCTTTGTTTTGGAAAGCATATTGGAGTTTATGTTGTGTTTCTTCTTGCATGTTATGATGGAGACAAAGAAGGATATGAAAGTGTGTAAATTAGGTATTGGTTTTGCTGAAGTCATGTTTGAAGAACATTATGATAGTTTGGACAATAAAGTCATCCAAAAGACAAAGTTTTATTATTACTATGGAGAGACATTAGGAGTCAATGTTTGGTTTGAGCTTTCATAGGTATGGGAAGGTTAAGGTTGCTGATTTAAGCATTAACCCTGCTTAGCATGCAACAACTGGAGCCTAGATCTAACTACCACAATCGAAGTAAACCCCTTGTAGAAATGCTCTCCATGGAAAGCGACAATTTTTTGTGGCATATTATATGGAATGTCATGCTCAAAAGATCCATCAAAGGGAGGCATGTCACCCTTAAAAAGTTGGTTAATAGTATTTGAGGATCACTTATTCCAAGGAAGAAGGGCATTCCTTGCAAAGAAGTCTCGAATGTGCATAATTGGAGGTGGTGGTTCTTACACATATTTGTGTTAGATAATGTATTTAAGGGGGTTGTTAGCCTTACATTATAGCAAATTTGGGGTTGTTAGCCTTACATTAGATAATCTTTTCCTTCAAAATTTATAACTATTATTTTGTTATATTCCTTAGGAGGCCCATTTTAGACCTCAAATTCGCTGAAATGCTTGGAGGCACCATCCACCTTTGAGGATACATCTTAGTGCTTTTTTATATGCCAAAAAACATGTGTCTGGGACTTGCTAGCGTACTTTGTCATTCATCTTGGAAGGATAGCCTATTCAAGAGCGCACCCTACATTAAAGGTTGAAAAATGGAAACCGACTGTTACACATCTTTCAACGTCATAAGAGTCCCCTAGGATAAGAGTGACCAACCTAGAGGAGATTTGGGGACTTGTTCATGTATTCTGCAGATACTAGGCTTGCACACTGTTGGGTGAGGCCGAAATGCAACAGTTTTGATGGCAGAAGTATAAGTCAGGCGAGGCCTAACATTGACCAATTTTGGGAGAAGCAACTCCGCAATTCTTGGGAGCAAGGCATGGGTCGATGCGAAGTCAGCAGAAAAGGACCTATCCCCTTAGTAAAGACGAAGTACTAAGGATGATCAAGGTAGTTGGAGCAGTTATGTATGAAGCGACGGATTGCCAACTACATGAGTGAAGATTAAAGAGGTGGAATGGTGTAAAGGATGCACCATGTCCAGCATCAGAGCCGCGCAGTCAGAACTACGACTGTCAGAAGAAGCGTCAGAGCCAATGAAGTGACGCGAAAGGACATCAGAGCTCCAACAAAGTAAAGACAAATCATGGTCAATAAGAGAACCGTGCCATTTTGGGTTTAAGGGTACTATGGGGTTTTGGCCCATAATTATTGTAAAGATTTGACCTTCAGGTACAATCTATAAAAAGGGAAACTTTGTATAGGGAAGGGTTAGATTTTGTTAGGTATTTTAAGAGCCTTAAGTTAGATCTAGGTTGAGAGAGATCTAAGAGAGAAAGACTCTGCAACTGTGTGCGCAGAGATCCATTTTAAGAGAGGAGTCTCCAGCTGTGTGCACAGACCGAGACTGTTAAACCCTTCCTTCTAATATAAAGAACAATTCTTGTGGACGTAGCTCCCATCTCGAGGTGAACCATGTAAATATCTGTGTTGTGTGATTGGGTCTATGAGTATTTCATGTTCAGTTACATAGTTAAGGGCTAAGGAATAATAGTGATTCAGTGGAGCCTATACTGTTGGGGCTACGAAGTGTGCAGTCACCTATAAGCGTTGTTATAATTGAAGAATATGCGAAGTAAGAGTAACTTTGCTACAAGCCAGTTCCATATCCACGCATCACCATGGTTACAGAAATATGCTTCTGTAATCGCCCATAACTTCACCTCGGGTGAGACCTCAACCTATTCATAGGTTGTTGCCAAAAGGGCCAGTGAAAAGAGGTTTGTTGGGTCTTCAAGAGTGGAATATAGAACCCGGGTTAGCTTAAGAAAGTCATAGCTCAACAAATGGTTCTGAAGGTAAATCAGGCGAGTCAATCCAACGGAAGAGAAGACCACCTGCCTTGACAATGAAACCCTGGTTAGTCCGAATGGAACCCATCAATATCATATTCCCGAGTGATGAACTTGTTGAAGGTGCTAAGAAGCTCGCACACGTGGATATTAATGTCGGGATGTTACCCCTCGAAGAATTACATAATCTGCATCTGTAGGTTGTGCAAGAAATCAGGGATAGAGACATTGTCTCTTATAACTAGCATCTGCAGATGGAGGAAAGCCATAAAGAACTGAAGGACGAATCCACGTAGACAACTAGAGAGCTCGTCAGTGTTCAAGAGAAGCAACATAAGCTAAAAGAAACAGTTGTAGCAGTTTGTACGAAGATACCTAAATGTGAAGAAGAAATAGAAGTAGAAGAAACCATACTTGAGATTGGTGCCACTGTGGATAGTCTTAAGGCGGAAATGGTGGACATGGAGATCGCCTACAAAGAAAAGATTGCTAACTTAGAATCTCAATAGCAACCTAGCACTGTGCAGGATGTGAAGGAAGCAAGAACCGAAGAGTTTAAGGCGTCAACATAAAACATGTCTATGAAGTGACGAGATGTCAAGACCTACTTGAAGAAATCACCAAAGTATGGGCCACGCTCTAGGAAGACCCTGAGCTACAAAAGATATAGGATGAATTATAATAGCGGAAAAATGAGCTTGACTCTGAGAACATGGCTATGAAGGATTTTCTGCCAAGGCAAAGAATCCAGAAGTTTATAGAGACAAAGGAGTTGTAGAAAGAGATGAAAGCATTGAGGATGAAGGAGGCTGACACTTCGACGAAGTTAGAGCCCATGCAGGAAGAAGTGCTCGCTATTTCGAAGGAGATTGAGGAGAAGCTACAAGAACTCCGCACTACAGAGAATACAATAAAGGAACAACTTCAGGAAGCCATCTCCGAGGAGATGCTTGAAACAATTAAGGAGTTTGAGAAAGAGACTAAGGAAGCAGTTGCAAAGTTGAGCGCAACTCTTCAGCACTTCACTGCGAGTTGAGTACCCCAGTGGATGCGCAGTCGAAGAAGCCAAGTGAAAGTGGCTCGAGGGCGAGCCACATGTAAGTGTTAGGGGCATGTTTGCTAAGGCCCAAATGTAGTACTTTTGATGGTGGAAGCACAAGTTAGGTGAGGCCTAACATTGGCCAATTTTGGGAGAAGCAACTCCAAAATTCCTGGGAGCAGGGCATGGAGTGATGCGAAGTCAACAGAAAATGACCTGTCCCCTTAGTAAAGACAAAGTACTAAGGATGGTCAAGGTAGTTGGAGCAGTTATGTATGAAGAAAAGGACTGTCAGCTACATGAGCGAAGAGTAAAGAGGTGGAATGGTGTAAAGGACGCACCATGTCAGCATCAGGGCCTCACGGTCAGAAATGCGACTGTCAGAAGAAGCGTCAGAGCCAAAGAAGTGGCGCGAAAGGAAATCAGAGCTCTAGTGAAGTAAAGACAAAGTATGGTCAATAGGGGAACTGTGCCATTTTTGGTTTAAGGGTACTATGGGGTTTTGGCCCATAGTTATTGTAAAGATGTGACCTTTGGACACAATCTATAAAATGGCAATTTTGTATAGGGAAGGGTTGGATTTTGTTAGGGATTTTAAGAGCCCCAAGTTAGAGTTAGGCTGAGAGAGATCTAAGAGAGAAAGACTTTGCAGCTATGTGCGCAGAGATCCATTGTAAGAGAGGAGTCTACAGTTGTGTGCGCAAACCGACACTGTTAAACCCTTCCTTCTATTATAAAGAACAGTTCCTATGGACGTAGCTCCCATCTGGGGGTGAACCACATAAATATCTGTGTTGTGTGATTGGGTCTATGAGTATTTCATGTTCAGTTACATAGTTAAGGGCTAAGGAATAACAGTGATTCAATGGAGCTTGTACTGTTTGGGCTACAAAGTGCGCAATCACCTATTAGCGTTGTTATAATTGAAGCATATGCGAAGTAAGAGTAACTTCTCTAGAAGCCAATTCCATATCCATGCATCACCACGGTTACAGAAACCTGCTTCTGTAATCCCCCATAACTTCGCCTTGGGTGAGTCCTCAGCCTATTCGCAGGTTGTTTCCGAAAGGGCCAGTGAAAAGGGGTTTGTTGGGACTTTGAGTGAATGGAATATAGAACCCGGATCAGCCTAAGAAATTCATAGCTCAACACACACATGCCTCATTAATTGTCCTATGTTTTAAGAGCATCACTTGTCTCCGAAAATGACTATGTAAGCCACCTATATACTTGAGGAGTACATTCAGATTCTTGGGAGATATACCCAACATAATAGCTATTTTATGAATTTAGTGGTGTACTCTTTCACACTTTGTCTTTGCTTTTGTTGGAAGTGGTGTCACAAGGTTCGGGTTCAAGAATCATTAAATTCAATTCGAGTTCGAATTTTACAACTAGGTTCGAATGGATTTCGCCATTAGATTCGTCTATATACATTTTTTTAAAATATAAATATTTTATAATATATTAATCTAACAAACATATTTTTATATTTTATACATAATAAATAACATTTAATATATTTATATATAATACTTTATAACATTTAATAAATAAAAATAGATAATATATAAAAAACATTATATATATATATATATATATATAATAATCTATGTATCTAATATTTACAACTTATAAACTATAACATTTAATATATAAAATGACATAATATATAAAAATATATTTCATATACAATATATAAAAAACCATTTAATAATTTGTGTAATAAGAACCAATTCGTAATTTCATAAAAAAAGAGCATATTAAGTTATCTTGTTGGATTTCATTATTTTTGACAAAATCAAATATATTAAAATTCAATTACCTCATATTCTTGTATCAAATCTTCATTTCTTACAATGATTTAATGAGCTGAGGAAAGCTTGATGGTTGAAATGGAAAGCCATATTTGAAAGCTAGGACAAATCTATTGTATTATACTTTGTTTTACTCTGGTATGAGTTAATACTAGAACTATAATAAAAATATGCATTGTGGTATGAAATTAATACTAACATCTAATGTTGATTTTTTTTCAAATCACAACAATTGATGACCCCATACATGATGATCTGAACTATGTTGAGCATGCTTCATATATAGGAGAAGAAGATGATGATGATGATGATGATGAAGATGATGAAGATGATGATGGTGATGAGGTTGATCAAGATGGTGAGTTTGATGATCATGACAAGGATAATGACCATGATCTTATGATGATGTTGGTTGTGCTATCTAGCTACTGATGCTATGCATGAGCATGTTACATTATGGATTATATTTACATGTATCTTTGTTGATATATAACTATGATATCTTTGTCATTTTGACTTTTATATTTATATATGGAGAACATACAAGTTATTTCTTGGTAGAGTGGTATTTAAAAAATGTATATATTTGGCTTCTTTTTATTTTACTATAATGATATCCATGAAAGGTTTTGATGTGTTGATCATTCATTTGAATTTTAATTGATTTGATTAAAGATGATGATATTATCAGTTTTGTCTTGTTACTTTATATATATTGGAAATTTTCAATGTTCTTTTGATGAAGAATTACTATGTATGGTGATATTAGTACTTTTGGATGGATGTTGTGAATTTCCCTTAAACTTCACAGATGTTATGTTATAAATTTGAATTCTTTATGATATTTGAAAACTTTGATATATTTCAATATTTAATTGAAATCAATAAAATGAATGCTAAAGCAATAAAAATTGATATATTCACTATTTATAATTGAGATTAATACTCTTAATTAATAGTGGACGCAAAAAAAAAAAAAATGGATGTCAATTTGGATGACAAATGGGACACAAAAGTGGATGCAAGACTAGACACAACACTAGATGCAAAACATGATGCAAAATTGGGCATCACATCAAACACAAAAGTGGATGCAAAAACGGGTTGTACACTAGACATAAATTTGGGCATGAAAATGGATTCTTAACTAAACGTAAAATTGAGCGTTGAATTGGGCGCACAACCCAACACAAAACTAGACAAAATTGAGTGTAAAATGAGGTGCAACATTGGGTGCAAAACTAGATGCAACACTGGGCACAAACTTGGACGCAAAATAAGACATAAAATGAGATGCAAAAATGGATGCAAGATGAGACACAAAACTAGACATAAAACTGGATGAAACATTAGACACAAAATTGGACACAAAACTAGGCGCAACACTAGGTGCTGCACTAGGTGGAAACCTAGATGAAAAAAAGACGTAAATCAGGATGCAACAATGGGCACACACCTAGATGCAAAAAAAGTCGTAAATGTTGACGCAAAATTGGTTGCAAGATGGGATGCAACACTATACATAAAACTAGACACAAGATTAGGCAGAATATTAGATGTAATATTGAGCCCAAAATGGATACAAATATAGATGCAACACTAGCCACAAAAGTGGACACATAATTGGATGCAAAACATGGTGCAAAATTGGGCGCAAAACTTGATGTAAAACTAGGTGCAAAACCAGATGCAACATTGGATGCAAAATGGGGTGCAAACAAGGACGTAACAAATGACACTAAAATGATGAAATACTAGATGCAAAATTGGGCAAAAAGAAGGACGCAAAAAAGATGCAAAAAGGGATGCTAAAAATTGGGTAGAAAATTGGATGAAAAAAAGGATGTAAAAAAAGATGCAAAAAAGGAAGCAAAAGTTGGCATTTTATGAAATTGTACAACAATGCCAGGTTTAGTGCTAGATAGTTCACCACAGTTGGAAAAAAATTACACTAAAATCTAGTGCTAAATCTGGTGCAAATTCTAGTTTTTGTTGTAGTGTATATTGCTAGGGAGTATGTTTTGAGAAAGATATGGAGTAAATACATTTCTTGAAAAAACTACATAGTTCAACTTGGTCAAATTGGCCATGTCAAGTATGTTGTCTTTACCAATGTATTCAAGTAAAATTAAACTCTTCAAAATTGAAGCACAAGAAATAGTGCGAGAAATCATGGATTGGTTGGCCACTTCGATTGATTATGGCCCTCTTCAAGATCCATTGAAGTATGTTTAAACAAAAAGTGGATGCTGTTGATTCAAGAGAACATTCAATAGAACTTTTGTGGAATAGGGTTCTTTGTCTTTCTGTTTGAAAAGAATGAGGATAGAGATTTAATATTCCGCAATGGCCCATACTTTATGGGGCCAAGGGGAATGTATCTGAATCAATGGGATGTCTCTTTTTACATTGAAAAGGATATTCCCTTAGTAATGTTGGTTTGTGTCAAACTCCCTCATCTCCCTCTTCATTGTTGGAGTGATGAAGACTTGAGATCCATTGGGAACTCTTTGGGAATATACATCAATAAATCAAAACCAAACCTCCCCTATTTTCCCGTGAAAGAATTTGTGTGGAGGTGGATTTGGAAAAAGGGATTCCATAAGAAATACATCTATCAACGGAAGGATGGAATCATTTACATATGGTCGACTATGAACAAATTCTATTCAAATGCAAAGTATGCCATGAGTATGGACACTTCCCAAAGCATTGTCCCAAAAAAATATGCATGATATAGAGGGTGAACAAGAAGAATAATGGAATCAAGTTACAAAGAAAGGGAAGAAAACATGAGTCATTCCACATCAGAATACACAGGAAGAGTCAGTGAAAGCAAACAAATTTCAGATTTGATTCATCCTAAAAAAAGAATTAGAAGAAGAAGAGAAATCCCATCAAATAATTCGGAAAAGTAGGGAAAAGGAACCTATGTCAGCTCTGATTGAAATAAGACAAGAAGAAAACTACATTCCTACTCTCCCTTCACAACCCTATGTGGAAATCAGATTAGAGGCAAGTCTTTAAATTCTGGAGGATCAATAACTAGATCTAGATAAAAATACAACCAGGAAGAGACATTAGAGAGAAAAGAAGAGGAACTAGATCCCCCCTCCAAAAAGGGAAGAAATACAAATAAGGATCTTAGAGAAATGAAAACAACCAGGAACAAGGTGGAGGGTAAGAAAACTAGTCTAGACCAACATATTAAAATTGTAGCATCAAGGAAGCAACTATAAGTAGAAAGGGATGACAAGAAGGACAAACAAGTCCCACCAAATATCAAGAAATAATGAAAGTAGTCTCCTGGAATTGTAGAGAATTAGGAGGGAAGCAAAATTTGGAAGTAATAAAGATTATGTATAGACACGAAAAATGACTCCATATTTCTAATCCAGGAGACGAATATGGATGAGGAATCTAGTATCAAGCAAAAGGGACAAATATGGAAAAAATGAGAAGGGCTAGTAGTGAGTGCGCAAGGAGCCTCAAGAGGTTTAGTAACCTTGTAGAATAAAAGTAAATTTAAGTTAATCACGTCCCTCAAAAATCAAAATTGGTTGCTAGTTTAATTGGAGGTGATGGAAAACAATGGAACCTCAAGGGCTTGTAATTTGTATGGCCCCATTGAAATACAACCAAAAAATATATTTTTGGTAGTCTCTCTCATCTTTGGGGGATATTGAAATTGAGGGAAATTAATACATTATTGCTAGGGATTTCAATACTATTGTTTCCCCTTGTGAAAAAAGAGGATGATCCAAAGTTAGAGACCCATTTGGGGAAAATATGGAAGATCTGCAAAGTGATTGGAACCTGACAGACCTCAAACCCAAACAAGGAAGACATACTTGGAGCAATAGAAAAATTGGGCCAAGCCATATTGCTGGAAGATTGGATCAATTCTTGGTAAGTAACTCCTTTATGTTGAATTCTTTAATCTTGTCCTTTAAATTATTCCTTCAGTATTTTTGATCATAATCCAATCTCCATATTCTTGTCTTGTCTAGAGAATAAAGGCCCTATTCCTTTTAGATTTAATGCGGTTTGGTTAAAAGCAGGAGAAGTTATGGATATTATATGTCAAGCTTGGGACACCTATGCTGAAGGCTCTCTAAGTTTGATTTAGGAGTCCAAGATGAGATGAGTAAAGGAGGTTCTTAAGCACTAGGATTAAAAAAACTAAAAGGACACAGGTCATGAGAGAAGACTTGCTCAAGAGACTTTGGATAAGTTCAAAAAAGAAATAGAAAGATGCTCAGTAACATAATTTCTTTTTCAAAATTGGGAGCAAGAAATGGATTGTAATATTCAGTCCCTATCTCGTAAGGAAGAAGAGGAGTGGATATTAAGATCTAGAAAACATTAATTTTGGAGATAAGGGTACTAATTGTAGGGAGAAGAGTCAGAAAAACATGGGGGGGATAAGGGGAAGAAGGGAGGAAGAAGAGATCATCTTTTACCTTAGATATTTTGGGAGAAGTTTGGAGAGCAGATATAGAGTTTTCATAGCAGAGCTGAAAGGGGGTTTCTTGTTGGAGATGTTTTGAAGGGATATAACACGTTGGCTTGTACTCGGTTTGGGCTCGGGGGTCCAAAGGGGTACCTTCGGAGCTGGGTGGTCGGCGAGACCTCGCCAGGTTTCAGGGTTGAAAAACTCTTTGGGCTGGTTGAGTTTCAAGGTTTTGGAGAAGGTTTTTTGGTTGCAAGGAAACATCAAGGCACTCAACAAAAGGGAACAACAAGGGAGCAGCAACAAGGGTGGATCTAATAGCTATCTACAAGTATTTTTTTGGGTTTTAACTCTGTAAATTTTACTTATGAAAAATCATGTAACTTAAGAGATTATTATGGTAAATTATATGCTGATGAGAATGAAAACTTAAATATATATTTATTTCGAAACCGTAAATACTGTTTTTACAACCAGTAGAACCAACAGAAACTAGAAAACATAAATATGAAACAGAATGTAAACAAAAATAAGTTATTAGTTTATTGATAAACTGAGATTATCTAGGACTAGGGTCCTACATATGGTATCAGAGCCATGGTTCCAAATCTGGAACCAGAGGGCTTACTATGGCTGAATTAAAACATAATAAGATGAGCAAATTCAAAAGTTTGACTCCTGTGCAAGCGTGGTTGTGGAAGTCTTGAACCTGCATAAAACTAGGAGGAAAGTTAAAATTTTTATATATAACAACTAAAAATCGATTATTGTTGTTACCACAAATAAGACGGATGAGAACAGTGTAAAAGCAATTTTTATTATATACATATAGACAAAAAGAAAATTTATATGGTGATTTAAACCAATTGTTTTTTATTATTATTTAAATTTAATTTTAAAAAAAAAAGTGTTAACACCCAAAAAGTGTTCACTAGTTCATTTCCCTATTCACATGACCCATTTGTCCACTTTTTCACCATCTGAGCCTCTGAAACCAACAAAAGGTCACCAAAAGACCTGAGTACACCCCTTTTTCCATTAAAAAAGATTATGTTTCCTAAAAAAGCATAAAAAACCCTCAAAAAGGGTCCAAATTCCCCAAAAATATTAAAAAGGGAATAAAAATATTAATTTTATTCAAAAAAGGAAAAAGGAGGGAAAAGTACCTAAACCATGTTGGTCAATACCATTTGGTTTCCACAAAACCACAAATGGTATTCCCCACTGCCAAAACCTATAAAAAGGCGGTAGGGGCTCCTCATTTCATATCCATCCATTATCTCATCCTCATGCTGCCGAAATCTTCCTTGAGCATTTTGGCCATTGTAAGCAACCTTGGAGAAGGAGACCTCTTGGAGCTTGGAGCTACTCATCTTGGGAGTTGCTCAACATCAACCTTCACCATTGAAGGTATTATCGCAAGCACTTGCTTGCCCACCATTTTTCAATACAAATTCATTCTTTAATATTTTCTTGTTCTTGTTTTTTAAATGTTTACATTATTTGCTTATATTCTTGCATAGATCCATGATTAGTTTTGTTTAGATTAGTTTCTTGTTTAATTCTATTGAAACTACTGCTACTAGTTAGCAGGTGCCCATAGCACTAAGCCTGGTTGCAAAACCGGGCCAACAGTTTTTGGCGACTTCTCGAAATGATTCGTAGGCACTCATCATAAATGGTGATGAGTCCAGGACACAGGGACCTCTAGGTCTATCCTCTAGAATAAATTTGGTTGTCGTCGACAGAGGGAGACCAACAACTAACAAGGCAATAATGTTTCCTTGATAGGAGCGCGAGGTGTAGAACTGAAGTATTGTAGTACTGATGGTAGGACTGACATACTTGTGGGGATGGGAAGTAACTGGGGTCATATAGTGGGTAGACTCAAACTTCCTTTGTTCAGAGCATGATGACATGGTTGACCTGGCAGTGTAGGAAACTGACTTGTAGGTGTGGGGATTATTGCTTTTATTGACTGAATGGTATATATTGACTCTGGGGGGGAATCAAGCTGATGGGTGCTGTCGAGGGATTCTCAGGGTGACATACTGTGGAATACTCTGAACAAAGGTGACCAAATGGGGAGGCTTCCATAGGAGTAGACGTGATCTGTTGTGGCACCGAGAAGCACCATTGGGTCCTTCTTCGTAGTTTTAATGAGCTCCAAGAAGGGATAAAAGTGTGCTCTGAAATGGTACTGTCCTATGGATTTGTGAGCCCAGGACTATTCGTGCTCATTGGTGCTTTCATTTTTAAGGAGTCTAAAACGATAAGAAGACTCTGCAGTGGTTATGATTACTGTCCTGTTGGTTTTACGAGCCCAGGATGGTGATTGCTCGTGGTCGCTTTCATGTTTAGAGAGTCTGAAAGCGGTAAGGGGACTCCATTGGTGTTTTCTTTTTCGTAAGTTTAGTCTCCAAGGCCCGAAAAAGCATAAAATGATGCAGATGGAGAACTCTTCTAGCCGATGTGACTAGAGTATTCCTTTTTCGTAATTAGTCTACGAGGTCCGGAAAAGGGGTAAACTTATACCAGGTAGACGCCCTTTCAGATACGTTTAACGAGCATGAAAGGAAGCAAGGTTGCTCGGTGATCTTTTCATTGTTTTAGGAGTCAGAAAAGAGCTTAACAGAAACTCCCTAAGTGCCTTTTTCGTAAAAGGGATTGCCCGGCCCGAAAAAGGGATAAAATTATACCGAACAAAGAGGGAATGATGAGAGCGAGAAAAGGTCTCAAGCACCATCATGAGTGTGGGAAAGTGGATCCGGTGACATAATGATTGTCAAAAGGGGGCTGCGGCCGTTGTAGCACGCAAACCGAGGCAATGAGAGGGCATTTTGAAAAAATGGCCAAAAAGTATGGGCGTGAGAGTGAGAAATGATCTCAAGCATCATCACAAGTGCGGGAAACTGAATCCGGCGATATAAAGATGGTCAACTACGGAGAACGACGGATGTGGCACGCAAATCGATGTGATGAGGGGGCATGGAAAAAATGCCAGAAAAATCTGGAGGTGAGAGCGAGAAATGATCTCAAGCATCATGACGGGCGCGGAAAACTAAATCCGGCGATATAAGGCTTGTCCAAAATGGATGACGGCCAATGTGGCACGCAAACCAAGGGTGACGAGGGGGCATGGAAAAAATGCCCTGAAAATCGGGACGTGACAGTGAGAAATGATCTCAAGCATCATCACGAGCGCGAAAAACTGAATCCAACGATATAAGTCATGTCAAAAACGGAGAACAGCCGATGTGGCACACAAACCGAGGTGACGAGGGGGCATGGAAAAATGCCCTGAAAATCGGGACGTGACAGTGAGAAATGATCTCAAGCATCATCACGAGCGCGGAAAACTGAATCCGGTGATATATGACACGTCCAAAATGGAGAACGGCCGATGTGGCATGCAAACCGAGGCCACGAGAGAGGCCGAAAAATGGTCAAAAAATAGACCCCGTGAAAACGGGAAAAGGAAGGAACCTGTATGAAGTTCTCACTGTGCTGATTCCAACGGTACAAACGGTTTGAAAGATGGACATCATATGATACCACAATGGTTGTTTGAAAATTGGCGGAATTTCTATAAATAGGGCGTGGGGCCCCAAATGACTTGTCATTGTTACGTGCGAGTTTGATAGAGCTGTCAGAGCTATTTCTTGATTTCCGGGAGATTTCACCGTTGGTTTTCGATTCTGCGAGTTTCAGGTAACTCTATTTGCCTTATCCTTTTCAATTATGTCTTTTTTGTTTGGCGGCGGACCCCTAAAGGCCGCGAAATTCCATGTTGACTCTCCAACGTGGAATATCATGGGTTTTGGGTCTTTTCCCGCGATGAACCGCGCGGGTTTCAGGCTGATAGTCGCGATGTTTATCGCGACTGTGAGGTTGGAACCCGCGATGTTCATCGCGAGTTCATGGGAGATAGTCGCGATGTTCATCGCGACTGTCTGGCCAAAATCCGCGATGTTCATCGCGGGTTTTTGCATGGAGGCCGGGATGGTCATCGCGGCTTTTGGTGGAAATGCCGCGATGGTCATCGCGGCTTTTGGTGAAAAAGCCGCGATGGGATTTTTTCAAAAATATTTGTGCTGGGGCTAAAAATTTCTTCTGTTTTCTGGTAGGATGTTGAGGAGACCATTGTCCTCGTGGCGAGAGCGGGAGATCGATGATGATCTTATGGAAAGGATTCAGACTGATCCGGGGGTGCGACAGACTCTGGCTATGAGCGGAATTTTGAAGTTCGCTCAAATCCCACCTATTCGTTTAGTGAGACAGCTCCTGAACAAGCTGGTGCATTAGTGGGTGCCGGCGGAGGGTGCATTTATCATTGGGGGTGAGAGGTTAGAGATCACTCTCACGGATGTCTATTTTCTGATCGAGTTGCCTCGTTTGGGGGAGGTTGGCGATCTTCTGCCGAGGATCCCGTCGGGTGTAGATATGGAGGACTTGTTACAGACTTTCTGTGTTGATGATGCTGTTTTGCAGAACAACTCTATTAGTCTGCGATCCCTACGTGAGTGGGATATGCGAGCTGTTGGGGCATGTGTTATACGGATATTGGGTGCTGCTGCGCCACATCATATGTCCGGGGGACAAACGATGATGGTGGACTCTGTTCTTCGTGGAACTTATTATGCCTGGGGGCAGATGTTTCTGGCTGGTGTCCGGAGAGATCTGGACAAGGCCATTCGAGAGGGAGGTGAGTTCTGTTATGCCTCCTTTCTATGCTATTTTTTCTTTGAGCGGGTGCCGACCTTGCGGCCACGGGTACCCATTCGTGCTGGTCTGGTGAGTGAGCCTCGCATGATGCGGTGGGGGCAGATGATGCCTCGTGGCGGCGGTGGTGTCCGCGGTTTCTTCACGGAGGATTTTTATGAGCAGTGGGAGCAGATGCCCCTGGTGATTGAGGACTACCCCTATGCCGGCATGGACTATCGATGTGACCCAGAGATGCCTCGTGCCCCAGGACGGGCCTGGAGTTTAGACGGTATGTTTTGTGTTTTATTTTATACTATATAATGTGTTGTTTGATTTATCATTGATGATTATAGTTGGATAGTATATGATGGCTTACTTGCTTTGTGCAAATGTGGGTCCAGTGCCACCGGCTGGCTACGTGGCTCGTCAGGGGCGGGCGATGGTGGTCTCCCATCCACCTGCAGCGGTACCACCTCCGCGTGGTGGAGGATTTGCGGCTCGTGGGTGAGGGGTTGGCCCTCGAGATGACGCCATAGAGGGTGTCAGACAGACCTTTGCCAGGATCCTAGCTGGACTCCCCGAGGATGGTTGGAGAGACCTGGATCAGGATATTTTGGAGGGTTGCTTCGGTGCACCGCCTGAGTGGCGGTCGCTCTTGTTGAGGACAGCGGTGTTTGTGGCAGAGCACAGGGGCGGTGGACGAGATGATCCGGCAGGGCCGGCTGAGAGGAGGATATGGCTGCGGGACGATCCAGCGGGGCCGACAGAGCAGAGAGTTCGGGCTCGCCGTGACCCGGCGGGGACCAGCGGAGGAGGAGCCGGAGGATCCTAGGGATCCAGATGAGTAGATGATATTGTATCTGGCCCCAAATGCTGATGAGCATATGGGGAAGCATTTTTGTACGACTGATGTATTTTTGTATATCGGGTGCTGAGGGCACCTATGACATGTTGACTATTATAGTTTATATATATATGTGTATATATATTTTGGATATATTGTCGTGTATGCACGTGGATGCACATTTGTCTTTTGTATATGCCTGCGGAGGCACATGTTATGCACGTGGATGCAGTATGTTGTTATTTATGTATGCCCATGGAGGCACATGTTATGCACATGGATGCATTATTTTGTTATTTGTTTATGCCCGTGGAGGCACATGTTATGCACGTGGATGCACATTTTGGTTATGACATGATGTGATTGGTGTGCCAGTCGAGGACATTGTTGGCCATATGGTCTGCTACACTATTGAGGTGTCTTGGGATATGTGTGAACGAAATGGATTCAAACTGTCTAACCATTTGTTTAGTGCGCAGGAATTTTCGGAAAAGACAGGGATCGCGTACCTGGTACTCATTGTTGAGCTGGGAAACTAGGAGCTGTGAGTCCAAGAAAATGTTGAGGTGACGGATGCTCATTTGGAGAGCTGCGGCCAGGAGACCGTTCACGGCATCGTATTCAGCTTGGTTATTGGTGGCAGCACCTAAACATACTCTGTCAATGTGAATTAATTCATGTGAAGGGGAGTATATTACCCAAGCTGCGGAGGCAAGATTGGGAGACCAACGGCTTGCACCATCAGCGAAACCGACATAGCAGAGTGGAAGAGGATCCATCTATGGTCATGCAGAGAAAAACAAATATTTAGGTTTTTGAATTTTTGTGAAAAAAGAAAGTAAGCCTATACTAGAATGGACGGTGGTGTCCATCAGATTTTCTATGGGTAAAATCGTTTAAGGTACAACCCGTTGCGTGGGTTGCGTAGGGGATTGCCTTCTGAATCAGTCAGAATGTATGCCCCCTGCCAGAGGCAAGTGTGTACGATATAGGGGCCTTGCCACATAGACACGAACTTTCCCTTCCCGGTTTTATCATGAGCTTGATCGTAAGCGAGGACAAGGTCCCCCTCAGAAGAGGTTCTATGGTGGACGTGTTTGTCGTAACTTAGTTTGGATCGTTGTTTGGCTGCTTCCATGTTTTGAATGGCTGTGCACCGATCTTCATCGGCTTGCTCTAGGAGTAGTAAACGTTGCTCAATGGGCGAAGTGTCCGGTAGGAGTTCAATGGCGATATGTAGAGCTGGAATCTGGCACTCGATAGGGAGAACGGATTCGACACCGTGAACTAAATGGAAAGGGGTAAAACCGGTGGCGGTTTTGGTTGAGGTGCGGTAGGCCCATAGTGCCAGGAAAAGCATGTGGTGCCAATTGGACTTGTGTTTGTCTACAGTGCGTTGAAGAATGGTCTTCAAAATTTTATTGATCGCTTCGACTTGGCCGTTTCCTTGGGGATAGTAGGTGGACGAGAAATGGTGTTCAAATTTCAACATGGTTGATAATTCTTTCCAGACGGCATCTTCGAAGTGAGAGCCGTGGTCAGAGACTAGTTGCTTCGGCACTCCGAAACGAGTGATGACATGGTTGAAGAAAAATTGTGCTGCAGTGTCGGCTTTGCAATTATAAGTCGGCATGGCTTCCGCCCACTTGGTGAAATAATCGACGGCCACAACGATGTGTTTGTGACCGCCAGCTGACGTGGGGTTTCAGTCGAGGAAGTCAATGGCCCATTTGCAGAATGGTCCAACAGTGATGACTGGATGAAGGGGGGCGGGGGGGGGTTCTTGCTTTGGGGGCAAAGAGCTGGCAGTTCTGGCAATGCTTGACTGCGATGATGCAATCAATAAACAATGATGGCCAAAAGTAACCTGCCCGAATGATCTTCTGGGCGGTGGCCATGCCGGAGAAATGGCCTCTGCAAGCACCGCTATGACAATCATTGAGGACTTGTTCTGCCTCACTATGGGATAGGCATCGGCATAGGATGGTATCAATGTCGTGTCGATAAAGTACATCCCCTAACAAGAGGTATCGGGGGGCATGGTGTCGTATCCGACGGCGTCCGTCGCGATCGATGTGTGGTCGAAATTTTTGCGTACGAAGGCAAGTCAAAATGTCTCCGTACCAAGGGTCGTGAGACGAGATGATGAAGATTTGTTCGTCAATCAGATCCGTTTGGATAGTGGGTGATGACGAAGAGGATGGGAGGTCGGTGATGAGGTGAGCAAGCGCGAGGGCTTTGGTGCTTTTAGGAGTTCTGAAAGTAAGGTCATATTCCTGGAGAATAATGACCCATTTAGCAACACGACCTTGTAGGAGCCGCCGGGTTAGGAGATAGACCATAGGGTTGGATTCAGCCACAACCATGGTATGACTGAGTAGAATGTAGTGTCGTAATTTTTGTACGGAAAAGACTATAGCTAGGGCTAATCTTTCCTCGTATGGGTAATGTAGGGGTGGGCCAGACAAGGTCTGGCTGACGTAATAAATTACATGCTCCTGGTGAGAGGCATCTTCTTGGACCAAAACTCCGGACACAACATATTCAGATGCCGAGACATAAAGGGTGAAGTCTTGAGAGAAATCCGGTGGGGATATCAAGGGGGCTTGTGTGAGAGCTTTCTTGAGGGCTTCGAATGCCGTGTCTGCTTGCTCATCCCAAACAAAGGGTATGTGGGTACGAAGCAAGCGTAAGAATCCATGGACTTTGGTGGCGTAATCAGGAACGAAGCGTCTAAGGAAATTGGACCGCCCTTGTAGACTCTGGAGCTGCCGAAGCGTACGAGGAGGAGGAAGTTCTAAGATGGCTTTGACTTTCAAGGGATGAACAGTAATTCCGTCTCGGGAAAGAATGAAACCTAACAACCGGCCTGTCGGAACGCAAAACACACACTTGTGTGGGTTCAAGCGGATTTTATATTTGCGATAACGCAGGAAAACTTGCCGGAGGTCGTTAATGTGGTCTGATCATTTTCGGGAGCGGGCTATAAGGTCGTCAAGATAGACTCGTAGGATATGGACCAAGTTGTGAAAGCAATAGGTCATGGCTCGCTGGAAAGTGGCACCAGCATTTTTAAGGCCAAATGGCATGACGCGATAGGCAAAGGTGCCCCATGGGGTGGTGAAGGAAGTCTTGTACTGATCCTCCTTTCGGATGTGAATCTGGTTGTATCCGGAAAACCCATCCATGAAAGATAGGACTTCATGGCCCGCACACTCATCAATGAGTTGGTCAATGAATGGTGTGGGGAAATTGTCTTTTGGACAAGCGTGGTTTAAATCACGGAAGTCGGTGCATACTCTAAGGGTGCCTTGCTTTTTGTTAACAGGAACGGGGTTCGACACCCAGGTGGTGTATAGAATAGGATAAATGAATCCTGCTTTGCGAAGTTTCTCGACCTCATCTTTAACAGCGGCGAGTTTGGAAGGATGAATGGGTCGCTGTTTCTTACGAACAGGGGGTACCTCAGGCCATGTATCAATGTGGTGCTCTATAATGGCTGGGTCAAGACCAGGCATTTCGGTATAGGACCAAGCGAAAACATCACGGAATTCTTGAAAAAGCTTTTTGTATGCCTGAGTTTCCGCTTGTGTGCAAGAGGCACCTAGCGAGATGAGCTCAGGTTTCCCGGGTGTTGTGGAAATATCTATTTGTATAATAGGGGAAATGTTAGACATGTTCCCTTCTTCAAAGGCATCCGGTGCTGGGATGGGGTCCTTTAACCAATCGACCTTAGTGGGTATGAAATCCTTCGATTCGACTGATAGCTGGTTGGATGCGGTGGATGTAGATGTTTCCGGGAGGAAATACGAGCGATGATGCATATCATCCCAAGGGTAGTCGGGTGCAGTGAGTGTCTCCAAAATTTTCTCATCAGTATTGAAGTAGTCAGACCATAAATCAAGGGGTTCTGGTTTGAAAGTTGTTGAAATCATATAGATTGTATTGACTTCTTCCGACGAGGATGATGGCGGGGGGTAGATCTCCTCGATGAGGGGAGGAGATATCTCTAAATCGACGTTGTTTAACTCGTACAATGCTGCTCTATAGTCAGGGAGATCAGGACAATGGTGAGAGTAGTGGCCGTAAACACTGCATATGGCACAAGGATGGTTGGTGCGCAGTGATATGTCGCGAGGCTGAGGAGGTGGCTCAAGTCTAACGACTGGGATGCCGGGTGTCATCGTCCAACATATTCATATGCTCCTGGAGTGCTGGTAACTGTGGGCATTGATGAGTTGGATGGCCTATCTCATCGCACAACGAGCATTTAGGGGGAGCTCGATATACGGGTGGGGGTTTAACTGCCTTAGGAGGTGGTATATCAGTGTATGGTTGCGGACCTCTGCCCTCAATGGGCTTGACAAGAGGAGGAGGAATCATTGACGACGAAGGGATATTGAGACCAAGAGGAGGTTTCGTTGACGACGAAGGGATTGTGACATTGGGAGGAGGTTGAGTAGTGGTAACAATAGGTTGTACCGGTTGGAGGATGACATTTGGTGTCGACGGTGGAACGGGAGGTGAAATATACCACACAGGTAATCCCAATGTTAACCCAGGTAGACTAAGGGTAGCCATAATCGGGGCGCTTACTACACCCGAAGGAGGAAATAGAAAGGGGATGGTGTGGATGGGTGTGACACCGATGTGACTAGGGACCAATGGTGGTTGACTACCGAGTGTTTTTGTATTCTGTGAAAGAGTACAGAGGTTTGCGACGTGGGTCTCCGGTGATGGTGGTGGAATGGCCCGGAATGTAGAGGTCATTGGTGTATCTGAGTAAAGTCCGGGTCCCACAGAAGAAACAAAGGAGGTAGTTGCACTAGAAGCGGGTTGTTCAACCATGGGAAGAACATTTTCGGGTGCTGTAGGGGCATTGGGATCATAGTAGGTGAGTTGGTCAATTTTGACCACGCGTCCCTCGTGGGGGAACATCATGGTACGAAAAACGGATGAGGCAACCACTTTCATGGCGTACATGTAACTGCGGCCAAGTAAAAGGCTATAATCGAGTTGGGCATTAATGACCTCTATGTCGATGAGCACAGTTTTCCCACCCAATTGGACGGGGACTTTGGGTAATAGACCTTGAGGTTGAGCTGACCGGCCGTCGTAGGCCCGCAATGCAGTGGTGGATTGCTGGAGAGTGGGGGATCCCAACTTTTGCCAAACGAATGTGGACATGACGCATGTAGAGGCACCCTCGTTGATGATACATCGATGGATGACAAGATTCCGAATAGAAACAAAAACTTGGACTGCTATGGTGGAAGGCAGACGTGGTTCGGACTGGTCCAAATCAAAGGTCATCAATTTCGAATCATTTGGGTCAATCGCCCCAATGGCGGAAAGTAAAGTCTTGCGCTGCGTAGGACAATTTTTCAAGACTTCTAACGCAGACATGGCTGCGGGAGATTGAGCTAAGTCATCTACGATGTTGTAATTTGACGTAGCCCGTGCATTGGGGTTGTTGTTGATACGGCGGAGTGGGAAACGAGGTGCTTTGGAGATTCCATCGAGTGGAAGCGGTGGTATACGTAACATCTGATCAGTGGGATGAACGTTAGTATCCTTATCGGCGGGGGGGGCTTCGGAGGTAGGGCCATCTGGTTTCGACATGTCTGGATGTTGACATCGGTAGTGGACATCATCAATAAGTGGTGAGTGCCTGAATCAAACACTGGTTGATCAGGAGCGGCGTAAGTGATTTGTTGTGGTGGCATGTTGCCCTATGGTGGAGCTAACGGCTGAGTGTTCATCACTCCTTGTGTTGGAAAAGGGTTTTGTAGCACCAAAGGTTGTTGTTGAGGTGGCGGAGGGTTGGGTGGCGGCTGAGGAGCCGCTTGCCCTTGACGATGGGCGTCATTTGTCCATAGTTGCCGAGCTCGCTCCAGATGTGGGAAAGCATGGGTATAGTGGCCATAGACCCCGCAAATAGAACAAGGATGGTTTGTTCGTAAATTAGCATTTTTGGCTTGCTTAGGTGGCCGATCAGGATTCTGATGAGCAGGCGCCGCGTTATTATTTTGCGGAGGATGGGTAGGTTGTGGAGCTTGGTTATGGTTTTGGTTGTTTCCACGGTTACGTCCTCTTCCACGGTTTGGTTTCCCACCCTGGTTGTGTTGGTTATTTTGGTATTGGGGATGATGTTGTTGTGCGTACACATGCCCTTGAGCATTGGGGGAATTCTGGGGAGCCTCAGGTGCGGGAGCAGGTTGCGGTGGGTAATATGCAGGTGGAGCTGGCAGTGGTCCAGTTGCCTATTGGGGTTGTTGGTACCCCTGAGCTATTGGATGTGTTGGATTAGTTGGTGCAGCTTGCTATGGGTACTACATTTGTTGTGGCAAGAATTGAATGGGGTTTGGTGTAGCAGGTTGGTTATAGTATGTAGGAGGTACATATGCTGATGGCGCTTGTCCATAGCAATGTTGTGGACAAGAGGGTCCATGAATGTGATGTGTCTGGTTTGTTGGAGCGTAAGAAGTTGTCGCTCCAGAACTGGATGTAGCCCTAGAGAGGTCTAGGGCAGGCATAGTACTCACCATGATGAAAGGTTTAGCTTGTGGTGTAATTTGGCCAATAATGCCATCGGCGGCATGAGATGCCCCCGGCGCGTCACTGCGTGAAGAGTCACATCGTGGGGCGTCTGGTATGATTGTGTATAGATAACCCGACTGGGCGTAAATGAGATCAAACTGTTGGGATTTGAGGATGGCCTCTTCTTCAGACTGGGGTCTTTCGGATGCCACATCCTTCGCAATGAGAGGGAGGAGTGATTTTAGAAACCAATCTAAGAAGATACGGTCGTCTAAATTGATTTTGCAGAGGCTTTGGCGTCGACGCCACTCATGAATGTGGTCAGTGATGTGGGTGGCCGTGTTCTGTCTGCAAGACAGTAGGATCTCGACTCCTGCGTCATAGCGGACAGGTAACTGGAAAAACTGTAGGAAGGTCGAGGCAAGGGAGGTAAAGGTAGCATGCGTCCCATGGGGCTACTCGATATACCACTTAGCTGCAGAGCCAGTGAAGGTGCACTTTAAAAGCTGGAAGCGGACAGAGTCGTCCACTATGGAGTTGGAGGAACACCATAGATGGAAGGACATGATATGGTTCTGGGGGTCTTCACCTGCCTTACCCTCAAAGTTAGGGATGTCAGAGGGGAGTTTGGTGGGCATGTGAGGCCACGCAGGATCATGTCTGATGGGGTCATTAGTGAGCCTAGCTAAGTCTGGCAGGTTCAGACTTGCCATGTACGGTAAGCTAGCAGATGTAGTGACTGGAACTGGGACATGCCTAGTCATTGTGGTATGATGTAGGGGTCCAGTAGTGCCTAAAGGTATGCTAGGTATGGAGGGTATGTGCCCTCCAATAGGTGTGGTCTGGTATGGGACAGCGCCTCCAAGTGCAACATGGGTTACACTTGGGTTAGGAATAGTAGTAGGGATTCCTGGGATAGGGTTTGTGGAAACGAGAGGGGGTGTGACCCCTATATTGGGCATACCCATAACAGGTGGTGGCCTTGTGTTGGGAATTCCTAAATGTGGAGTGTTGCCCATATTGGGCATACCCAGGGTGGTGGTTGTTGCCATGGATGGAACCGCCGCAGAAGGGTCTGTGGATGTCTCACCTATGGTGCTAGTAAATAGTGGGTCAAATGGTGTTCCAGCCATAATGGTGGTTGGTGGTAATACAACGTAGTTTTCGGAGTCTGCCTCAGAATCAGATGTGAATTGAGGCGTGTCAGAATCGGATGACTGTCTGGTTGACTTACGATGTGTCGAATCAAGGGATAAGGCTCGGCGTCGGTGACGTGGCGAGCCAAGTAGACTGAACTCTGGGAGTTCGCCCTGTAGACGACGAGAGCGTCTAAAATTCTCAATGGTGAGAAATAAGTTTTGTGTAAAAAATCTGTTTAAGTATCAAGTGGTGATATATATATAAAAAACTCAAAACCCTAATGCAACCAAGGGTGCAAGAAGGGGAGTGAAAATGAAGTCTCTCAGGCCAAAAGATCAACCTAAAAAATGCCACTTATTCTAGCAGCTGTGCTACAATAAGTGGAGGAATGCAACAAATGGTCAGAGTACCAACATGCAAACGGCTTCGAGAAAAAATAGGTGTAACTAAACCAAAGGTGGGTTGAATCATGCAAACACCTAACTAAAAGTATTGTGAATCAAACAAACGATATCCTCTGCAAGGTGATGAAATCCAAGTCAGACAATATGAGTGTTGAGACAACGGCTAGATATCCCCCTACCGGGAGGGACACCGGGTAATCAATCCTAAAGAAAGGCTACTAGGATACTCCATTCATGACGCGTCGAGAAAAGGTAAATCTGCCGTTTGGTCCTTGATCGCAATATCCCAATACAGGGATATCTCGAGAACTGCGAATGGTAGCCCTTCGGTTACTGAATGGATTTCGGTATTCCACTCAGGCTTCCGGAACCATCCTCGCGACTTCAACCCTCCTAGGGGAGAGGCCTTCCCACAAACCGGTTGTGATCGCGCCAATAAATACTAAGATATTTTAGCTCCCTAATTGGACAACTTCTATGTCTCAGATGTAATAACTGAGGGGTGTTATTGGAACACCTATCCCCCCAATACTACCTAGCTACAAAGTTCTTTTAGTGTTCCCCAAGTGGGGTTAAAGGTTTGTTGAAATTAGGGTAAGTTTTAAGGCTCAGTTCAATTAAGTGATCGAGTGGGTGCACGTGTGGTATTGTAAACTGAACTTTGAAAAAAGTAAATGCTTTACAGAAAATTTTCAAAAAACAAAGGATCTTTTGAAAATAAAAGAGCAAATATTTATGACTTTTTTCAATAAATGGAATTTAAATGCTTTTCAAAGACTTATTAAAAAAACAAAGGATTTCTTGAAATATAAAAGCAAATAATATTACTTCTTAAAGAAATAAAGGGATTTCTTTTTTCAAGGAAATTGCTAAGGGCAAGATTTTAAAGAAGTAAACAGGAAATTTTTTTTTTTAACCTAGATAAACTGCAAAATAAGTCTTTCTTTCACTTTCTTGAAATTTTTTTAAAAAGACTTCTAGATGTGCATTTAAATAATAAAAATTTTTCTATGGCTGTAAAATATGCAGAATTTAATACTGTAAAAATGTGCTATGTGGGCAGAAAATACAGTAAAAAATAATTTTTTGAATCGGAATGGCCGAATGAAAAAATTAGCAGCGTGGGTTTTGACAGAAAAGCCGCGATGGACCGCGCGGGTTTCTGTTGCACAGTTGCGATGGACCGCGCGGAAAATGTCCGCGAAGCCGCGATGTGCAGCGCGCAAATAGGCCACGATGCCGCGGAGAACCGCGTGGAAAAGGGGCGCGCAGTCACGATGTGCAGCGCGGTAAATGACCGCGAAGCCGCGATGTGCAGCGCGGAAACCGGCCGCGAAGCCGCGGTGAACCGCGCGGAAAAATGCTGAAAAGTCGTGATGAGCCGCACGACTGTCAGGCTAAAAACCGCGATGCGACAGCCGTGCACGGAAGCCGAAAAACGAACCCAAAAATTGAGAATTCCGGGCTGTTAATGGCAATAGATGGGGCCAAAACTTAGAGCAGCAATGGATCTGCTGTCTAAGATGGCAGATCTATGGATCTAAAGGTTAAAAACTAATAAAAAACTAAGATTAAAAGCAAAACTAGAGATCTATTGTTCAAACCCAGCAGAGTCGCCAAAAACTGTTGGCCCGATTTTGCAACCAAGCTTAGTGCTATGGGCACCTGCTAACTAGTAGCAGCAGTTTCAATAGAATTAAACAAGAAACTAATCTAAACAAAACTAATCATGGATCTATGCAAGAATATAAGCAAATAATGTAAACATTTAAAAAACAAGAACAAGAAAATATTAAAGAATGAATTTGTATTGAAAAATGGTGGGCAAGCAAGTGCTTGCGATAATACCTTCAATGGTGAAGGTTGATGTTGAGCAACTCCCAAGATGAGTAGCTCCAAGCTCTAAGAGGTCTCCTTCTCCAAGGTTGCTTACAATGGCCAAAATGCTCAAGGAAGATTTCGGCAGCATGAAGATGAGATAATGGATGGATATGAAATGAGGAGCCCCTACCGCCTTTTTATAGGTTTTGGCGGTGGGGAATACCATTTGTGGTTTTGTGGAAACCAAATGGTATTGACCAACATGGTTTAGGTACTTTTCCCTCCTTTTTCCTTTTTTGAATAAAATTAATATTTTTATTCCCTTTTTAATATTTTTGGGGAATTTGGACCCTTTTTGAGGGTTTTTTATGCTTTTTTAGGAAACATAATCTTTTTTAATGGAAAAAGGGGTGTACTCAGGTCTTTTGGTGACCTTTTGTTGGTTTCAAAGGCTCAGATGGTGAAAAAGTGGACAAATGGGTCATGTGAATAGGGAAATGAGCTAGTGAGCACTTTTTGGGTGTTAACAAAAAGAAAGAGAGATTTTTTTTTTTTTGAAAATTTAACAGAACAAAAACTATATATATATTGGGTATATATATATGAAAAAAAAGAAAACTAGTTACACAAAGGCTAAAAGAAAAACCTATATATATATACATACATTTTTTTTATTAAATTTAAGGTTAGATAAAAAAAATGTAAGGTAAATTTAATATAGATATGAAACAAAAAAATATATATTTAATATATATAGAAATAAAATTTAATTTGTTTAAAAAAAAAAAACTAAAACAAAGGAAAAAACAAAATAATATTCAAACTATGGCTAAAACAAACAAAGAAAATACATATGAAATATATTTTAAAAAAATAAAAATAAAAAACAAAGAATATTTCAAAAAAAAAAATCACATTGAGACTCGTAGGGTGCAGCAATGGCGTGAGCATGGGCTAGCCAGGGCGCAGCCCCTATGGAGGCAATGGGCTAGCCAAGGCGTAGCCCCTATGGCGGCCATGAGCCAGCCAAGGCGTAGCTAGCAAGCTTGGCTTGCGGCCTCGATATAGGGAGGGGAACCCGTCCCAGGAAGGAGGAGAGGCCACTCCACTCCAGGCAAAAAAAAAATATAACTAAAAAAACAAAAAAAATAATGGTGCACTGTGCTGCTCGCATTTTGCTGAGATGTTTTTTGTTAAAAACACAAAAAAATATACATTGTAGTTGGCCCAGCCATGGCTGCAACTAGGAGCAACCAGCCAACCTGTGCTGAGGCTAGGCGATGAACGACTTGCTACGGCCTTAGTAAAAAAAAAAATGAAAATGACATAATTCAAAAAATATATATATTTAAAAAAATAAAGAAATAAAACAATTTTTTTTTTTTATTTGAGCTATGACTAAAACAAACAAACAAAAAATGCATATGAAATATTTTGTAAAACAAAAAAGAAAAATTTAAATAAAAAAAAAATTGGGTTGAATTTATTTGGGGGCCAAGCATGGCGGCCATGGCTAACTGTGGCGCAGCCGCAGGCCTTGCAGCCTGGGCAAGGCTCGGCCAGTAGCCAGTAGCTTGGCGGCTAGCCTGAGTGCAGCCCATAGGGCATGCAGCTCGGTGGCCTGCTTGAGCATAGCCCATAGGGCATGCGGCTCGGCGGCCATGGGCGGCCTGAGCGCAGCCCAGAGGGCCTGTAGCTCGGTGGCCATGGATGGCCTGAACGCAGCCTAGGCGTGCGAAAATAAAAACATTTGCATATTAAATTTACACAAAAAAAGAAACCCTTTTGATAAGTAAATCAAGCTTCGGAAACTGTCTCTAAATCTCTCTTAACTGAGCAAAATAACTCTCCTACAGTAAGCTTCCATGCGATTATTTTTAACTCGTGCTGTCTTGACGAGGCCGGCCAGTAGCCACAGGGCGCAACCATGGAAGCTCATCCAACACACGGTGAGCATTCAGCTAGCAGCCCCAGGGTGCGGCCATGGCAGCTCGGCCAGCACATGGCGAACATGCAGCGGGCAGAAAATAAAAGGAAAAGAAACAGAAATATATATATATATATATATATATAACATAACATAACACCCAAAGAATAGTGAAAGAACCATGGACTTGGTGCATGGCGGAGTGAAAGAGCCATGGACCTGGTGCATGGTGGAGTTGTAGTGCTCTTGGCCGAGTGCAGAGCAAGGCTCAACCAGAGAAAAATGGAGGAAGAAATGAACTACAGCAAGGAGACTTGACCCTTTTATATATATTTTTTTAATATCTTAATTGCATGGTCGGATGAGGCTACGTGGCTTAGGTTAAGGCCGTTAGGGTTTGATTATTTTTTTATTATTTGTTTTATATATCTAATTATTAATAATTTTGAATTTGATTTGATTTTTAATTAATTTAATAGTTTGTTAACTATTAATAGTTTTAATTAATTAAGTAATAGTATATATATATATATATATGTAATTATTAAGAAATTCAAAATTTATTTTATTTTAATTAATTTAATAGTTGTTTTAATTAATAGTTTAATAATAGTTCTTTTATAAAAAAAATAAAAATAAAATTATTATTAATAATTTGAAAATTATTTTATTTATAATTTTTTTTTGACAGAAACGGTTAATATCATTGATAATATAAAAAAAGAAGAGTTATATCAAAATATGACCGATCAAATTGCTTCTCTAAGAAAGAAACAACAATCAAGCCAACTTCTTCATGATCTTGCTGATAGTTTGCATACTCTCTACCTATTCTATGAGTGTTGTAGCATCTAATAAACTGACCTAGTAATATTGTGCGGAAAAAAAAACATTTCTTGTAGTCTTTCTTTGAAAAAATATGGACGATAAGCCCAACTAGAATTCCATCGAAATACTAAGGCCTGTACTGTAGACTACAGAGATCCTATTTATAGATCTAAAGAGCATAGAAGACATTAAAAATACCACTAACGGGGACCAGCATCCATGGCTACTCCCACTGCATCCGCGGCCAAGTTCTGTTCGGTGCTTAGATTGACGTAATTTCTAGCATAGGCCATGTATTTCTTTAGCTTTTCCATCTTTCGATTGATGACCTCTAGCTCGCTGCCAGTCGCTTTAAGCTTCCTAGTCTTGCGAGGGTAGGCCAAGCCCAAAGTTTCCTCCTTATTATCAATTTTTTCAGCCATACTGTTGTTCTGAGCCTTAATCTCATTGTGTGAGGCAAAGGCAAAGTTATACATTTGAGAAATTACTTTCCTGAACTCCATATTCTCTCCCCGAACAAGTCACAAATGCAGCTCCAAATCTTGTAAGCGGTCCAGGAACTCCACCTTGAATTTCAAAATTGTGTGTTTCTCGTCATGCCTAATGACATTGCCCACCCCCGCATGCCTTCGACAAGGGCCATGATCAGGTTCATGTTCTGCAGAGCCGCCCCATCCTTCTTCTGGCTGATCTCCCCTACCACGCACAGTGATGCAACCGTGATCCTTCTTGTAGTGTCTTCCATGATTGGGGTTCTCATTCCCCTGGATACACCCAACTCCATGGCAGTAGTGCTCTCCCCCACACCCATAACCATGATGCGCCATTTCTTTGCCAGAACAGGGGAAAGATAGCAAAAGAACTGACGTATGCCCAGAGACAAGACATGAATCCAAACCAAGCAGAGCGAAGTGAATTCTGAGATGAACCCGAGGACAGGGATTTATTGAATCGAAGAGACTGCCTGTCAACCAGCTGGTGGTAATCTGAGGTGCCATAACTTCATGCATGCGAAGGCAGAATTTGAGGTTGAGTGAGGCTGTTAATTCTCCAAGGGAGAGTTCCCATAAAATCTTATTTAATGTTCAAATTAAATCACTGTAATCCATAATGAAAAATTGAATAAGAAGAAAAAATGAGGGACATAGTCCATAGTCCTGCTCTTGAATTATGGGATCCATGTAGTTTCTATAAGGTCATTACCAATATTTAATAATCGATAGTCTAGCCCAACTCCTAAGTTCGCCATCTCATCTACTTTCTCGTTCAATCCATGTAGAATGTGAAGTAAGTTGAGCTCATGAAATTCGGTACTGATGCATTGAAGGAGAAAATGCATTTTGAATGAGGGATCTTTTCTTTTTGCTATAATACACCTAGCTTCTCTAATTATGATTAGAGAATCTCCAAGGATTGTGAGTTTCTTGATTCCCAGGCTGACGGCTGTCTCCAAGCCTTTGATAAGTCCTATCCATTTTGTTGCATTGTTAGTCTTCCTCCCTATGCCCCAAGCGAAGTCTTCCTGCTTGTTCCCCTGAGAGTCTAGAATTACTCCCCCCGCGCCTGCCATCCTTGTTTATTTATACTTAATTTTATTAACTATTAATTATTGTATTTGATTTAATTTGATTATTACATTAATTAAGTTAAACTTAGTAAAACATGGATTTATTACTAGTAATAGTTAATCATTACTATAGTTAAACATTATATAATTAATGTTAGCTTTTCGTATTCTTTAAAATGTTCCTTGCCGAAACTTCAACGTATAGTCGAAGGGGCAAGACGGACACGGAATCTCAAAAACAAGACACCACAAAGATCAGCATGACGAGCTGATCGCTAGGACACTGATTCTACCCCATGACCAAAAGTTTTGATAAACACGACTCTAGAATTAAAACTTAGGTTATGCTATTATTAAATTATTACATTATTAATTATTAATGAGAACGAGGCAATAAACCCTAATTGAATTTCTTAAAGAGTCGATGGTGACTTAATGAGGATTGTGTGGAATCCAATACCTAAACCTACGTAGAAATACTGTAGTATATCTAGTACCGGGTGGCCTTAAGATGGCCTGATCGAAATGCCCAGACCTATAGCTCTTAGAGTAAAAACGATCGTAAGAACAATCGTCCGATGCACCTTTGTTAATTAATTGTTGAGTTTAATGGTAACATAGTCTTGATGTTGCCGTATGCTAATTATCCTATTCCATGTTATATGGATAAACATGGTAAGAACGCGAGTAGGTCAGGGGCGAGGTCAGGTGACGACATTACCTGAGCAGAATGTGTTGGCACCATCGCCAGAGACCATCCTTATACTGCGCTCACTGGAAGCAATAAACGAAACACTCAAGGGACTAGTACAGAGAGGAAGTGTTACCTCGGAGGTAGAAGTGGAGGCCCCTCCACTAAGGGAGGAAGTTCCTGTGGTAGAAGTGAATACGGTACCAAGACCTCCTCATCAGGATATCACAAGGGAGCTTCAGAATATAAGGCTTCCATAGTTTTCAAGGGGTTGAGCAGGGATACGAGCAGAGTATTGGTTGGAAGAGATGACCAGGTGCTTAACCTTACAGGAGTACACTTCCACGTCCAAGTCCAAGATGGCCATATTTCAACTAAAATGGGCCGCCTTGAACTGGTCAAGGAACCAAGAAAGGAAGCTACACCTTACACCAAACACATTTCCATGGGAATTGTTTGTGGGAAAATTCAAGGGGAAGTACTTAACTGCATCCTACGAGGAAGAACAAGCAGGGGCTCTTCATGCCTTGGTACAAAGGCATCTATCCATGGAGGATTATGAAGAGAGGTTCATGGAATTAGTCAAGTATGTTCCTTACTTGGACAACGACGAATGCCAGGTTGAGCGCTTCGTGTATGGGCTCAATACCAAGATCAGGGCCAAAGTGAAGATGTGGAAACCAACTTCAGTCACTGAAGCAGTAGATTGTGCTCATTCCACTGAGGAGATGTTGGGTGCAAATCCCATCAGGTTATTCAACTCTCAACAGTCAGGGTTTGTAGGGAAGGATCCTCAAAACTACCCTCGGGGAGGATATGCGAGGCCACCTCCCTACGAAAACAGGTACACATCAAGGGTTGCGGTGGTAGACAAATCAGTGGCAACTAGGGAGGTGCCCCAGTCAGCTAGAGGGACTCACCAGGGTGTGAGGAATTTCAGAGGATCAGCCGAGCGGGGGAAGGTGTCCCAGGGGGAGGAATCCCCCTCAGAGGTCTGAACAGGTTATTCGTCTACTCCATTACAGGTTGCTTATTGGGGATGTGGAGGTCCACATTAGTAGTGTGATTGTCCCAAATTACGATCCGGTACAATGCATCGAGAAGGAAAATCTCCAATGGGGAGTGGGGGTAGCAGGCATCAGATCTCAGCTGCAGTAAACAACCATCGGGCTGAGCACCAATCCACTGTGGTGGAATTATCAGATATAGTCAATAATGTTAATATTAGAATATTGTTTGATCCTGGTGCTACAAATAGTTTCATTTCTCCATATGCATTAGACAAATGTGGGTTGGCAGCCTACGAGCATGACGAATTCAACTTAGTTGAAATGGCTTCAGGGGTAAAGCAAGCTGTAGGACCTAGTGTCGACAAGTGTGTAGTGGATCTCGGGGTGTGTGTTACACAAGTCAAAGTGTACGTCACCACCCTCGGAACTTATGATCTCATCATAGGTATGAATTGGCTTAAGGAACATCGAGCTTTCTTGGACTGTTATGGAAAGAAATTTATTTGCATTGATGACAATGGAGAGGCCATCGAGATCCAAGGTATCAAATGGAAGGTGTCCCTACGTTTCATATCCACGATGAACGTAAAGTGATGTATGCGACAGGGATGTCAGTTTTATATTATTGAAGTGGTAAACAATGAGAAGGGACCCTACTTTGATGAGTATCCAGTGTTAGCCGAGTTTAGCGATGTCTTTCGAAAGAAATTACCTGGGTTACCTCCTAAGAGAGAACTTGATTTTACCATTGAGGTAAAACCTGGTTCAGAGCCAACATCAAAGACACCATATAGGATGATGGCCCCAAAACTGTATGAGTTGAAAATGCAGTTGAAGGAACTGCTAGACCTAGGGTTCATCAGACCAAGTATTTCACCGTGGTGTGCGCCAGTAATTTATGTGAAGAAGAATGATGGTTCCTTGCGTCTTTGCATCGATTACCGATATTTGAACAGAACCACATTAAAGAATAGGTACCCAATACCTCGAATTGATGATCTCTTCGATCAAATGAAGGGGGAAATAGTCTTCTCAAAGATCAACTTACGATCAGGTTACCACCAGCTACGGATTAGGGAAGGTGATATACCTAAGACTGCTTTTAGAATAAGGTTTGGGCACTATGAGTTTGTAGTGGTACCCTTTGGCTTGACCAATGCCCCAGTTGTGTTCATGAGTCTCATGAATAGCGTATTTCGAAAATACTTAGATCGGTTTGTGCAAGTCTTCTTGGACGACATCCTCATCTACTCCAAGAATGAACAGGAGCACGAGGAACACTTACGAATAGTGTTGTCATGCTTAAGAGAGCACAAGTTGTATGGTAAGTTATCCAAATGCTTGTTCTATCAGAAGGAGATCTATTATCTAGGGCATATAATTTCAGGTGAGGGAATTTCAGTTTACCCCGAGAAGGTGAATGCCATAATGGATTGGCCCATGCCAAGGAATCCGCATGAAGTGAGAAGCTTCATGGGGTTAGCTGGGTATTATAGAAGGTTTTTGAGGGTTTCTCAAAAGTTGCAAAACCCATAACTACCCTACAGTGTAATGGCACTAGGTACGAATGGATGGATGAATGCAAGGTTGCATTCGCCGAGTTGAAAAAACTGTTGACGAGTGCACCAATTCTACGTGTGCCTGATATGGAAAAGGAATTCAGAGTTTGCACAGATGCTTCAAGATAGGGTTTGGGTGCAGTATTGATGCAGGAAGGTGGGGTAATAGTTTATGCATCAAGAAAGTTAAAAACACATGAGGAGAACTACCCTACCCATGACCTAGAGTTGGCTGCGGTGATGCTAGCTCTAAATATTTGGAGACATTATCTTGTTGGATGAAGCTTCGAGCACAAGTCAGATCACCAAAGCTTAAGGTATATCTTCACTCAGAGAGACCTAACTGCTAGGAAAAGGTGATGGAGTGAATTCACGAGTGAGTATGATTTTGGGATTTCATACATCAAAGGGAAGGAGAATGTGGTAGCCAATGCCTTAAGCAGAAAAATGAGACTTTTCTGTCTTATACCTTTGATGGTTGATCTGAGGGAAATATTTTTAGGATAGCTAATTGGGGATAGTTGGTACCTAAAGGTCACATCGACACTCCAGAATGGGAAACCGGTGGGACCTAAGTTTGAAGGCTATGAGTTTGAGGCCGATGGTTTGTTGCGGTATCAAGGGAGAATGTATATTCCTGAGGAGGGAGATATTAGAGGGACTATCCTTAAGGAATCCCATAGAGCAGTGTATTGCGCACACCCGGGTGTAAAGAAGATGTATGCAGACATGAAGCAACTCTTCTTTTGGGCAGGGATGAAAAGCGATGTGGTCAAATTCGTCGCTAGGTGCCTTGAGTGTCAGCAGGTAAAAGCTGATCATCACCACCCGACAGGTCTATTGCAGCCACATGACATTCCTATGTTGAAGTGGGAGGTTATCTCCATTGACTTCGTGGTGGGATTGCCTCTTATCTCTCATAGGCATGATGCCATTATGGTCATTGTTGAAAAACTAACCAAAACTGCTCACTTCATTCCATTTAAGGAGACCTATGATGTCATGGATGTAACACGTGTGTTCATAAATGAAGTTGTTCATCTCCATGGGTTTCCCAAGAAGATTATATCGGATAAAGATTCCAGGTTTACATCCAAATTTTATACTCAGTTGAACCTAACCACCGCCTACCATCCTGAGACAGATGGGAAAATAGAAAGAGTGAATTGGGTGATGGAGGACATGTTGAGGATGTATGTCATGGATCAGCAGTCTCATCGGGAAAAGCACTTACCTTTGGTAGAGTTTGCTTACAACAACAATTACCATAGCTCAATTGGGATGCCTCCATATGAAGCATTATATGGAAGGCCATGCAGGACACCATTGAGTTGGGAAAGGTTAGAGGATTGAGTAATTATAGGACTTGAGTTGATTTAGGAGATGGAAGAACAGGTTGTTTATATTAGACAACAGTTAAAGGAAGCTCAGGATAGACAGAAGAGCTATGCCGATGCACATAGGGTTGATCAAATCTATAAGGTTGGTGATGCAGTGTTCGTCCGCATCAGGCCTAGCAAAAGCACCATCAGGTTTGGGAAAGAGACAAAGTTGTCGCCACGATTTATAGGACCCTTTGAAATTTTAGAGAAGGTTGGACTCGTCACGTATCGTCTTGCGTTGCCATTTTCACAAAACTCATAATGTTTTTCATGTATCTATTTTACGACATTATGTAGCTGATGAGTCTCATAAAATAAATTGGAAGGGACTGTAGCTTTCGGATGAGGGGACTATTAGCATCGAACCGTTACGTATTTTGGGCCACAGGGTTAGACAGCTGAGGCACCGTGTGGTGGACCACGTTAAGGTCCAGTGGGACGGATATAACCCAGGTTCTGCTATCTGGGAGGACGCAGAGATTATGCGTCGTGATTATCGCACACTTTTTTTGACCATAAATTCAGGACGAAGTTTCCTAAAGGGTGGGTGTATGTAACGCCCTGTTTTGACATTACTACTTGAACTACTATTATATGTTGTAATTGTTTGATTTTGAGACTTCATCGGTTTGACGACACTATGGACATATGGTTCTATTATTTTGCCGACATATATATATGTGTATGTGTGCTGTTAGTATTATGATCGATACTCATGTTTAGATATGTATCATGTGTTGATTATATATGCAAGTTACTGAATGATGGGTAGGTGGATATCGTTATAGTTATATGTTGAATAAACGAATGTTATACCAGGTCCAGGGCGAATAAATGAGTTTATTGTTGTTATGTTATGATGAAATGTATGTGTACATGTTGAGGATTTATGCATGATATTCTATATTGTATGTCGAGGACTGACTTATAGGTTAAAATTGCTAAGTGATAGTTGGGTCCTACGAGGTGGGAGAGCCTCGGGGACATGGAATTCGAAAGATAAACGGTATGCGAGTGATGCATTATTTACTTTTGCATGATTATTATTATGATGTATATTATGACATGGGTGGGGTAGGTTTCCAGGAAACTCAACCGCCTAGATTGGTTGTACGATGATAAACTGAGTACAAGCGCAATGTTGTTATTATGTCGGGTAGACATAGTCCCTTGTTCCATTCGAGGGGTGGAGGATTTACCCACTGTTTATCCCCAAAACCCAGATTCATGGGAGGGCTGTGCTACGGTGTGCTCCCCAAGGTGTGTGATGATGACTGGTGGTTGCTTGCTAGGGAAGCTTGGTCGATGTAGTCGACACTTCCGCTTACGGTTTCTAGCTGGAGCCGGTCATGGCTTGACACTTCAGGGTAGTTCAGCAGAGGAAAGGATAGGATGTGGAAGTTAGTGATGATGTGGGAAGATAGGTGTAGCTCGAATTCGGGATGGAAACAAGATCTAACTATGTGTGCGGGAAAAAGACCTTGATTATTTATGTTTCGTAACTCAGTAATGTATGAATTTCGTAACTTAATAAATGCAGTTAGGTAAAAGGTGACACTTTGCAAACTATGTTAAAACATGTCAGTAAACAATAAGTTTCTTGATTATGATTGATCTGTGTGATTTATTACTGTTAGTGTACTTATGCGAGGTATGTAAGCAGTAGCTGCACTTACATAACTCGCCTACATATTTATGATTTCGTGAAATACTATTGAATAATAATGATTAATTAATGTCGTTTAATAATTAATTATTGTTGATTAATGCTAACAATGTAGATTAATGTTAATTATTGTCAATTAAGGTTATTAATGTTGATTAATATTAATTATTGTACATTAATGATTAATTATTGCTGATTAATACACAAGTTACGGATAAATTAGGTAGTAAATAATGCAATTTGGTTAGTAATGCTTAATTGAATATATGAATTATATATTGAAATATTGTGTGGATGTGTTGTGATTCTAAATTATCACTATGTACATGCTTGTGCTTAATTCATAATTAACTTAATATTTATGTTAAGTTATTCAATTAATGGTTATTAAATCAGTAAATAGGTACTAATGAGGATTGGTTGTTGTTAACCATGTTACTATCAACTTGACTAATAAATGTTAGTTAAAGGATGAATTATAATAGCTCCATCAATTGTGATTATGATTAATTATAATTAATTAGGGTTAATTATGATTAATTAGGATGTGGTATTAAATTAATATGTTAAAATATGCTTGAGATTTATAAATAAACATTATTAATTAAAATATGAATTTGGGTATTGTATTAGTCAACGAATGAAGAATGGTATTAATGAGGATAAGTTTGTATTTAATATGAAACTTGTGGTTGGTGGGTGACCCCAACCCATACATTAAAATAAAATTATTAATTATAAATTGATGGGGGCCCATACATTAAAATAAAATTATTAATTATGAATTGATGGGGGATGGGCTCGAGGAAGGACCTCGAGGGAAAACATTAATTTTGGGGATAAGGGTATTAATTGCAAGGAGAAGAGTCGGAAAAACATGGTCGGGATAAGGAGAAGAAGGGAGGAAGAAGAGATCATTTTTTACCTTAGATATTTTGGGAGAAGTTTGGAGAGAAGATATAGAATTTTCAGAGCAGAGTTGAAAGGGGGTTTCTTGTTCGAGATTTTCTAAAGGGATATAAAAGGTTGGATTGTACTTGGTTTGGGATCAGGGTTCCAAAGGAGTACCTTTGGAGCTGGGTGGTTGGCGGACCTCGCTAGTTTGTAAGGTGGAAAAACTGTTTGGGCTGGTTGAGTTTCAAGATTTTGGAGAAGGTTTTTTAGTTGCAGGGAAACATCAAGGCACTCAACAAAAGGGAACAACAAGGGAGCACCAACAAGGGTGGATCTACTAGCTATCTACAGGTACTTTTGGGGGTTTTAACTCTGTAAATTTTACTTATGAAAAATCACGTAACTTAAGAGATTATTATGGTAAATTATATGCTTATATGTATGCTGCTGAGAATGAAAACTTGCATTTGATGTTAGAACAGTAACTAGTAAATATATATTTATTTCGAAACTATAAATATTGTTTTTACAACCAGTAAAACCAATAGAAACTAGATAACATAAATATGAAACAGAATGTAAACATAAATAAATGATTAGTTTATTGATAAAGTGAGATTATCTAGGACTGGGGTCCTACAGGTTCAATGTCCACCGATGATGAATAATCAGTTAACTGAGGTAGAACTGAGCAGAACTGAATCACGTGCGCACCAAAATAGCGAAGGAGACTCCAAGGGGGCAAAATACTGACTTGTAGTGGTCAAAATAGGTGCTCCTGCACTCAGTAGCAGTGGAACTAGGTGTAACAATCAGTTAACTAGGCAATCAAGGAGACAAGGTGCCCTTAATCCTAGAATTGACTATCCTAACTCCTAAAATCATGCATGAGGGTGAATTTGGACTTCAGTGATGTAACCAAGGTGCTCCGAGTGGATATGAGGGTTAGGAGACTCAACTGCCAATGCATGGAATGCATGGATGCATGCAAGACCAAAATGAGATGGTGAGAATATTCCAACACCCCCCCTTAAGCCATACTATGAGAAAAAATAAATGAAAATTACGGACTTGGTTACTGATACCAAAGGTCACCCCATACAACAATCTAAAAAAGTTAGGAAAGAAGGAAAACCCAGTGGGAAAAACAACCCTCCCTTAAGATAGATTGAAACAAAACAAAAATTGTTGCTCAAGACTCAAGTAGGCGTGATGATTGATTCAACGTCTGGAGGTATCTTCCTCTTGGGAAGAAGTGGATCATGCTCCAAAAACATGTTCTTGAATTCTCCTTCAGTGGATGAAAGCAAATCTGGAGGCTTCCTGAACTTTCTCTTCAAACCAAACAGGATGAGAACAAATCCAAAAATATGAAAATCATCCTGGAACCTGCAATTCGAACCAACTAAGGTAGGATAAGATCCAATCAGATCTAATTGCTCTTAAACCTTGATATTTTGATTAGTGGAAGTTAAATCAGCTCCAAGAATTGATAAATGCTTTCTTGTGATCTCCTTTGAACCAACAGGGGTGAGATCAAAACCAAAATCACAAAAATGTGCCTGAGACTTGAACCCAAGCGAATGGCAGTATCCTCCATCTTCAGTGAAACTATGAGAACATGTGTCAATGATCGAATAGAAGTACATAGGAAGCATGTGATCAAGGAGGGCGAATGCATCACCTCCAAACTCTAATTTATCCTCCAAAACATTGAATAGGTCATCATTCTACACACCAGCAGACTCATGTGAAAGAAAGGATTTAAGAACCTCTTTAGATTCTAGAGCATGAACTGGCTTATCTTGCTCAGAATTAGAAATAGAAGACATTGAGAATGTGATTGAGGAATGGATAATCTCTACAAAAGCATCATCTTCATTAGTTGTGTCAGTTCCATCTGCATCAACTACATGGGAAGGGGGCAATTCGAACCTATCTTCAACTTCTAGAGAAACAGAGGAAGGAATGTCTTCAACATGAAATTTCTGTGTTGAATCTGCATATTCTTATTCATCTTAAACAACTTCATCAGGAGAGATGATTGAGGTCGAGACATAATTAGATAGAACACTTAAGTAGGTATCACTGGGCTTGTTCTCCAAATAATTTGCACCAATATCTTCATTCGTCTTGCCAAATGCTTTGTCCAGTTGGGCCAATAGATCACTTGGATATTCAACAGTTTCCACGAGGTAGCACATACTAGGAGACATAGTGTTGACCAACGTGACCTCAGACGACAGGGGTTCGCCTCACTATCGACACATACCGCAGTCTCCTTGGGCACCGGCCCTCGCGGGTTTGAGCCCACCCAACAACACTCGCAAAGCGGATGAGGTCTCACCCAAGGCGTCCAGGAAGAGCAGACGGAACCATGTTTCTGCCGAGGGAGGAGGAGAGTTGTGGCTACACGGGCTAACTCTATTGCGGTACTTAAATAGAAACTTTAAACATTCGGCAAGGAGTTTATACCATACTACTTCATCGCAACATTTATCATCACATTCAACATAGAACAAATTACTGAATCACAACATTTATCGTCATAGCAACATTAAACAGATATCAAACAACATTCATACATCGCAGCATTGCACAAAGATTGTACCAAAACATCATTATTATATTGCTGTCGCGATCATATACCAGAAGCAAAACATAGATCTCGATACACAATCATTCTCCTTTCTCTAACTTCTATTCCTCCACTTCTTCTCTTGCCCTCTTTTTTTTTTCTCTAACACTTACAACCCTCATGTATTTATAGGCTTTCGCCATTACAATATTTGTCCACTTACAAATGATTTCCTAACTGACACTATGGAAAATTGACCCAATATCTAATTGACTTGGTCCAAATGACCCAAAAACCTGCATACCACGGTACAACTGACTCACTATTACATAATATATGGTCAAAGTGACCCAAAAACCCGCCAACTGCGGTATTCTTTCGCACAAAATACTCCTTTTGCACCGTCATCTGATGTGTCGCAGCGTCGTACCTCCCAAATCCTCCGTAATCATCACAACTCTTTGTGCAAAATATACCGCCGATCTTGGTCGTAATACTGCCATGAGTCTCTGACTGCTCCAAACTTGCGGTACAAGCCTCCCTACTATTGCATACCTTCTTCTGTTGGTGCGCCATTTTCCACCAAGCAACCTACAACACATACATTTTTTTTTTCTTTTTTTGATGCGACTCAGACATCCCACTTCTCTAAGCTCGAGCGATAGGGCTTCAACTTGTGACCATTTACCAGTTTGGGGAGCATCGCCCCATCTAATCACTGCAACTGAACCGCTCCTCCTGAAGTAATACTATTGATGCGATATGGACACAGCCAATGCATCTACAACTTTCCTAGATGTTTCATAAACTTGCTGTCGTATAATAACACTAAGTCACCTTGTTGAAACTGTTTATTTTTTATGTGGCAATCATGCCATGCCTTCTGGTGGTCCTTATCCACCCCTTGGTGAAATCCAGGGATAAATCGATCCTCTTCCAGCTCCACCAATTGTGCTAGACGTTCACCTAATGCTGCAGCCTCATCCATGCTCGTAACAGCCGCAATTCATAGACTTGGAACAATGTACTCCATAGGCATAATTGCTTCCTTCCCATACACTAGCTTGAAAGGTGTCTGACCAGTCAACCTTTTACATGTGGTGTGATAGGCCCACAACACTGCTAGGACTTTCATATCCCAGTCGTCGCGGTTCGTATTGCACACCTTTGTCACTGCATGCTCCATTACCTTGTTAAATGCCTCCATCATTCCATTCTCCTGTGGGCGATAGGGTGTACTCTTCTTATGTTGTATCTGCAATTCTTCTGTCAATGCGCTGATAGTGCAATTAAGAAAGTGGCTTCCTTGATCACTCAGGAATATATTGGGGCAGCCGAAATGAGTGATAATGTGATCAAACAAAAATCAAGCAGCTGTTGCGGCAGAGCAATCAACTACAGGTGCTGCCTCATCCCATCAGATCAAGTACTATGTCGCTGTGATAATATACCATGCACCTGTGCGTTTCCTTGGTGGATAGATCGGTCCTACGAAATCCACAGCCCATTTCTCGAACGGTTGCAATGTCACTTGAGGTAGCAGTGGCATATCGTCGCATCTGCACGGCTTGCCAGTTCACTGACAAACATCACAAGACCGCGCATCGTTTGTCGCATCATTATGTAATGTGGGCCACCAAAGTCCGACGCGTAGTACCTTCCGAGCAGTCACCCGAACGCCATAATGTCCTCCCACTACTCCACCATGTGTCTCAGCCAAGATCTGTGGTTGCTCATGCGGCAAGACACATCTGCGCAATATCTCATCAATGCCCAATTGATACAACTCTCCCGCGATCAGTTGAAAGTCAGCAGCCTTGACAACCAATTGCTTCTTCTGAGTAGTGGTAAAGTCATCGGGCGCAGCGCCGGTCACCAAAAACTGAAGGATGTCATCAAAATATTGATCAGCAGCGGCAACATGAAATAGTTGGGCATCTAAAAACCCATCTTCGATATTAGTCGGTTCCTCCCATGTATCAATCCGTGGCAAATGATCTGGCCCGACATTCAACTGCCCCAGTTTCACAATGACTTTGAAATCAAACTCCTGGAACAAAAGTAGCCACCAGCAGATCTTCTCCCCCAACACAGGCTTATTGACCAAGTATTTCAATGCAGAATGATTAGTGAACATTTTAAAGTGGCCACCCAACAAATAATGCCTGAATTTCTGTAGCGTGTAAACCATGGCCAGACCTTCGCTTTGTGTGGTGGTGTAAATGCGTTCTGCAGAGGAAAGCTTCCGAATGGAAAAAGCAATGGGATGATCAAGGTTGCCTTCTCCTGGTTGAGCCAACACAACCCCTAGTGCAACCGATGAAGCATCAACATGGACATGGAATTCCTTACTCCATTCTGGAAAGACTAAGATTGGGGCTGACGCCATCTTCGCTTTGAGCATTTCAAAACTATCCCCACATTCCGGGTTCCACTGGAATGTCGCATCCTTCTTCAACAAATTTTCCATAGGGGCAGTAATCGCAGCATACCCCCTAATGAACTTGTGATAATATCCCATGTGACCCAAGGTCACACGCAACTGCTTAACGGTGGTCGGAGGTTGCAACCGCAAAATAAGCACAATTTTGGCTTGATCAACCAGTAATCCATGCTTGCACATGATATGACCCAGCAATATCCCAAATGGTGCACATAAAATACATTTCTTCAAGTTCAGTGATATCTGGTGTTGTCGGCATCGCTCAAGCATTAACTGTAGATTGGCCAAATGATCACAAATCAATCCATAAATGGTCCAATCATCCATATATACCTGCAAAAACTTCTGAATAAAATCTTTGAATGCGGAAACAACGACCCAGGAGAATATTGCAGGTGCATTTGTCAAACCAAACGGCATTACTGTGTACTGAAAGCAACCCCATTCAGTAACGAAAGTTGTCTTATGGTGATCTTCCTTGGCAATGTGAATCTGATGGTAGCCAGAGAATCCATTAGTGAAAGAGTACATCTCCTAGCCACCCACTCCTTCAAGTACTTCATCAATAATGGGGTCAGAAAAGGGTCATGCAAGAAGGCATCGTTCAACTTCCGCAAGTCGACACAAATGCGCACTTCACCTGTTTTCTTGTCTTGCACCACCATAGGATTGATCCATTCAGACTCTTCCACAGGTTCGATAATACCATCATCCAACATCCGATCAAGTTCTTCCTTGACCTTCTCTTTACGTTGCGGATTTAGCCGATAAGGTCGCTGTCGGACTGGCTTAGCATCTGGTTTCAATGGAATCTTCATCTCTCCTAAATCACCTAGGATTCCCTTCATTTCGGAAAACTTCGTGGGAAACACATCTTGAAACTCATGAAGTAACTCAGTAACCTTACTCATCATCTCATCGTCCCAATAATCCCCAACATTAGCAAACTTGGGTGTAGCCTCGGTGCCAATATTCATCTTGCGTAGTTGCAATGGTTTACTGAACGGATTACTTGGCGCAACAGGTGGGACCACATCGCGACTTCCTTCAGATTCGGGAATGTTAACATTCCGGGATCATCATCGTCCTATGGGCCACCATTGATGTTGAAGCACTCCATGAGAGACTGCATCTGACAGTGGGTGTGTGGGTCGACGGGGTAGGCCGCCAAAACAACCTAAAATATTACGTCGCGGATGAGCTACAGGGCATTATGGACATCAGGGTTGGCATCCTGAAAAGGGAACGTATGAGTGAAACAGACCGTCAACTCCCCCCATGTTGTAATGTCTCAGTGCAACTCGGCTGCATTGTACCACGAGCACGGTATCTCATCCAAAGTATGGACAAAAGCATGGACCCACTTGTATCTGGTTCATGTTACCCATAATCATTGGCACTCCATCACATGATCATTGGGATCAGTCCGACCATCATACTTTCCAGTGTGATAAACTTCAGTATCGCCGAATCAAACCATCATCAACCTTCGACATTGTGACCAATCTTTAATAAATTTCTTACGTGTCGCCCACCATCGTGCTGGAGAAGCCTTCAGTGATTCCTCCAAGGCCAGCAATCGCTATGGTTCTAGGATGCGGTCTTCAAATTCTGCTACAAAGGTGTTTAGGCTAGGAAACCCCTCATAGACAGGCAATATGATCGTTTCTGTCGCAACACGACATAAAGATTGCGTAGGTAAACCACATTTTCGGACTGATACTTCATGCACTCGATTCTGCCAATGTTCCAATGCATCATCAGAGTCGGAAGATGCAGATCTCTCGCTGTGCCACTCCAACTCACCCTAGGCGGTAGGATGAATATAATCTTCAGAAATATTGATTGCATGGTCCCATCTAGCGGGATCGTCATCTTTTACAGGCTCCACATAGCGGTGTCCTTCAGCGGTATCCAACGGGGCTATAACTCTGAAATCGTGATTCTGAAAGGTCATCATGTGCTTCTTGAAGTTGATTACAGCTCCACTGTCGTTAGCCCATCCGATCCCCAAGAGAACCGGATAAGAGCTTCCTCCCTCAACCACTTTGATAACATCAAAATCAGCATAAGTCTTGATGCCCTCAATATCAATCGTGAGTCGCGGAACTCGCCCAATGGGTGTTACCTTCGCATGGTTAGCCAACCGGACAGCACAGGAGACCAGCTCAATGGGGGACTCCCCATCTTCTTCCATGCCTGATTGGTTAAGATGTTAACATCCGAACCAAGGTCAAGAATCACAGAGTCAACATCATAGTCACCAATCTGAATATTCATTCGCATTTCCTTTCCAGTCTTCCGTCGCTGTAAGGAGTTTACTGCCAACTCCTACCGTCCTTTTGGAAATCGCTCTAACCATCCCTCAATCTCAACCAATGCAGTTGGGTCTCGTGCCAATGACAAACAACTTACAAGGAACTTTTGCAATGTCCCTGGTGGTGGTGGTTGATCAGCGTCTGATGTAGCATCAAAGACAGGCAGCATATCATAAACAACAACCTTACCATGGTCTTTCTCCAAAGTGCGACGTGCCTCCAGGAATGTCTCTCACTCTGTATCAATGTCGAAGGGTACCGTCTTCTGACCAGCCAACCGAATCAATGGTCCCGAACCATCTTCCCCAGTCGTCTTGCCTCCACGAGTGACATCAGCCACCAAAGCATCTTGTGGTCGCAATTCTGCAGAAATGGTCGCAATATTTGCACCTTGCGTCTAGTTCTGCTGCAAATTCCCTAGTTGATTGATATTTTGATTGGCATTCAGCAGTTGTAGCGAGGGATGGTTCTGTATTGGTTGTTGTACCAGGTTCTATACTGGTTGCTGTGGCTGGGCCTGATTTTGTAGCTGCGAAGCGTTCCCATCTTTCCATCGTGCAATTAGCTATGGACAATTCTCAACCGTATGATCATTACCAAAACAAAATGTACATTGATTCTGTAGCAGCGGGCAGTCACGCTGATAATTCCCCCATACAACACAGTGGTAACATTGAACAGGTCGATGACCACCTCGGCCTCCTCCTCCATGACCAAATCCACCACCGCGTCTGCCCCTATAGCCTCCCCAGTAGTCGCCTTGCTGCTGGTATTGTTGCTATATTGGTGCTGGTGGAATCCCTTGCCCTTGTGGTGCATACTGCGGTTGTTGTACATATTGTGGCTATGGGAGAGTCATCTGCATTGGGGTGTATTGCAGCATGAACTGCTGTGATTGTTGTTGCTGTGGTGCAAACTGCATCTGCGACTGTGGTAGCGGCTAGGCTACCTGCGGTTGCAGTTGTGGTTGTTGCACTGTGCGCTGATCATCCTTGACGTAGAATGCATCACACATCCTCTCCTGTAGAAACCCATATGCACGGCAATCCTTGTCATCGTGACCCACCGACTTGCAGAATGTGCAGTAAAGATTTCACGGGGTTGTGACCATTTTCTTCATATATGGGCAATTATCGTGACTGTTCCCAAACACGTGACACCACGACATACTGCCGCCATTCAACGGGTTTGGTGCACCTGACACCAAATAATTACGGAAATCCGGGCAATTATCCTTCATATTCCCTTCTCCTCGGCATCGCATACACCATACTTCATCGCGCTCCTCCTTATTCTTCTTCAAATATTGCAACTGTATAGTAAGGTTAGCAAGCTATGTCTATATCTATGACATTCCAGCTGCATTATCTCCAATCGGTGATGCCTCCAATCGCTTTGGAATCTCTAGAGCTTCACTAGGTGTCAATATGTTTTGTTGCATTAGCGGTAGCCAAATGTGGGGTAACAGTGCTGCAATGAACCATTCTTTATGTTGGATAACGCTCATATTGAAACTAATATTTGCCATCAGCGTATTGAATCGCTAGTTGAAATCCCATACAGTCTCATTGGGATACAACTTAATTTCCTTCAATTCAGTAATGTATTGAGCCTCCGACTTAGGCCATCTAAATTCAGCAATTAGCCCATCCTGAATCTCATCCAGTGACTTCTCTGGGGCCCCCATAGGGACTAAAATAAACTTCATGAACCAATCTAATGCATGACCCCGCAAAGTCATGGCTAACCGTCCTTTCTTAGCATTGGAATCAGTGATATGTTTCATGGCCCAGACCGCTTTACACAAAAACCAATATTGTTATGGGTTGTCTGTCGCACTTCCATGGAACAACGGTAACTTAGCATCATCGCCCACCATCCTGGGCTTCCTTCCTTCTGTCGTTGTGCTACTACCAATTAACTTCTGTGGTATTGACCAACTTGGCGACGTCGAAGTAGTATTTCTTACTATTTGAGAATCAGTGAGTGGAGGTGTGGGTACGTTAGTGCCGAGGTTTGGTCCTGCCACTATCCTAGGTGTAGCTTGGTTGTCCCTATCAGGACTGTGAGGTCTCTTTGTCCCATGTGGTCTTACTTCGCAGTTTTGCGGTTCAATTGCAGCAGGACCTTCTCCCGTCCTCTGCCTCTTTTCCTGTCGAAACCTCGCTCCTCCTCTTGTAAGACCACTTTCTTCCTCATCTTCGCTCACAGTCTCCTCATGGTCTGCACCCATCTACCCCTTTACCATTCCATGTACCATTCCCCAGCAGTCGCGATACCCACTGCCTCTGCCCACCAAGCTATCTACTGATCAAGGTGCATCTTTAATATACCCTTTTCACAGATTAGAATCTTAATCGACAGTTGGAGAGATAGCAGAAACCTATCCCTCGGTTCTTGGAAGAAGTATCTTTCAACTTCACTTTAGGATTTCTTTGTGTCGACCACAAATTCAGTGATATATCCTTCCAAGATGCTATCAAGCCAAACTTCGACAGCCCGCGATGTTTTATTATCGACTTCCTGCAGCTCCTGAATCAACTCCGGGATCCAATCCGTCGGCTCACCACCCTGGAAATTCCTCTTCTAGAAGGTCATCTTTGACAACCATTCATACAAAATGACCGGGAATTCACAGAAAAATGATTCGTATATAGCATCATGAATATATCTTCCCAGCCAGTGATCTACTGTCAGTCGTGTGTTCCGGCTTTCTTCTTCAGCAAACACCTGCAACTTTTGATCGAACCATTTCTGTATCTTCGGCTTCGTCGGGTGCCACAACATGACCTCCTTCTACTCTGCACACGGTCCTGGCAACGTAACCATTTGTTGACCAACGCGACCTCATTCGATAGGGGTTCGCCTCACTGTCAACACATACCGCAGTCTCCCTGGGCACCGGCCCGGGCGGGTTTGAGCCCACCTAGCAACACCCGCAGAGTGGATGAGGTCTCACCCGAGGCGTCCAGGAAGAACAGATGAAACCATGTTTCCGTCGAGGGAGGAGGAGAGTTGTGGCTGCACTAGCTAACTCTATTGCGGTACTTAAACAGAAACTTTAAACATTCGACAAGGAGTTTATACCATATTACTTCATCACAACATTTATCATCACATTCAACATAGAACAAATTACTGAATCACAACATTTATCGTCATAGCAACATTAAACAGATATCAAACAACATTCATACATCACAACATTGCACAAAGATCGTACCAAAACATCGTCATTATATTACTCTCGCGATCATATACCAGAAGGAAAACATAGATCTCGATACACAATCGTTCTCCTTTCTCTATCTTCTATTCCTCCGCTTCTTCTCTTGCCCTCTTTTTTTTTCTCTAACACTTACAACCCTCATGTATTTATAAGCTTCCGCCATTACAATATTTGTCCACTTACAAACGACTTCCTAATCGACACTATGGACAATTGACCCAATATCTAACTGACTTGGTCTAAATGACCCAAAAACTTGCATACCGCGGTACAACTGACTCACTATTACATAATATATGGTCCAAGTGACCCAAAAACCCGCCAACTACGGTATTCTTTAGCACAAAATACTCCTTCCGTACTGTCAACTGATGTGTCGCAGCGTCGACGGTACTGCGACATTTCCCCATCAAACCGCCTGCCAAACACATAGCAATACACATTATTTAGAAGGCTCTGTCACATTCATTTAGAAAATCATTATCTTCTTCATAGGAATAAAAATATCTCATAACACCAATACACATATCAAAAAGACCTTGTCTATTCAGATATGCTATCATCTTTGGTTTCCACTCATCTTGAATGGAGAGAGAGGACGAATTGCTTTCAGATTCATGGAAGCTGTTGTAGAATACTTGCAAAAACAATGGAAAAATATGGAGGATTTTTACTGAATCTATTGAACACTTCTTTAGGACAATAGGCACTTTTATCCGAATCCTTAACACCTGGATAGACCTCAAAGGATTTCTCCAATGAATTCAATGCAACGGCACCAAGATTTGCTGTGGAAATCCAGAGGCTTCTGGTGCTCTACTGAAAGCAGCTGCTCAATCTACTGCTGGAACTGCTGCTACTACTGCAACTACTACAATCAAAATATCTCACGAGCCCTAATACCTTGTGAAATTCCACAGGGATAGATCACTGAGCTAGAACAAACTTCACAATTTCACACTATTATTACTGAGAAGAGTTAGTAGAAAAAAATGATCAATTCACTCATAAAACTAAAACACATATGAAAAAATGTTGTTGATAGATTAATTAGTTGTAAGCTGGCAATCAAGAAGTGTTACAATATAATGAATTTGATTCACTTGGAAGGATTCGAATTCACCTCAAGTATAGGCTTAGTTTGCATTGGAACCATCTCCCAATAAGGTTCAGTGGCCACCAATGATGAATAATCAATTAACTGAGGTAGAACTAAGCATAAATGAATCATGTGGGCACCAAAATAGGGAAGGAGACTCCAAGGGGGTGAAATACTGACGTGTAGTGGTCAAAATAGGTGCTCCTACACTCAGTAGCAGTAAAACTAGGTGTAACAATCAATTAACTAGGCAATCAAGGGAACAAGGTTCCCTAAATCATGGAATTGACTATGCTAACTCCTAAAATCATGCATGGAGGCAAATTTGGACTTCAGTGATGTAACCAAGGCGCTCTGAGTGGATAGGAGGGCTAATGATGGAAAAAAACAAGCTCCGAGGGGCCCAAAGTAAGGACTAGGTGCCAGGAGACTCAACTTCTAATGCATGGAATGCATGAATGCATGCAAGAATGTGAGACCAAAATGAGATGGTGAGAATATTCCAACAAAAATCCTAGGAAAAGGTACAAGCATGTGGATCCTATGTAAATGTGCAACTGGATTAATCAGAGATAATCTTCACTATATTCTAGACAATGGAAAATGAATTCACCTTTGGACTAATAGAATATTGGGGAAGCTCCCCCTCTCTTCAAATATATACCTTCTTGCTATTATAGATTGGATATTATCCAATGGTTATCGCACTTTATTTGGTATTTTAAACTAGATGGATTGTGAGGTTCGGAAATATTGGAAAAAGTTGGACATCCCATATCATTTACTTCAGGGATATGATCAGTTCCTCTTCTTGCTTGAAGGAAGAGCTCTATCCCATAAAAGTGAAAATGATTCTAGCGGTTGGAGTGTAATAGGGAAGTATACTATAAGGGAAGGGTATAGGAAACTATTAACCAATATATCTCAGCTACCTATTTCTAGAATATGGAAAAGGATATAGAATATGGATAGTGTTAAAAAATTATTGTCTTTTTCTTGGATGTTGGCTCACAAACACATTCTTACAGTAGATAATTTAAGAAAAAGAGGAATAGAATGACTGACATGGTGTCTTTTGTGTATAAACATAGAATAATCTATCAATCATATCTTCCTTGAATGTAATTTTGCTCAATCGGTTTGGGGGATTTTGCTAAGATATTTAAGTGGGAACTTGTGCCTCCCCTCACAAATTATGGATTTCTTTCGTAAATGGAAAGAGAATTTTATGGGATCCCTAAAAAAGAATCCTACTCTCCTCAAAATATGGAATGTACTCCCGAAAAATGTTTTTGGGAGATCTAGTTGCACGTAACAAAGTAATCTTTGAGGCCAAAAAATTGGAACCAAGCAGAACGACCATTGGAGTCAAAAATATCTTTATAGAAATAATGCAAAGAGCATTCTAAATAATGAATCTCTATCAAGTATAGAAGCAAGTTGGATCAAAGAATTTCTTCCCAAGAGTTATCTTCAATCCAAAAGCACATGGAGAAGGTAAACATCCAATGGGGAGATCCACATGGAAAAAACAGAGTTGAAGAATGGATGAAAAAACAATCTTGTTATCCTTTGTTTTTTGATGGAGCGTCTAAGAGAAATACTGGGGTGGCAAAAGTGTTTAATGGATCCTAAATGAAATATAGTGAAATAATTTGCATGGGGATTGGGAATGACGAAAAATAATTAGGTAGAATGGTTGTCCCTATTGCAAAGCATGGAATTTTTTACTCAACTAAATATTTCAACTATCCTCATCTTTGGAGACTCCAACATTGTAATCAAGAAAATACTCAATTCCTTCAACGGAAATCCCCCCAAGTGTGGATGAGCGCAGAAGAGAATTCTCAACCTTCTCATCAATCCAGGCTTAGTTTCCTTTTATCACATCATGTGAGAACATAATTGGTTTGTTGATGATATGTAAAAGCAAGGAACAAAGCTAGATCATGCATGTTAGTCCTTGACTCCTGATTCCTGACTAAGAAAAGGAGTTCTTGTAAAAATAAGCATCGGTGTCATTGGCTTAGGAAAAACCCAAGGAAAGGGACGACATGGTAAATCATGCAAGTAAGAGAGTTAGAAGGGGAGTTATTTGGCACTCCCCTCTAGACATAAGAATTGATGCCTTGTTCCTACGGAGGATAGGTGGAGGCCTACAGATGAGATGTGGAAATGACTTGGAGCAATTGGTCAAATGAACCAATGCAGTCACTGTCAAGCATCTCCCTCGAACGAAGCTAGGCCCATGGACAAAGTTTCAATAATTTAGTGAGTCCGAGGAAAAATTGATAGGAAAGGATAGGATTTACATGATGATCCTCTGCAACCCCTTTTGTTATGTATTTTTGCTCTTTGTTTTGTAAGTAGCTTATTAGGCTCTATAGCACCATGCGATATAAGTAGATGAAAAAACTATTGGGAAATTTTTGTATACAACAAAGAAATATATGGAATGGACTTTGCTAGTCTCGGTTAGAATTTTGATGATGTTTAAACTTCTATAAATGATCGTTATGCTCAACTTTGTAATACAATCTTATTTCAGTTTATATTTAAAAAAAATGTATATTTAATTATATAACACTAGCACAACCACTTAATTTGTGGCAGGTGAACCCCGATAGATATGATAAGAAAGTTTCAATTGTTTAGTTATTGGTAAAAAAACAATACAAATCATAAATAAAAATAAAGAAGTTTAAACATATCCCCACACACCGTTTGTTCTTTCCACAAATTGAAAACCTAAATTAAAACTTTAAAAATTATAACTTTGAAATATTTTGTCTATTTATCAAGTAAAATGGTACAAGCATATATCAAATTTCAACACTGCGTGAGATTTCCCAAAATATAACTTTAGATCTGAATTTGTTATGGAAAAAATTCATTTATTTATCAAGTGAAATGGTAAGCATATATCAAATTTCATTTCACATTTCATCAAATTCTCGGCGTAGACAGGAATCTTTTGACAAATTCTCAAATCGATGGAAATATTGTCTCCAATAAATCAAATAAAAGTTACATGATAGTGAAAAAATAATATTTTTTATTCACACTATTGTCGTTGCCTGCGTAGTCTGGAATGCTTCCATATTCACAATCTTTTCGTAGCTTACACAGTCTAGAATTCTTTCATTTAACATTTTTATCAAAGTCTCCGTGAAGAAAGAATCGATTGAAAACTTGTCCAATGAAAGAAAAATTGTTTCCAATAGGAGATAGGCCACGGTGAATAAAGTCCCAAATGAAAAGAAACGATGTTTGGTTTCCTGCAATCTTTAATAGTTACGGACATACCTTTTAAAGGTACATGAACTTGGAAACCTTAACTAGAAGCATGACGATTGATATTGAAATTGCACTTAACTTTATTAGCTTATTAGAAAATAATTTTAGAACGTGTTTTTATTGTGATTTCTTTTAAAGGTAAAAATTTCAACAAAACAACTGTACATTAATAATTAAAAAAATGATTTATTTTTTTCATCTCTTCGAAAGGTAGTTTACTTATTTTCAAACATTATATCAAGAAAGTTTCATGAAAATGATGTATATGGACAAGTGAATTCAAATACTATATTATTAATGGTATTACATTGATGAAAACAATGGCATATATGGACAAATGACATTACATTGATGAAGATATACATGGACAAAGGACATCCAAATACTACATTATAAGGAACATTCCATGCATTAATATAGTAAGGCATATGGGTAAGTGCTATTGAGTTATGCAGGAAATCGGTAGAGGCCATAAAAGGGTCTTCGTGTATTGTTGGGGAGATTCATTATCCAACATCTTGCTTTGTCCCAAAGAATGAACATAGCAATAATTCCTCCGAATCCGATCCCTGTTCCTATCCCCAATGCAACCAAAGACAATTCTTCATCTACACGGCTCAACCATCCTCTTTTAATGCTCCCATTGTCATTGTCTCCAATCTTTGGATTATCCTTTTGATTGCATGGTGGTAGAGGAAACCCACATAAGCATTTATTTCTTTGAAATGAAGCCTCACTAAAAGTGTTAAATTGTCTCCCTGTTGGGATTGTCCCACAAAGGTTGTTAGATGAAATGTCTAGAATAGCCAACATTGACAATTGAGAGAGTTTTGAAGGAATTGCTCCACTCAATTTATTTTTGGACAAGTCCAGCTGCTCCAAATGAGATAACTTACTAATGCATGTAGGTATTTTCCCTTCCAATTGGTTCCCAGATAAATTCAACAATCGCAAGCCAATCATACTTCCTATGCTTACAGGTATTTCTCCTGTAAGATCATTGCTTGATAAATCAAATATTACATTATCAAAACGGATAAATGAGAGATTATACTCAAATCCTTTTTCATTGATTTCCATTTCATAACCATATGCTCCGTCCCATGCATAACTTGCAAATCCCTTGAGCCTTTCAAGATTATAGGGTATTCTTCCACTGAATCTATTATTGGATAAATCCAACACAAACAACTCAGTGAAATTTGTAATCCATTGAGGAATACTACCATGGAGATTGTTATATCCAATGCTTAAAACCTGCAACTGGCCCAAATTTGCAAGATATGGAAGCTCCCCTATAAATCTATTTTTTCTTACCTCCAGGAACCAAAGATTGGTACAATTGGACAATGATGAAGGTAGAGTCCCATAAAAGTTATTAGAATAAGCAGAGAAAAATGATAAAAAAGTCAAATTGTAGAAAGCCTCAGTGGGAATAGGCCCCTCCAAGTTGTTTTCTGATATATCTAATTCATTAAGTGAAACCAAACCATTAATACTATGAGGAATAGTCCCAGAAAAACTATTATTATATATGAATAGTCGCCTGAGAGCCTTTAGTTGACCTATGCTATTTGGGATTTGCCCAATGAATTTGTTCGATTCCAAAAGTAAATCCTTCAATGAATGAAGCTCTCCTATGGCTTTTGGAATTTCCCCACTGAGATTGTTGTTTAAGAGTTGACGAGTTTCAAGCTTCTTTAAATTGGTGATGGCTACAGGAATAGAACCAGTGAGCATATTATCAATCAAATATAGGTCAACCAATTGACTCAAGTTACCCATGGCTTCAGGAATAGAACCCATAAGCATATTAGAACTCAAATCTAGGGAAACCAATTGACACAAATTAGCGAGAGATATAGGAATGCTACTACGAACCGAAAGATATGACAAACTTAAGTAGTTCAACTTGGTCAAGTTGACAATGTCGTCAAGTATGTTGTCTTCGGCCATGCCTTCAAGCATGTGCATGTTAGTGACTTCTATTCCATCAAGATCTAAGTGAGTCAATCTGGTCAAATTAGCAACGGCTTTAGGGATGCTCCCCGTGAAGTTAAAACCAAGAGATAGATAGGAGAGGGGAAGACTGAATATTTCAAAAGGAATATAACCAGAAATATAAGGGTTATACTTGATCGATAGATGTGTAAGTTTAGACAGATTACCCATCTGACGTGGTATACTGCCGGAGAAATCGTTGAAGTCGAGAACCAAGTACTCTAGTTTCTGCAGCAGGCACAACTCCGCTGGAATAGAACCGTTCATAAAACTGTCTGTCAGGTCCAGATGTGTAAGCTGACTCAGATTACCCATCTGACGTGGTATACTGCCGGAGAATTGGTTGAACCCGAGAACCAAGTACTCTAGTTTCTGCAGCATGCACAACTCCACTGGAATAGAACCGTTGATAAGATTACCTGACAGGTCAAGTAGTTGCAATGCTTTAAGCTGGCCAAAATCCGGTGGAATTCTTCCAGACAAACTATTATGAGAAAGATTCAGGGCGCGCAGACTCTGCAGTAGGCCCAGTTCGACCGGAATGGAACCATTGATATAATTGTAACTGATATCAAGTACTTGCAACACTTTAAGGTGGCCGAACTCAGGTGGAATTCTTCCAGATAAACTATTACCGGAAAGATTGAAGGTGCGCAATAAAGACAGATTGCCAATGGACTGAGAAAGAGTACCTTCCAATGCTGCTTCGAAATGTTCTGATATATGAAGGTCAATGGCGACCACTCTTGTGGTGTGTGGCCTGCACCGAATACCATACCAGGAGCATATACTCTCGGAGTTCTCGGCCGTCCAGTTGGAGAGCTTTCCGAGTGGATCGGATGTGATGCCCTTTCGGAAGGACAAGAGTGCATCCAGATCTCTTTTATGATGGCCGGCGTCCATTGATGATAACACGAAACCACCTTCCTCCAGCATGCGTTGAGAAGTGAATCCAGCGGGCATGAATCCAGGATGATGATGAGAATGCAGGGAATAGGGCTTCCACGTTGAGTGATGGATAGACGTTGCTGCAGGCAGAGAGGTAGCCATGCTGCACAGAAGCAACAGCATCAGCAGATCCATTTCTGGCTCTGGGACTACAAAGTCTTTTATCCGTTGTGTGTTCTTGGCTATGTACAGATACATATATATAGCCGTTCTGTGTAGAAGTCCCGTTGGAGATGCCCAGAGATTTTGTTGACGATTGAATGGTTGGGGCAGACAAATCAAAGGAAAAACCGTGACAACTTCCTCGAAACTTAATTGTGTGGTATCAATTCACTCGGACAACGTTATCCGATTTTGTTGACGATTGAGTGGGTGGAGAGTGGGGCAGACAAATGAAAGGAAATCATGGCGAAACCGTGACAACTTTATTCAAACTTGTCGTTTATTTATAAGATCTTCATAGGCGGTCGTTTATTGGAAATAAAAACATTATTTAACCTTGACAAAAAAGAGGAAAATGGCGGGTGTATAACAATTTGAAAAGCCAAAAGAAATATAGAGACGGGTTAAGATTTACACAATTTAAATGAAAACTTCGGAATAAGTTGATACTTTTATAATATAATGATTCACACAATTTAAATGGTTTTTATTTTTATCCTTGTTAGATTAATATTTTTTTTCTTTTAAACATTAAATTAATGTTAATTTATTTATAAAGTATGTTTTTAAATTTTATTTTAAAAATATAATTATAATAATAAATAATAAATAATTAAAAAAAATTATTTAGTATAAAATTGATGATGCAAATTTAACTGAACTAAATACATAGGAAGACTAAATAATTAGATTAACTTTTCAAATTTTTTCTATTAAAATTTATGAAATTTTTGCTATTAACTCATATATAATATATGATAATAACAATATGATTTTTTTATTATTAAATAATATATGATATATGACAATAACAACTTGGAGGAAATTTCTTCTTACAAATATATCATAATTTATATTCATACAAACTCAAGTGCAACTATAGCATTGAGAAAATTATTAATGGAGGGTGGAAAGCTTATTTTGGTCTTGACTTGAAAATCTTGTCACTTTCATCTTGTACACTTGTGAAGTTTAGGGTTGCACATCAAGATCAATATATATATATATATATATATATATATATATATATATATATATATATTCAGCGAAATTGATGTATGCGGTTCAAGCAATTGAATCATTTTGCGGAGAAAAAGAATGGTGGTAGCATATTGTTTGGAAAACTGCAGGACCATTGAAGGCGGAGATAATTCTTTGGTTAGCTTTGAATAAGACAATGCTAACTTGGGAAAACTTGATGAAAAGAGGCTGGGAAGTCCCAAGTTGGTGTGTGTTGTGTCATTCAAGTTGTGAAACTTCTTTTCACTTATTTGCTTATTTCCCTTATGCAGGGGCTGTATGGAATGCGACCTCAAAATATCTGAGCAACTCAGAATTGTCATTGGAAACCTCTCTTGTTCAATGATGTAGAAACTGGTGGACAAATCCCTTGGTATGAAGCCTTGACGCTTTCCCTTCCCTGTTTATTTATGGAATATGGTGGGCAAGAAATTCAACCATATTTCAAGATCGAAAAATACCAACAGAGATAACATGTGTTATGATTGTGCACTGGACAAGGGAGCATAAAAAATGGATAAACAGAAAAGGATTTGCTTGATAAAATATCCAAGCATTGATAAAAAAATCCGTTGGGCATACTTCAATGGAGCAAGCCAAGGAGATATTCCCTTAGGAGGATCTGGTGCAATTCTTTATATATCAGAGGAGGTGCATATTTTAAATAGGTATGGTATGGGACACAACTCCAATAATAAGGAAGAATTATCTGCACTTTGGTCAGTCCTTAACTCAACTCTGGCTCTGAATATTCTCAATTTACAGATCTTTGGGGACTCAGGAAAGCATGGAACAATTGGAACGTATCTTGGACCAATCAATACTATCTTCTGACTTCCTTAATCATTGGATGGGGAATTTGGATTTCTAAGAATCAAGCTATATTAAACAATAAATCCCCTTCCCTATTTGGAATAGTTTACATGATCAAGAATGATTTCCCCTTGTCATGGGAAAAGAACCTAGAGAGACCAAGGGTGATCCCCCCCTCTTATCATGGACAAATATGCTCCCCTCTATTTCTATGATAGAGTACCACAAGGAAATCCGGGGAACAGTGAGTTAAGGAGCAATATTTTCCTATGCGATCAATCCATATCCTATGGAGAAGGAACTGGGTACAATTCCAACAATTATGCATACCTCACAAGTGTACTCATAATGATCACATTGTTAAGGGAGAACAATATATCACATTTCTTGGTCCTCATAACCTCAAAAGTGGTTGTAGATTGGATCAATAGGGATAACACTTGTTGCCATCTTATACTCGATCACATTTTGCAAAGGATACTATTGTTCTCCTCGAACTTCACCAACATTGTCTACATGTACATTTAACGCGAGCACAACATGTTATCCAACTCCTTAGCAAAAGCAACATGTAATTTATAAGAAGGGACCCTCATCATATAGTACACCGCTCACAACAACCACTGGTCCACTAGGGAGATGAATCTTAGGAAATGTTATTAATACTAGAACCTCTCGGCTAGTTTAATGATGGATTAGTATAGGAATTCAAATGGAAATATAACTGTATATTTTTGTAAAATATGGAATGTAACTAAGTTAGAACACTCCCCACAACTCTACATAAATGCACATACATCCTTTGCTTTTTATGGATGTAAATTTTACCCTTCGCAGCAATAAACTTGTCAAGCTTTTTCTTCAACCTTTTTCTTTGTATATATATATATATATATATATATATATATAAATTAATTATTGATGGATTTTTTTAAATAAAAAAAACAAAAAAAACTTAACGAACTTGTAATGAATATTCTATAACATAAATTTTTATTTTAAATGAGATATGTGATATTTCTTTTTATAAATTAAACAAAAAAGGTGATATACAAATAATTAGAAAAAATATAAATGAATGAAGATATTTTAAACATGGAAATATTTATATATTTTTTTTATTTTTTCTTATTCTTATGATGTTTAATAGACTAAGTACTTCATAAATATAGAATGTTTAATAAAATGTGTGATGTTTGCTAGCGGATTGGTAAACCTTCAGGAAGAGATGAGTTAACCTTATTTCAGTAACTGCACTAGATCCATTTGATAAATAGGCTATTGAGTTAACCGAATCAACTGAGACCACTTGAAAGAAGGGAATATTTGCAATTGGATCCTAGAACAAGGGTGCATCGTATGAAATATTATTATGTTTTACCAAGACCCACTGATTTCGACCAATTGATCCTTGATTTCTCCTGACTGTCTGGGGGAGATTGTTAACATAAATAAGAGGTTTGGCCTAGTCCACTCAAAACAACTGGGTGAATAATTTCATTTTTCTTTCTCTACAATTTCCTTGTGACTTTCCAACTCTTTCACCATCACCAACTTTCCATTAAATTATTGAAAAAATATCCATCTATTCCTTGGCCTCTATTCCCCCAATCCACTTGAGTCATGTCAGTGAATACAACCATTTCTCTTTCTCTATAATTTCCTCACAACTTTTCAACACTAACACCATTGGTAGTTTTCCATAAAATTATTGAAAAAATCCCCACTATTGCTTTGCCTCTATGTGCTTAGTGCACTCAAGTCATTTGGTTGAATATGACCATATCACTTTGTCTATAATTGCCCCATAACTTTCCAACTCTATTCCCATTACCAAGCTTCTATGAAATTATTGAAAATTGCTCAACCTATTTCTTGGCCTCAATGCCCCCAATCCACTTGAGTTAGTAGGGTGAATATAACGATTTGTCTTTCTCTATAATTGCCTCACAACATCACATCTCTATGCCATTGCCAAATTTTACATAAAGATTATTGAAAAAATCCCCACCTATTTCTTAGCATATATGCCCCTAATCTACTTAAAATAATTGAGTGAATACGACCATTTCTCTTTCTCTACAATTGCCTCACAACTTCTCAACTCTATCACCATCATCAAATTTCCATAAAATTATTGAAAAAAATCCTCTCCTATTTGTTAGCCTTTGTCTTGATGTTCCCAATCCACATGAATACAATATTGTCCTCTTGAGTCTTAATTAAATGAATTAAGACGGTGCTCTCTCTCCAACTCACGGGTTTTCAAAGACGGTGGAGTGACAATATGGTGATTTGCTAGTAATTCCAATCCGTAGAAGTCAGCCTTCAAGATATGAAATGTGAGGACCGTGATGCTCTTTGAAATATGTGTATTCTAACCCATACAATGATGCTCGCTCTTGGATACATGCAATGATTCCTCATTTTGAAAGACGTGGCAATAGATTTTATCGTTATCTAGTCAATTCTTCCACATTTCTTGGCCACTATGTGAGAGCAATGCCAAGTAAATAAAGCCAATGCATTATGCACCTTTACGAACCATTATTTGTCTAGTAAATAAATAAATTCTTCCGGATTTCTTGGCCTTTATGCGACAACAAAGTCAAGTAAATAAAGACAATTCACGAACGAACCATTATTTTAGTCAAGTCAATGCCGCAACTCACAGGGTTTAAACTTCAAAGGACGTTAGAATCTGATGACACTGCGATTTTATTTACATGGAAGAAATTTTCATCCAATATATTGCCTTCCAAATCCATCACCGTCTTTCATTTTCTCCACCCTCATTACCTTACAGATTCCCAAATCCATCACCATCTTGTGTGTCTCTCGCCAGTTGTATATGACGGTGATAGCGTTGAAATTTGATAATACGACGACTTAGCTATTCCGTATCGCTGTTGCCCTTCATTTTTCTAACTCACCCGTCATTATGAGACGTCTTATCTTTATATATTATCGTAAAATCACTGGGAATTAAGCTGGATATCATTACTAATTACTATTAACAAGGAGAAGCTGCTATGAAGCGAGTCCCTGCCCTTGTCAAAAGAGGAAATTAAACAAAACAGTTATTCTTTTATAGGTTGCCATTTGCATAAATACTCCGTGCTTTAGCTTCTGGTTTAAATGCGATTCTGGGTATACTTTAGCTATGTCAGTTAGAACCAGGGTTAGAATTTAACGGGCAAAAAGTCCAATATAGTTAAATTAATTTTCAAACGTCTCCATTAACGGACAACTATTAAACCAATACTTTATTTTTGACGATTGATAAATTTCTGAAAACATCATTAATTATAATTTATTTTCATATGGTAGGGAGACCGGGGATAGGCTTTCGAACTTGGACGTTAAGCGTCCCGTAATGGAGGAAGACTGCACTTAATGTAGGAAGACTGTTGTTTGCACAAATACAATTATGCCCCGTGGTTGATTGGATTTCAATATTACTTTAAAACTAATTTTTATTTACTTTAGTTTCAAATTGAGTAAACTAATTGTAATAATAAAATTGAATAAAATTGACTAATTTAATTTTATTGGAATTTAATTTAATTTTATGAAATTTAAAGCGTTAAACTTAATCTAATTCATTAATTGGTAGACATTCTGTTATAGATTTTGTCAAATATTTTGTGCTTTGGATTAATAGTAATATTGTCAAATATTTTGGGTTTTAATCTAATTTATTAATTGGTAGACATTCTGTTATAGATTTTGTCAAATATTTTGTGCTTTAGATTAATAGTAATATTGTCAAATATTTAATTTATTAATTGGTAGACATTCTGTTATAGATTTTGTCAAATATTTTGTGCTTTAGATTAATAGTAATATTGTCAAATATTTTGGGTTTGGGCTTTGGGCTTTAGATTAGATTAATAGTAACATGTGTAAAATATTTTGGATTGATAATATGTGTGAAATTTTTATATTGCTTTAAATATAATATTATTAATTTTTTTTTAATAAGAAATTGATTTTATTAGAAAAAAATTTAGTATTTGGTTTTAATTTTTGTAACCATTTAAATTTTGACTTAAAAAAGGAAAATGTGATACTATAAAAAGTATTACGAATTGTTAAAATTTATGGTTTAATCCAATTTAAAATGTTAAAACATGCTTTCTATATATGCATCCCTTTTCATTATCGTGTTTATAAAGAAACTTAAACATGTGTAATAGGACATAAAGTGTTTTAGAGTGGTTAAGAGCACAATTCCCATAAGCATTTTACCAAGTACCTAGAAACAATCCTCTAGTGTAGTGTAAAGAACTTTGTTGCCAATGCCAATGTCCCTATAGAACACCCATATTTTGGAGATAGTGTTAAGTAGCATAGCCAAACTCTTTATCAATTTTATTCATAACAAGAAAACAATGCATAGAAGACCATCCATTTATTTTGGCGTACATTAATCAATACAAATCATAACTAGAAGACCATCCATTTATTTTGGCTTAGGTTAATTCATATAAGTCATAACTTGAACGTGACGTGAGAAGTAAGTATGTAGTTCAAATTGATAAACATTTCTACATTTAAATCATATTTAGTTGTCTAAATTTAAGCCAAAATGGCCATTTTTTGGTAATATATTATAGATTCCCTTCTTGTTGGAGCATATGTGTATCCTTTCTTTTGTAGAAAAGGAGGTTTTGGTGACCACTCTGTGGCATCTAGGTATGAAACTTTGGAAGCACATGCATATTGATTTTTAATGTAATATATGATGCATTTTCAACCAAAAAAAGGAAATTATTTAAGCTTACTATTTTCTTTATTTACTCTCTTTGTTCATGCAAATCATGATCTTTATTTTGTGTTATTGCTTTTAGCTGGAAAATTGTATTATATAGTGTAAGTAGGATTGAACACAACTAAAAATTTAAATATTACACTTAGCTAATTTAAAATCAGTTAAACATAATTTGTGTACCCTAATTTATGTAGGAGCATCGAGGTCTAGGCAGAACAGTCGAAGTTGATCGACATGAAAAGTCAACCGGGGGAATTGCCAATAACCACTGGTGCTAAGGAAGATTTCCTGTCGAAGTGAAGTAGTCGAGAAGAAGCTATCGAGGTGCAGTCAAATGAAGAAGGAGAAGGTCGAAGGTCAACAAGTTAGATGTCGACAGACAACATGTTTGCAGCGAAAGAGGTTGAGGGTCGATAGGTTGTCGAAAAGCGACACCGACGAGTTAGCAGCGGAAGCGAGGCGTGGAGGACTTGAAGCTGTAGGGTGAGGTAAAGCCGACAAGACAAGTAAGGTCGAATGGTGACAAGTGTAGTATGTTCAAGGTGTCGGGCGGAAAACTGTCACGGAGTCTGATTTTTTTAGAAGTCAAAGCGAATTACTTAGTAGCCGTTGGAGGTTGTTGAGGAAGTGATGAGCAGTTATGAAGGTGGTTGGGATCATGACAGATGTCACCATGGGTAGAGGTTGTGTAGCACGATAGAGGGTGTTGACAACTGCAAGGTCTGCAGGATCTGGAGGATTCGGTGGATAGAGAGGTAGACTGTCTCGGGGAATGGAGTAGACCTCGGGAAGAGCAACAGTAGGGTAGAAGAATAGTGCGGAGGCACATAACAAGGAGATCGCTCATCATAGGATTAGAGATTCGATGCATAGCTTATTGTCCAGCAGAGAACCAGGAGAGGGAGAAGATCGAACATAGAGAAAACACACCATTTTACTTCTATATATTGTATCAGGCTGAGGCCGACTAGTTTAGTTGTTTTTCAATTCGCATTGTAACCATTGTAATTTGATTGAAGTAATAGAAGCCAGCTTTTGGAATCTTGTTTACATCTAGTCTGTGTGAACATTGTGTGTTGTTTGTTATTTTTAAGCAAGAGGGTCTGACCGACTTGCCTTACGCCAATTTGGTATCAAAGCAGGTTCAACCTGCATGTGCGTGAACAACTCTAGCTGAGGTTGGGTAGAGTTGTTCACAATGGTGAAAGTAGTGTTGCGATTGGATAAGTGAGAGTTTCAGCTGAGGTTGAAAATGGCTCAAAGAGGTGTTAATGTCTGAAGAGTTGGACAGAGAGCGCAAGGTGCAACAGTCACAGTTGATCGTGAAATGTTCGATGAGTGCATGCGAACAATGTAAAACTTGACAAGTGAAGTCATAGCGATCAAAGAGATCCAAATGAATGGTTGTATTCCTGATGCGCTAGACCACAACGACGAGGAAGTCGAGGAAGTGGAAGCATGAGAAGAAGCTTAGTAAGAACTAGAAGACAAATTGATCAAGCTATTGTCAGAGATGATGGGTAGAACAAAGATGGATGCACCTACCTATTCAGTAATTCTGGATGCAGAAGACTTGATAGACTGGTTTAGAGAGATGGATAAATACTTCGACATAGAGCAGATAGAGGATCCTAAACAGGTTAAAACTGCATGTCTGAGGTTGAAGGGTCATGCCTCATTGTGGTTGGACAATGTAAAGGCTAACAAATTCAAGAAAGGTAAGGAGAAAATCAAGTCTTGGGACATGATGGTTGGCAAGCTAAAAGGGAAGTTCTTGTCGAGCGACTATGTGATTTACTTGTACAGGAAGTTACAGAACTTTCAACAAAAAGATATGACCATGAAGGAATACACGGGAGTTCTATAAATTTTTTATTCGCTCGGGTCAAACCGATGAAGGCGAAGAAGCTGTCACGAGATATGTAAATTGCTTGAAGTATGCCATACAGGATGAGTTGAGACTATCTAGGTTCAGAGAGGTCGATGAAGCCTACCAGTTATCTCTGAAGGAATAAGATAAACTATCGAGGAAAGCCGCATCGACCAAAGGAAGGATGACTGGCCGAGGTGCGAATACAGTTTTCGTGAAAGGCCAAAGTAATGGAATCAGGAGAGAAGTCATCGAAGATAATTGACATGCTGAAGGGAAAGTGACCAGAGAAAAAACGCAAGGAAACCGACGGGATGGTCGGGTTGCTTATGGTCAAACTGGTCCAATGGAAAAGAAAGGAGCTAACAAACCAGCCATAGTCTGTTATAAGTGTCAAGGCTTGGGACACAAGTCCTATGAATTCCTAGAGAATCTACACGTGGTGGATGAGTCAAAACCCAGATGTAGAAGAGATGAGCAAGTCAACGAGAGGACAGAATCGACATCCGATAGCAGTGAAGAGGGAAGAGGACGAGGTCGAAACATGACAGCCAGGAGAACATTGGTTCAAGATGACTGCCGCAACAAGAAAGAGACAGTAGAACAAAAGGATATCTTTTGGACTAGAGTGTTGATCGACAAATGGTATTGCAAGACCATAGTTGATGGTGGTAGTACGGAGAATCTTGTGTCGACAGAAGTTATCGACAAGTTGGGTTTGAGATGTCGGGAACACCCAAATCCATACAAGATATCTTGGTTAATGAAGGGTCACCATGTGAAGGTAACCAGATAGTTCCTGATAAGCTTGAGGATAGCGTATTGTGCGACATAATCCCAATGAACACATGTCATCTATTCTTAGGGAGACCATGGAAATACGATCAGAAGATGATCTATGATGATCGAGCCAACACAGTCATAGTGTGGAAAAATAACACGTGGAGGATACTAAAGTTGAAGTTGGAGGACCAAGCCGACTGCAAGCCATGCGAGAGAAACTATTGGGAAAAGCGAGTGCTGATGTGTTCAGCAAGGAATTCCTTGCAGAGGAGGAGAAACAGTCAGGATGTTTCGCCATCATTCCGAATGGACCATGTGTCGAGAGGTTGACAATGGAGAGAATTCCAGTGGAATTCAGAGAGATGCTTAAAGCATTTCTGAGCATAGTAGTTGATGAGACACCGATAGGATTGCCACCGACGAGAAGGATATCCCATCATATCAACTTGATTCCAGGATCAAGTTTTCCAAACAAGGAACCGCATAGAATGACTCTGACAGAGGGTCAGGAAGGTCGGGCAATTGCATTCTTCAGTGGGAAGTTGGATGATGCGAAGCGAAAATATTCGGTCTATTACTAGGAGTTCTATGCTATTGTCCAAGCATTGAAGAAGTGGAGGCATTATTTGTTTCCTAAGGAATTTGTGTTATACATAGATCACCAATCACTAAGGTACTTGAACACTCATTCGAAGTTGAATCAACAGCACATGAAGTGGGTTGAATTCATGCAGGGATATACCTTTGTGTTGCGACATAAATCGGGAAAGTCGAACAAGGTTGCCGATGTTTTGATTCAAAGAGTTGCATTGCAAAACACAATGGCAGTTCAGGCAACAGGAGTATATTCGGTGAAGACAGAGTATGAGACCGACGAAGATTTTGAGAAAGCATGAAAGAGGAGTCGAGAACCATGGAGTGTCCACGTAACGCCATTCTTGGATTATTTCATTCAAGAGGGATACCTATTTAAGGGACAACAGTTGTGTATTCCTAGAGGATCCGTAAGAGAGAACCTAATCCAAGAACTGCATAGTGGTGTATTAGCAGGTCATTTTGGCATCAACAAGACCAAGGCATTGGTCGAAGAGAAGTATTATTGGCCAGGAATGATGACAGAGGTTGGAAAGTTTGTACAACAGTATCGAACTTGCCAGTTGGGAAAGGGAAGAAGTCAGAATACGAGGTTATATACACCATTACCAGTACCGGATACCCCATGGGAGCACCTGAGCATGGATTCTGTGCTAGGATTACCGAAGACGCAACAAGGTAACAACTCAATCTATGTTGTAGTTGACAGATTTTCGAAGATGGCACACTTTATTCCATGTCGGAAGACAAGTGACGCCACAAGCAGTGTTGTACTATTCTTCAAAGAGATAGTCAGATTGCATGGGTTTTCGAAGAGTATAACGCCAGAAAGGGATACCAATTTTATGGGTCATTTCTGGAGAACCCTATGGAAGAAACTGGACATGAGGTTGAATTTTAGCTCGGCATATCATCCACAGACAGATGGATAGAACGGGGTGGTGAACAAAAGTTTGGGAAACCTTTTGAGGTGTTTGACGATTGACAAACCAAAGCAGTGGGAGAACGTGTTGGCGCAAGCAGAGTTTGTGTATAACAATTTTGTGAATAGGTCGACAGGTATGAGCCCATTCCAGATTGTTCAAGGACAAATCCCACATGGAGTGGTGGATTTGTTCAGGATACTGACAAAATTCAAGAAGTGTGTGAATGCAGAAACATTCATAGTGCATATGAAATAAGTGCATGAAGATGTTTAGAAATGCATTGAAAAGAACAAAGCAACATACAATTTGAGAGCCGATAGGAAGAAGAGGCTATAGTCGTTCAACGAAGGAGACTTATTCTATGCACACTTGCGAAAGGAGATATTCCTGACAGGAACATATAACAAGCTGATGCTGAAGAAGATTGGAGCATGTAAGATTCTGAAGAATATTTCGGACAACACTTATGTGTTGGAGCTTCCGAAAGACTTGGGCATTTCACCTATGTTCAATGTCTCAAATTTTGAGAAGTTTGAATCAATTTCAACCAGAAGTAGCGCAAAAGTGTCAAACATTGACTAGACAGTGCAGATTCTAGGTCGACACGACAAGGAGAAAATCATCCAAGTGTTAGAGGAATGTGAAGTCAGGCCCATGGGAAGTTCGCGAAAGAAAGAATACTTACTGTGATGGAAGAATCATGAGTTGCAGGAGGCGACATGGATTTCTGAAGAGGAATTCAGGAGACTAACGAAGCAGTCAAGTTCTTTTTCACATAGGGAGTCTGATGTAGGAGCATCAGGGCCTAGGTAGAGCAGTTGAAGTTGATCGACATGAGAAGTCGAACAGGGGAATTTTCGACGACCACTGGTGCGAAGGAAGACTGGCTTTCGAAGCCAAGTAGTCAAACAGAAGCTGTCAAGGTGTGGTCGACAGAATAAGGAGAAGGTCAGAGGTCGATAAGTCAGATGTCAATAGATGACATGTTTGCAGCGAAAGAGGTCAGGGGTCGACAGGTTGTCAAACAATGACACCGACGAATTAGCGACGGAAGCCAAGCATGGAGTACAGGGCAGACTGGCAGCCGTAGGGAAAGGTAAAGCCAACAAGACAAGTAAGGTCGAAAGGTGATGAAGTGCATTATGGTCGAGGCGTGGGGCCGACAACTATCACATAGTCTGATTTTTTCAGAAGTCAAAGAAGAGTACTTAGTAGCCGTTCAAGGTTGTTGAGGAAGTTATGAGTAGTTATGAAGGTGGTTGGGAGCATGACATATTTCACCATGGGAAGAGGTTGTGCAGCATGGCAGAGGGTTCTGACAACTGCAAGGTCTATAGGATCTGGAGGATTCAGTAGACAGAGAGGTAGAATTTCTTAGGGAACAGAGTAGACCTCGAGAAGAGAAGAAGCATGGTAGAAGAGTAGTGTGGAGGCACATAACAAGGGATCGCTCATCATAGTATCAGATATACGATCCATAGCTCATTGATCAGCAGAGAACCAAGAGAGGGAGAAGATCGCACACAGAGAAAACACACCATTTTGCTTCTGTATAGTGTATCAACCTAAGGCCGACTAGTTTAGTTGTTTTGCAATTTGCATTGTAAACATTGTAATTTGATTGAAGTAATAGAAGCCAACTTTTGGCATCCTGTTTACAACCAGTCTGTGTGAATTGTTTTTGCTAGAAATTGTCCCTAGACTACAAAGGGTACAATCTAGAACAATCTCAATAAATCTAAAGGAATTTTTTTTTTTTTTTGTAATTTCTGTTTGAAGGAATTGTTCACAAGAAGGGGGGTCATTAAATATGGAACATATACATGCACTAAATCATGAATAAATCTTGAAAAATTGAGATATAGATATAAAACATATGTATAAACCATGATCATTCATCCAATCAAGAAAACTATTTTTTTCCACAAGTTCATAAGCATTCACAAGATAAACACCTTTATCCAGAAATGAAATTATCAACCAGGTGATTAAAAAAATCATAAACATAAACCAACAATAAGAGTCCATAAATGGATTATATAATATATTCAGATCAATCCTCAGTCTTCAAAACACTTACATGAGAGTATTCAGTATATGTCTAAGTGTAAACAACATCATCAGTCCTAAACCCCTTCTCCCGAACAAAAAACCAACCTCCACAATGTATCTTGTTCTTTCTTTTATAATTACAAAATGAAGTAGTTTCCTCAACCACTTCTTTAGGTCAGGTTTCAAAACTATTCAACAGTTACATTTAGTAGTTATCAAATCCAGAATTCTAGGGTCGAATATGCCCAAAATAGCAAAATCTGGTGAATTTCTGAAAAATGGGTCTAAAAAAACCCTCCATATCTCTCGATCCAAGACACTTGTGCAAAACCTGAGAGAGGTTTTTTTGAATGAGTCCATTATGAAAAAACAGCTCTCTTGGTTTTTAAAAATTGTTCTCCAATTGATCGAAATATCCACCGCAAGATGATGACTAAAACAAGAAAATATTAAATGTTTTTTTAAACCTTGAAAAATAAGCCGTAAAGATCAATTCGAATATTTGCAACCATGACACCTATTGCAAAAATGAGAGAGTTTTTTGTGAATGAGTCCATGATGAACAAAAACCTCTCTTGGTTTTTAAAAATTCTCTTCCATCTCCTCGTAATTTACGCTCAATGATCATGACTAAAAAAGTAAAAACAAACCATGACCATACATCTTTCATCAGCTTTATGCATTTTGTTGTGATAGATGGCATTCTGTCTGTTGGTCCCCTTCCAAGTATTATAGCATGAAGCCTCAACAATGTTCACACTTTCAATATCATTTGCAAAATCTTGTCTTAGTATCCTCTGAACCATGTCCGTGGCTTCGCCTGTCTTCAGCTCCTTCATTGATGAATCATCATGAACTTAACAATTGTTATGATATAAAAAACATCTCCCTCGAGGTCTTCGATCATTATAAAAAAGAATGTGCGAACACTTACTATGAATTAACCATGATCTTCGATTATTTTGGATTCCAACAGCGCTTATGCATATGCAATATGGTAACTATGTTGCGGGAATGTTTTTATATGAAAATTCTTGCAAACTCTCAACATAGGATTTAAGTTTTCAACATAGGAATTAGGTCAAATATTAATAAGTGTTTGAATACTTACAAAGAAATGAAATATTTAATAAGCCAACACCTATAACATGAAATAAGAGTGGGATAAAATAATAAATCAATGCTCATGTAATAATAAAAAATAAAAAACCCAAGATAACTTAAGATAAAAACAAAAGATAAAAAGCAATAAGAAATGAAAAAATAAGAAAAGACCAAAAAGGGACTAGGTACAATTCTAGTCCTAACATCTAGCTCCGGTTGGGGGATGGAATCATCCTTGTGAGGTTTCAAGATCATGTAGACCTTGTGCCTTATTCATTGGGTGATGGATTCAGCTGTACAACCAACCTCTGCAAACTTTCAAAATCAGCCACTTATTCAAGAAAACTAACTAATGCACTTGTTGCAAATTGAGGGAAAGAAAATACTTTGAAGGAGAGCTTATTTCCTATTCTACCCTACTCTAACCATCTCTCCAATACACTCAAGTAAATGCAAACTTCCATCGTAACCATTCAAGCAACTTGATAACTAAAATGATCTCATCTCTGCCACTGATCAATAGAGAACGACATAAATACAACAACAACAATATAAACTCCTTGAGAAAATCATACTCACTCAGAAGTTCCGATGATATGATGTAATCTAAAATATTCAGAGAATCTGAGAGATATGAGTCCAATAAAACTGCTACTGGATCCTTGTAACCATGTTCGGAGACATGTAGATTCAGGAAAGATAACTGCCCATGCATAGATTCCCATTTATTCAAAAAGAAATGAGTTGCTTGTTCTTTCGAGGTCAACTCTTGATCATCAGGAATGACAATTTCCTCTTCATATAAATGATCATATGATAAATGTATAGCAAGACTTAAATAATTCTGACTATGATTGGAAACTTCTTGTTGTTCATGAGCATGCAAATTTTCAAGATAAGGCTGATCTTGAATCCTTTTGCAAGGTCGGATGTTCTCAACTTTCAATGATCCGTTTGTGATGCCAATATATTCCTTATGTAGATCTAAAAATGAAAAAGTAATAGGCTATAAATTGTCTTCATTGTTTTTGAGGTCTTCAATTAAAATATGCTTTGGGAAAAAATTTCCAATGTCTATTTCAAATCCTGTGTTATGACATTCATCTACTAGCTTTCTTGCATCAGTTCCCATGCATGTAGAATTTGAGACTATAAAATTATGAAAGTCATCGAAAGTAAAAAATGGTAGCTGATTTTTAATATGAACAACAAGACATTGAGGAGCAACAATTTTCTCTGAGACAAAAATATTATCCTCCTCTGCATACTCTTTCTCATGATAATCATCAGTTTTAAGAATAGAAAACTCTGATCGATAAACTTCAAAATATGATAAAGAAATAAAATTTGAAGGAGATGAATTAGTATATTGAAGAAAATGAAAATTTGGATCATATTTTTCTATTTCATATTCTTCCTTGGATTCCTCTGCATTCAAACCTGTTTTTTGTTGTCCATATACTTGTTCTTGTTTCAAATCTTCATTTCTACTTTGATCTACAAGCTTTACACAAGCTCGTAGGTTATCTTCAACCTCTCTAGCATTTGAGAACATCTGTTGCAAGGATGATGACTTCCTCTCTCTGATATGAAGGACTAAATCTGATTGTTGATGAGCTACTGCATAATATATCATAGCAACTTTTTCTGAAGGTTTGATATCGCTGGGCATGCTGAGATAAAAACTATAAAACCTTCGATTGAACTTAGTAATATGTTCATCCTCTTCCCTTTTCATGGTAAAGAACTCAGAAAGATATTGCTCCAAATATTTGTTCTCACCCCAATACCTCAAAAAGACATCATGTAACTCTTCCCACAATCCAATTGAAACAGCTTTTAAACTTTGAAACCAAAACCCGGCATCTCCAACTAAAGATTTCGGAAATAACCTCATGACAACATCCTCATGCATGATTTCGAAACTATCAATGAAATTATGAAAAGATCCCAAATGCTTCTCTGCTACGATATGGTCTTCTCCGGTAAACCGAGGAAGATACTCAATAAAGTAGGAAAGGTAAGTATGTAAGTGAGATGGCAGCCTAAGAGGTTTAAACATCTTTTGTATGACTCTAGACTAAAAATTTGTGGGTTGAAAATGAGGCTCAACAAACTGATTACAAGGGTCTACAGTAATGGTAATAGGTGATAAGACTTTAAAAGGAGATAAATTAGTTTCATCCTCCTCACGGTTACAAGGTTGATCAGTTTTGGGAAGGACTTGAATACATACATCGTTCTTCTCAATCGATTGAAGTAAAAGGACATGCTCAACATCTACAATGCAAGAGGAATACAGTTTTTTTTCTTCGAAAGAGGGATATGTAACTGAAGGTTTATGATCATCAGAATAGACAAAACAAAGAATGATTCTTTTGGCATTAAATGGGAAAGATAGGAAAGAGATGATGAATAAGAACAAGAGTTCATGGAATAAACTAGCAAGATGATACCTGGTCTTTCCATTTGGTTTCTTCATTCCTATGTCAGCAAAATTCTCCTTTCATTTCTCTGTCGGCAAAATTCTCCTTCCAATGGATTATTTAATCGTGGAGTCACCAGGAAGATTATTGAAATATATCTCTATGTCCTTCTCTTGTCTGCCATCAAGAGTTAGATTTGTGTGGTTATGGTTCTTCCCGGGGAAGATAATCTTCACTTCCGTCCCTGGAAAAAGCGCCAGAGATGTTTGTGCTAGAAATTGTCCCTAGACTACAAAGGGTACAAGCTAGAACAATCTCAAGAAATCTAAAGGAAACTGAATTTATTATTGTAATTTCTGTTTGAAGGAATCATTCACAAGAAGGGGGGTCATTATTATGGAACATATATATGCACTAAATCATAAATAAATCCTGAAAAGCTGAGATATAGATATAAAACATAGATATAAACCATGAACATTCATCCAATCAAGAAAACTAGTTTTGTCCACAAGTTCATAAGCATTCACAAGATAAAGACGTTTATCCAGAAATGAAATTATCAACCAGGTGATTAAACAAATCATAAACATAAACCATCAATAAGAGTCAATAAATGGTTTATATAATATATTCAGATCAATACTCAGTCTTCAAAACACTTACATGAGAGTATCCGGTACATGTCTAAGTGTAAACAACATCATCAGTTCTAAAGTCCTTCTCCTGAACAAAAAACCAACCTCCACAATGTATCTTGTTATTTCTTTTATTAATACAAAATTAAGTAGTTTTCTCAACCACTTCTTTAGGTCATGTTTCAAAACTATTCAACAATAACATTCAGTAGTTATCAAATCCAGAATTCTAGGGTCGAATATGCCCAAAATAGCAAAATCTGGTGAATTTTTGAAAAATGGGTCTAAAAAGACAATCCATATCTCTCGATCCAAGACACCTGTGAGAAAACTGAGAGATATTTTTGTGAATGAGACCATGATGAACAAAAAATTCTCTTGGTTTTTAAAAATTGTTCTCCAATGGATTGGAATATGCACCGCAAGATGATGACTAAAACAGGAAAATATTAAATGTTTTTTTAAACCTTGAAAAATAGGCTGTAAAGATCAATTCGAATCTTTCCAACCATGACACCTGTTGCAAAATTGAGAGGGGTTTTTGTGAATGAGTCCATGATGAACAAAAAAATCTCTTGGTTTTTAAAAATTCTCTTCCATCTCCTCGTAATCTGCGCTCAATGATCATGACTAAAATAGTAAAAAACAGACCATGACCATGCATCTTTCATCATGCATTTTGTTGTGATAGATGGCACTCTGTCTGTAAGTCCCCTTCCAAGGATTATAGCATGAAGCCTCAACAATGTTCAAACTTTTAATATCATTTGAAAAATCCCTTCTTAGTATCCTCTGAACCATGTGCGTGGCTTCCCCTGTCTTCAGCTCCTTCGTTGATGAATCATCATGAACTTGACACACGTTATGATATAACAAACAACTCCCTCGAGGTCTTTGATCATCATAAAAAAGAATGTGCCAACACTTACTATGAATTAACCATGATCTTCTATCATTTCGGATTCTAGCAACGCTTATGCATATGCAATATGGTAACTATGCTGCGGGAATGTTTTTATATGAGAATTCTTGCAAACTCTCAACATAGGAGTTAAGTTTTCAACATATGAATTAGGCCAAATATTAATAAGTGTTTGAATACTTACAAAGAAATGAAATATTTAATAAGCCAACACCTATAACATGAAATAAGTGTGGGATAAAATAATAAATCAATGCTCATGTAATAATAAAAAATAAAAAACCCAAGATCACTTAAGATAAAAACAAAAGATAAAAAGCAATAAGAAATGAAAAATTAAGAAAAGACCAAAAAGGGACTAGGTACAATTCCAGTCCTAACATGAACATTGTGTGTCGTGTGTTATTGTTAAGCAAGAGGGTCTGACCGACCTGCCTTGTGCCACTAATTCATATATCCTTTAATTTGGAATGACTTCTCAGGACATCTACATATCCCTAATCAACATTGTCATCAACGTTGTAAGTTGCATCTCATTATATCTTTCCACACATCATTTAGCTAGAATATTGCACGTTCAAGGGTATGCTGATTTCATTCCAACCTATCTCTTCTCCTTTCAATAGTTTTTCAAGAATCCCTTGAAAATAGTCACCAGAGGGAGCATCTTCACAAGATAAAAAAATAAATATAGAAAGTTCATGTCGTATAAATAGATACACAGATAGGGAAACACAAGGTTGACATGGACTTTCCATGGAAGATTATAAAAGTCAATTTTTTTTTTTTCCTGAATGGGTAACGTATAAATTAATGGTTGGTTTTCTGAGTGTAATTTATTGCTCAAACACTGTTATAGCTTGAAATGACACCTATCCGTCCATGACGACACTTGCTTCCCTTGGTCACATGACGACACTTCTTGAGATCAAGTTCAGTCACATAACAGGACATTTGTGGATGGAGGAGTCATTTGGGACACTAAAAATGGTTGAAATTAGCTCATTCTTGACCCATTTGATGTACATGACCCTTAGAAACATTTTTCCAGACCAAACCATCTCCTGAAAATGATCAGAAAAGCCTGTTTTTGGCCATTTTTCAATATGAGCGCGACTCTACTGTTGAAATAGTAGCGTGTGTACACGACTTTACCTCATTCAAAGTAGCGCCCATTGCCATGTGTATGCGACTTTGTCTATTATAGAGTAGAGTACACTCCTGTTTTGGTCAAAATCTCAAAATTCGAGTAAGTTAAGTTGGTTGGGAAACCTCTTGAGTGGTTATAACTTCTTTTACTATCCTTCAATAACTATATAAGGAGGGTAGAAGGGTCATGTGAGAGGACCAAGCCCAATTACAAAGTTATGCTGGAGGAATGGAGACCCTCATCCCCCTCTCTTGTGCTTCAGTTTTGGTAAACCCTAGTACAATTGCTTAGAGGCTGGGATCCTTGGAGAACGGAAGCAGGAGACCTTGAATATAGGTTTCGTGAAGTGCCAAGCTTGAAGGAAGGTATAATTGTATGTACTTGCTTTCATTCATTAATAAAGATCAGACGTTCTTCTCTTTCCAAATATGACCTATTAATGTGTCATAGATTTGATTACTGTTTGATTATAGTTTGATGTCTCTTTATATTATGGATATCAGTCTTATATATGTAGTCAAATGTGTTTGAGAAAGGTATCAAGTTGTTTTGCAGGTCTGGGCATTGCGACAGTGAATACCATTGAAGAGCGAGGGAGGCAAAGCTAGGATCAACCTTCTGAATAAGGTGCCTACATCTCTAAACCCTAATCTCTTCATTTATTTTTTGTACTTGTAGAATGATTTTAAGTCTATCTTTATCACTGTAAGTTGGTAGTTTCTCCCCTGAACTATAGGTCCATTTTCCCCACAACAGAATGGCGACTCCGCTGGGGAAAGCCTAACTGCTTAGGGGTATCCAAGGTAATTTCTCTAGTTTTGTTTGAAGGTCTTTGTTCATTTTCTTGATTAGGATTAGTTAGTAGGCTCTGTTTGACCCTCCCTGGCTCTTATAGACCCTTCCCATCCCTTGCAAACCCTTGTGGACCCAGGTGTGGTGGTTTTAACCCCATTTTTCAAACTTTTTCTACCTGTACGCTATTGTTTGTACTACACAGTAGCGCCCATATGCCACTCTTCTTCTACATAGTAGCGCCCATTCTGCTATGGGCGCTAGTTTCCTTCATACACAGTAGCGCTCAAAATCTGGGTTTGATTTTTTTTGAGTTTTTGGGTTGTGGACCCAAATCTGGGGGGTGTGGCTGCATTTTTTGGGGTCCCTGATGACCCTAGGTCTGAGTTAAACCACTGTAAGTGGTCTCCCATCCTTGTACTGATCCTACATTCATGATTTGAACCTCTTTTGATCAATTTGGGCTTGTTTGGAAAGTTTTGGGGTTTGTTGACCCAAGTCGGGGGATTGTGGACCTGTTTGGTGTTTTGTACCCTGATTTGTGTCTGACTGAACCTGCCTACCCCATTTCCATTGGATTCAAAATCTCTTGAGTCTTCTTGACCCTGTTTGTATCTATTTGAGTGAAATTTCTCTTTTAGGTTGGTTTCTTATCCTCCCTTATGCTTTTAGTTTTTCTTTTGTAGTGAAATCTCAAGTGTTTTGGCTGTTGTTCAAGACCTTGTTTGCATTGTTTATGTGCAGACCTGACTTTACCAAACCATTCTTCTTCGTAGGTCATTTGCTTCGTTTGGGTCTAAAAGTAGTTTTTGTACTCTTTTCCCAATGGTTGGCATGCTTACATCAATAATAATTTGAAAGTCATATTTGGTAGCTTTTACTGTTTCATAAAGAGAACCTGAAAGTTTCTTTGCTTTGCTTTGACAATAGGTTAGTTTCAGTTTTGTTTCTTACCTTTGAAAGCATAAAGAATTTTGATTCATTTTCTGAATAGAGTACCTTGCAAGTGGCTTAAAATATTTTAGAGTGCTTTGCATCAAAAAGAATAAGTTTTCTTTTGCATACCTAGTTGCTTGAGTAGCTGCATTCTTAGGTTTTGAGTTTAATTTTGTACATTTAGGCTTTATTTTTATCTTTTTGCATTCGAAAGATTAAAAATTGCATTTGCACATGCATTCTAGATCAGAATTTTAAGACTTGCAGTGAAAAGAAAAAGATTTGTTTGGTGGTAAATATTTCATTTTCAGTACTCTATCTCTATTATAACCACTCTCACACACCCACTACATTTTTGAGTAAGCAAGTAACCTTTAAAATGAACCCCAATAAAATGTACTAGTAACATTTTCTTTTCTAGGTTACACTACACCAACTAGTCTTGGTTAGGATCTTGGGTTTAAAACACCTTAAACCACCCAAGATCACACATTGCGCAAAAATCGTAGTAAGACTATCATAGGTAAACCCGCCTCACTCAAAACTTGTCTGGGATCTATGCAGTAGGTCATTGTGAGATCAGTTTGTGGGAATACTCCTCCTACTTTCTGTTCGAGCATATGCCAGGATCGGATTGCGTATTGGGGACTCTTTCGAGTTTCGGGCTTAGCTACCCTGCCCACGCTTTCTGATTCGACCGGTGACTGTTCCCCCAGGATTTTTTGGTGTTATGGTATCCTTAGTATCAGACTCTAGGTTCATACACAGGTGACAGCAGAGGGTATATCTGCTGTACCTAAGACAGACGTGGGAGGAAATCTCTTGCAGGTATTTGGGAGGGCGGTTGGGTGATTCCAGCGCTTGCACCCTTAGTCATTGTATTGTGGACCCCGGGTAACTGTCTTTCTTCCTTCGTTGATCTGTTCTGGGCCCTCATCATCCCAGACTCTTCTCCGGAAGGCATCTGTTTGCCTGGTTTGATTTACCTAGGACCTTTTTTAGTGGTGTGCTCTTTGTGCTACTTTTTTTAGTTTTCCTTAGAGAACTTCTTGTTCATTTGAGCAGGAAACCATGTCTAGCATTCCAGCGAGTGCCAATCAAGGTACCCCTGTTCCGGGGGATCCTTGTGCTGTTCCATTCATTGGAAACATTGGTACTCCCTTAATGGCTACTCTGAATCTTCCTGGATTCACTATTGGGCTGCCAGTTTGATTGTTTTCCACTCCGAATGCCTTGCATGCTCCTGATTCTTCTTTTGTGAGCACCTCAAATCAAGAGCATCAGAACATTGTGCCTCCCTTGCCAATAACATCTTCTCCTCCTCCGTCTACCTCATGTGGAAAAAGTAGCAATACTAGTAACCAGCAGTCTAAAAGGAATAGACGGAGGAAGAATGGGAAGAAGATGCCAAAACATGGGGGCAAGCACCCTACCTCTGCAAGTCATGCAGGGGGCACCTACCCTACCTCTGCAAGTAATGCAGGGGGCACCTACCCATCCTCTAGAGGTCATGTTGGGAGAAAACTTTTAGTCACTGAAAATCATACTGAAAGTTTGTCTTTAACCACTGTCAGTCATGTTGAGGACACGTCATTGATCACTGCTAGTCATATTAATGACAAGTCACCAGTTCCTGTGAGTCATACTGGAGACACCAGATCAACCACTACAAGTCATGCTGACGGAGTTGACATTGTCGACAAACCAAACAAACAGAAGCTTAAGTTCCCTTATAAGTTTTACGAGGGAGACCACCTTACTTACTTGTGCCCTGTACTTCCAGAAGTGCAAAAAGTGTGGTCCTTTGTTCAAAAGTCTGATGCTTCTGAGCACCCAGCCTCTGTGAGTCATGTTGGGGGAAAGCTGTCAGCCAATGCTAGTCATGCTGAGAGTACTGACGTTGTAAAGGATTCTAAACCTATAGGACGGAAAATAAAGTTCCCTTGTAAACTTTGTAAGGGAGATCACCTTACTCACCGATGCCCTGCCATTCCAGAGGCACGAAGAGTGTGGTCCATGTCTGAAGGAACCTCTGTTCCTGTGTTGTCTATAGATTCCCTGCAGTGAGATCAACCTTTGGTTGATAAAGTGGTTGAACCAATGCAATCTTTGGTCGACCCCACTCTTCCTTCGGAGAGTGAAGCGATCGAATCAATGCAATCTTTGACCAATCCCATTAGTCCTTAAGAGATTGATGCACCCACTACTGAAGTCCTCTGCATTACCAGTCTGGATATTCCTGAAAAAGGGGGCACTTCATCTGTGCCATGTGAACCCCTACCAAGCCCTAGGATTGTTTCCTTTGATTGGAATAGTCTAGCCGAGCCTCGTCTTCCTTCTTCGACACCTTTCCAGATAAAGGTTGATATCGGGAACCATACGGTTGATCGATGCATTGTTGATGAAGGTGCTTCTATTAGTATCTTATCCACTTATGCTTGGAGAGATCTGGGTTTCCCTAATGTTATTCTAGTTGTTAATTGGCCGTTGACATTCGATAGAAGACCTAGTGAACCGATCGGATTCCTCCGTCAGGCACCTGTTACCTTGGGTGGAAAAATAGTCTTAGTTGATTTTATGGTTTTAAAGGACCCTGTGGACTTTGATATGATCCTCGGGCATGATTACATTTATGCTATGCATGCTGTGGTGTCTACACTTTTTCGTGTGATGCATTTCCCTCATAACAAAAACATTGTCACCATCGACCAGCTTGCATTTGTTGATCCTCCTTATTACCCAACTGAAGACCAGTTTGATCCCTCATCATTAGGCACTACTATGTCACATGGGCCTTATGTGGCATATTGTTCCTTGAGTTCAAATGCTACTGAGAAGAAGTCTCTGAATTCATGCTTACCTTCTCGAGACTTGGTCCCAGCTTTTGACCAAGTGATACCTCCATCTGAATGTTTAGATATGTATTCTATCTGGGATGATATACTTCCTTTCGATGAAGTTTTCCTAGAGTCTATAGTACAGTTTACTATTCACTTGGATGTTGATCCAGTCACAGTTATGTCCAGCCCCGGTTTGACCTTAAAGTTTGATCTTCCTACTGTTGAGTCTTTGGACTCTCCTATAGATCCACAAATCGGTGTTCCTGCTGAGTTTGATTCTGCTTCTAGAATTTTCAACTCCCGTGATGATGAATTTGTTTCTGCAGATTCCATCATGTCCTTCAACTCTGATCTTCATCCTGAAGTTGATCTTGTTGATTGTAAGTCCTTGGGCTTGGGTACCATAGAGTCTTCATTTGAAAACTCTGCCTTGTTTATGCCTGTTGTTGATGATAGTGAAGTTGAAATTATTTCTACCACAGTGACTTGTATCGGGTCTTTCTTTACATATGTTTTAGATATGATCCTGGTACTGATGTTTCTTGGAGACAGGATTCTTAGCTAGATGTATACTTGCTTACTAGTCCTTTTCGACACTTTGTGCGATCATGTCAGGTATATTCGGAACCTTGCATATAGGTTTAGGCTTCCCCGCTGTTATGTTGCATTTGAACCTTTTGCCATCCGAATTCGCCGTAGGGTCGAACCTGTTGGATGTTGGTGTGTTAGCCATCTCTTTATGCATTGTGCACCCGTCCAACAATAGAGCCTACCTAACATGGGTCACCCTAGTCAGCACCCTTATGCCATTCTGGTGCCCATGCTGAGTTTTCTCATAGGCTTGGGATCCTTTTTAGATTTACCATGACTTTGAGAAGAAGCGTCATATATTTCTTCCTCATATATTTCTGGCCATCCCTGATAAGGCTCCCATCTTTGTGTTCAAATTACATATGCATTTGTTATGATCCCGCTTGAGCTAATGAGCCTGAAGTCGGCTTCCACGCTTTTAGCTCGTTATATAAGCCTCCATCTCTGATCTCATTTCTGCTAAGCCCTGTATCATTTTTCCTTTGCAATTTGACACCTGTTATCTGGAGGAGACACACCCTAAGTGTCCTTATCTTGCTCATGTTCCTTGCATTAGGCATAGCTTTGTTCCATGCGCTTGGAGCTAGTTTTGCATGTCCCTGACACTTGTCTCCTCCCATTTCGAGCATTCTTCTACCTTTACTTCGAGCTCGTTAAAAACAGTAAGTAGGTTACGAGCATTTCTTCCACCTTTCCTTCGAGCTCGTTAAAAACAGTAAGGAGGCTACGAGAATTCTTCTTTTACTTCGAGCTCATTAAAAACAGTAAGTAGGTTTCGAGCATTCTTCTTTTACTTCGAGCTCGTTAAAAACAGTAAGTAGGTTTCGAGCATTCTTCTTTTACTTCGAGCTCGTTAAAAACAGTAAGTAGGTTACGAGCAATATTCCACCTTTCCTTTGAGCTCGTTAAAAAATAGTAAGGAGGCTACGAGCATTTCTTTCACCTTTCGTTCGAGCTCGTTAAAAACAGTAAGGAGGCTACGAGCATTTCTTCCACCTTTCCTTCGAGCTCGTTAAAAACAGTAAGGAAGTTATGAGCATTTTCTGTATCTCCTTTGAGCTCGTTAAAAACAGTAAGGAGGTCATGAGTTTACTTTTCCGGACTCGTTAAACCTTTACGGAAAAGATCCCTATGGAGTTCTTTTAAGCCCTTTTCAGACTCCTTAAATAGGAAAAGTTTGCCGAGTATAGTTGTCTTTTCGGGCTCGTTAAAATAACTGAACCGACATCCACTTTGGTATAGAATTACCCCTTTTCCGGGCCTTGGTGGATAATTTACGGAAAAGGTATACTCTAGGTATACTCTTGTATGTGCTATAAGAGTTCTTCTTCCATCATTTTACACTTTTTCGGGGAAGGAGACTAACTTTACGAAAAAGGACCTTTGGAGTCGTCTCTAGGGTTTTCAGACTCTCGAAATGTGAAAACACCAAGCGAGCATTCACCTACTTGGGCTCGATGTGAAATCCACGAGATGGTTGATAGAGGACTGTTTAAGTTTTTCAACTCTATAAACAAGAAAACACCGCCGAGCACATACCAATCTGGGCTCGATATAGAATCCACAAATAATTGTATAGAGGACTGTTTAAGGTTTTCAACTCTATAAGCAAGAAAACACCGCCGAGCACAGACCAATCCGGGCTCGATATAAGATCCACGGATAGGTGTATGGACTTTTCTTCTAGGTTTTTCAGAATCCTTAAATATGAAAATACCGTCGAGCATGCTTTAGTTCTTTGTCAAGCTCGTTAAAAAATGAAAAAGGAAAGGGAAGGGAGGAATGTTAAAATATCTTTCAATATGATGGTAGCAATTCAACTATCTCCTTGAACAAAGCACCTGTTTTGAGTCTATCGAACAAGTTGGGTTTTAGTGTTGGCCTTAGGGTAAACTTGATCTCAGAGTTCTTACTCCTCCGTTTGGTTAGTCTTACAATCATATGGAGAATCTGTTAATGTCTCCTACATTGCAGACTTGCATCGTGGTCCCTTTGTGTTAAAAGCTGCCTAAGTCACTTTTGTGTCATGCTCACTGTTCAAGGATATAACCTGTGTCAGCCATTCTGCAGTTGCCTTGACCTCATGTGTCGGCCATTCCTTGGTGTCAGTATGTTTCATCATGTGTTCAGTCCTACTCCAAATCAGCGCATACCTGTTGAGTGTCCCTCGTGTTGGATGATGGAGGATGCATTAAGGCCTCCCTTCCAACGGACTTCTTCCCATCGACTTCAACTCATTGTGCTCTGGGAACGAAGTTTAGAGTTTCGGTTAGTACCTTGGGGATTGCAGTCATTAGTGGCAGTTTCCCTCGCTATTGGATAGATGGGAATACATCAATGTCTCCTATCCGATGGATTCTTCAAGTGTTCGACGGCAATACCATCTATTCGCACTTGCTTGAATGTACTAGGTACCTTGGGTTCCATTTTCATTATTGGTGGACACCCTCGCGTTTGTTAACGGTATACATCAATGACCGGTAATCAAACGATACCTCCCATGTTTGACATCAACTCATTTATTCGCATGGATAGGTTTGTACCTTGGGTTTTTTTTGGATGAAGACCTTGGGATCCTCGATAGCATCACCTCATTTATGTTATCGCCCAAGTTGCACAAGACCGACCACACTCTTTTTGGGCTCTTGATGAGACATAGATCCAGCTTGTTCTCTATGGCTATGTTCTCCATTTTTTACATAGATCCACCTTGTATTTATGTGGCTATGTTTACACTTATGTTCCTCATGGATCCACGCTTTTATTCTAGTGGCCATGATATATGCATCAGTATTTGGATCATTATTGTATCCTATTGGAGGTCATGTTCCACCATTTGAGCATGGACAGTTAACCCAAGGAAAAGTTTGTCTGACATTGCCTTTGCTTTCAGGTACTTCATTTGAGCCTATGATTCTTGGTTTCTCCGTTCCTCCATGATTCAACTCTTTTTTATTTATAATGTATTTTGGCCATCGTTTCCCATACTCCCTCTGACCTCATACATTAGGGGGCATCTGTTCTAGCTTGAAATGACACCTCTCCATCCGTGACGACACTTGCTTCCCTTGGTCGCATGACGACACTTCTTGAGATCAAGTTCAGTCACACAACAGGAAATTTGTGGATGGAGGAATCATTTGGGACACTAAAAATGGTTGAAATTACCTCATTCTTGACCCATTTGATGTACATGACCCTTAGGAACATTTTTCCAGACCAAACCATCTCCTGAAAATGATCAGAAAAGCCTGTTTTTGGCCATTTTTCAATATGAGCGCGACTCTACTGTTTAAATAGTAGCGTGTGTATGCGACTTTACCTCATTCAAAGTAGCGCCCATTGCCATGTGTACGCGACTTTGTCTACTATAGAGTAGAGTACACTCCTGTTTTGGTCAAAATCTTGAAATTCGAGTAAGTTAAGTTTGTTGGGAAACCTCTTGAGTGGTTATAACTTCTTTTCCTATCCTTCACTAACTATATAAGGAGGGTAGAAGGGTCATGTGAGAGGACCAAGCCCAATTACAAATTTATGCTGGAGGAATGGAGACCCCCATCCCCCTCTCTTGTGCTTCAGTTTTGGTAAACCCTAGTACAATTGCTTAGAGGCTGGGATCCTTGGAGAACGGAAGCAGGAGACCTTGAATCTAGGTTTCGTGAAGTGCCAAGCTTGAAGGAAGGTATAATTGTATGTACTTGCTTTCATTCATTAATAAAGATCAGACGTTCTTCTCTTTCCAAATATGACCTATTAATGTGTCTTAGATTTGATTACTGTTTGATTATAGTTTGATGTCTCTTTATATTATGGATATCAGTCTTATATATGTAGTCAAATGTGTTAGAGAAAGGTATCAAGTTGTTTTGAAGGTCTGGGCATTGCGACAGTGAATAGCATTGAAGAGTGAGGGAGGCAAAGCTAGGATCAACCTTCTGAATAAGGTGCCTACATCTCTAAACCCTAATCTCTTCATTTATTTTTTGTACTTGTAGAATGCTTTTAAGTCTATCTTTATCACCGTAAGTTGGTAGTTTCTCCCCTGAACTATAGGTGCATTTTCCCCACAACAAACACCCTCCCACATAGATCGTGGTTACACACATATTTCTCTGGCATTGACAGTAGGGATTCTCCCTGGAGAAAAGTCCCAATTAGACCTTAAGTTGTTTGGTATAGGGAACCCATTTGGATTCTGTCCTGGTAACAATTGATGGTTGGGCTTTACTAGTTGCAGTGTAGTGCACTATTTATATTCTTTTTCTTTTTATGTGGGATTAAGTATAGATAATTCCTTATATATGCAAGATGTTGGAAATCAAATCTATTTTATCATTCCCAATATTAGCTAGGATTGTTCTAACTAATGGGTAGTAAAACAATATTCATTTTATACATTTCAAGCCCAGATATTTGTAACAAAAAATTAAATGAAATAAATAACAAAAGTGAAGCACATATTAAAAATATTTCTCCTCTATATCACCTACATTTTACAACCCATGGGAAAGAAAATTTTGTATAAGAATAAGGATGTAAAGCAATAAAGTGATACTGTAGAGAATAGTCACAATAACATTCTACAGTCTTACTTCACATTCTCCAATTACAAACAACAAGAAATGGTTCATTGCAATTCATCAACATGAGCACAGTATTCTGATTCAAAACTAGTCAAACAATGGATTCTTGTCATTAACAAAGTGAGAAATAGTTCTAGCCAAAAACATTACAAGCCAAAATCCCTTTATTATCCATCATTTCTTTCTTTTATATATTTTACAAATGTAACTGCTTTGGGACATTTCAACATCCCTTAGCAATTAGAACTCTTCACGTTTCATTGAGTCTATTTGATTCTCACAAAAAGACAACTTTTATATATGTTGGCGCACTTTTACTTCGACTAGCGTTCAACACTTAACACCCACCAACAAACTCCACAATCCACAGACATTGGAATGAAAGGGAATCAACCCTTCCAGCATCACCTCTAATAGATGGTTCTTTAATTGTTGTTTTGTGTACATTTTTCATTTTTCTTTGGTGAATTTCAAATGCTAATTCAACTAAGGGGTTGAGCGATTTACAATACCCTAAAAATAGTATAGTGATTATGAACAAATCCATATATAGAAAGCACATAATGAAATCCCTCTACCATATATGTTCCACGGGATGAAACATTTGAGGAGATTAAGAAAAAAAAATATGTCGGGAAGCTAAAACAATTATTCCATACCTTGGTACCATCTTTGATTCCTAGTTTCTTTGATCCCAATTATGAGTTTGGGTGATTTTTCTATATTGATCACTTGTATAGAGAGGGCCACATCTTAAAATTTGAGCATAGTATTTTTAAATATCTTATGTTTCCAAATAGATTGAATGAGTTACTAAAAATTAGTGAAGTTCTATTATGTTTTCAGATTCCAAGCATACTCTCAAGTGAGGACAAAGAAATTTACTCTATTGTTTGCAAATTTTCATTTTTAGTTGTTTTCCACTCACTTAGAACCTTCTCCTTGTCACCATGATTTATGTACAGAAATACATGTTGTGTGTTTTCCTTGTTACTCTAATATGATATGCATGATATAATTTAGGGGATAGATTTTCATGGTTAAGTGACAATGAATTTGCCTGCTAAACATTGGCAAGGGTGAACCCTATTAGTGTTGAATAGCTAAAGGTTCGTTTTGCCACTTTGTAATTCTAAAATGAGTTAGTTATGATCCTCCCTAAAATGTTTTAAACTAATCAATAATTCATTAGAAGATTCATTTCAAGTCTTGACAATCCAAAGGAATGAGTATTGTTCAATCATTTCCAATTTTGAGCAAACTAAATCTAGCGATATATGTTTCACCAGAGTCTGTAATCAAATCTTAATATGTTGAAGGAAAACTCAATGGAATGTATGTTAACAGTAACTGTCACATTTAGAAAAGATCAATATAGGAGGCAATATGAATAAACAAGTTTGTTGGATGGAATAGTTGAAGCATATAAATCCTTTGCTCCATTTATTTTTTTCCACAACGCACATTGTCATGGACAAACCAAAAATCTCAAGAACATGAATGATCCGAATGTAGTGTATTATTTATATTAGAAACCAAATTCCTCTAGTAATAGATGTTGTATCAAGAAATCTCTCGAAGAGGAAATATTTTTCATCTTGGATTACCATGATGCATATATGCCATTTGTTGTAATGTCCCCATTGAAATAAATCTCAAGAAGAGAAAATTCCACCAATCTACAAGTTTCCTAGGTTGGGGTGGAAACATTAAATTTGGAATAAGGAGACTAATAAACCCCAAATGGACTTTAGCTTGACATAAATATATTAAAATGGGATAAGTAAATATTTATGATGAGGAAATAAGATGGCATTTGGTCATGGAGATACATTGATAGTGTGGTACCCACACAAGCTAGATTCCCCATGCCACATGGAATTCCACTCTCACCCATTCAAATCCAATGTGTAGTCCAATGTTCTTGGGGGATTTGAAAGGGCATAATAATTGGCATGAATCAATGAGGTCTAAATGTAGAGGAATAGTAACTCCCATGGAAGAGGAAGAGGCATTTTGGAGCTAGTGGGACACTTGAGCTATATTCCCTAGCTTCTATGACACCAATGATGAAGATGCCTAATATGATACTTATGAAAAACTCAGACCTGATGGATGAAATCTAACATATATGACATGTTAGGGATAAAAATAGCCTCCAAGAGGGCGCACAAGGGATTTAGGGCAGCCAAATAGTCACCCATTCGAATTGAGTGAAGGAGGAGGCTAGAATTGGAGAGACAAGTGGCATACATTGGAATCTCTTCCTAATTTAAGTTGGAATGAATATTGTGGATGGAATTTGAGCTAAGGAGGTATTTGGAGGTTTATAAAAGTCAAGAACAAAGAAGGAGAGTATCTTTTGATCATTTTACATTTTGCATTTGGAGAGGAGAGATAGTAGAGTGTTATTCTACTTGCCTTAGCACCAATTTCAAGGGTGAAAGATTCCCATCCTAATTGGAAATTGGAGAGGCCATTCAGACCTTTCATTTGGATCTACAATGGAGTAATTTGTTTCAGGTTGAAGCTACATGATAGCTCATGATCCAATCTCCTTCAGCTTGCTTCTACAACTATTCTTCCATTTCTTGTCATATTCTTGTTCCTTGAGGAGGGGTGCACTTGGTGAAGTGATGATCTCTTTGGGATATCTCTTGAGGCCCCATATATTTGTAATATGATATATATACTCTATATTGACTATTCATAAGTCTTTCATATAGAAACTCCAAGAGAGTTTATGTAAAAATACTAAACAATGCATAAATGGTGCCATTTCCCCTATATATTGTTGTTGGAGATTGATGAGGATTTATTTTGATTTGTATCAATAAATATATGTGATTTTATTTATTTATGTAGTGCCATTAGTGTTGTGAATAATTTTCATTAAAATTTCACATGTCCTTGGAACCTAAATTTCGAATTTCATAACAAGTGAAGTTTATTATCATTTCCCCCTATGTGAAGACATGTATACAAACCTATGATTTATGGGAGATACATAAGCCTTTAGAAACTAATTGATGATGAACTGGGGAGACCATTGAAGTAATTTATCAGTAACATGTCTCTTTTCTGAAATTTGGGAAGGTCTTACAGTGTTTGGGAAGACATCTTTGTCCCCTACCCTTGGGGGTTTTGAACCTCGATTTGACTAGTAAAGTTGCCTATTTTTCCATGATTATAAATGAATGTTGCAGAAGTGTTTTTGTTGAAATATTGTAACTTACAAGAATATTATATGTGCTTTTTATTATTCCGGAGATGTTCTATTCCTCCGAGGTGACCCTATTGTATATCCGGAGATGTTTATTCCTCCGATATATTGTGGTAACTAGGGTTATTAGATATCCCATGTGAGGTCGGCCCCGATTTAGTTGCTTAGGGGTTATTAGACTCTCTTAGGAGAGGTTGGCCCCATAGGGTGAAAAGTCAGTCGGAACATGAGTATAAATAGAGGAGGTTGTTCCTCATTTATATCACTCATTCACTCACTTGTGTATTGCGTATAAGGAAGAGAGAGAGATCTGCATAGGAGGAGAAGGAGCTCTTGTTGAGGACTACATCTTGTATTGGGTTGATTATCTATATTGAGGAAAGATTTGTTGGGATTTCTACCCCATGAGGGTTTCCTAGGGTAAATCTTTGTCTATCTTGTGATTGTGTTTCTTTTAGTGATCTTGCTTGTGAATTTAGGCTAAACTTAACATGGTATCAGAGCTAGCCTGAATAGGACATCTTTCACAAGGTGAAAATACCTCTCTCTCCTTCTGCAGTGAAAATTACGGTTTCTGCAAAAGTTGGATTTTTTGGATTTTGATTGCATGGCTGGATAACCCTCCTCAAAATTGAACTTTTGAGCCCTAGATCGAACTTTTTGGTTGTGTAGAACTGCAGTAAAGTCAAACCCTAGTTTGACCAAAAGTGCGGTAAACCAGAAAAACCAGTAAACCAAAAAAAGCTGCAAACCTGTGCACTAGTAAACCAGAAAAGTGAATACCAGAAAACCAAAAATTATGTTACAGATCCAGAAGGTGAAAAGTTGAAGTTTCTAGAAATCAGTCAGGCACATCTCCTAGTAAGTGTTATTCTATCTCTTGTGAAACTTCAATATCTGCTATCCCCTGGATAAGATGGCTCCAAGCACTAAGCTTGGAGACAAGTTAGAGGGTATGGAGAATTTTCGAGCATGGAAATATATGATTGGTCTCATTCTTGAAGAGAATGATCTTTCCCAATATATCAAAGATGAAATTGCAGAACCTGAAGGAGATGAAGCCAAAGAGAAGTATAGGAAGGACCTAATTAGAGAAAAGAGAATCATTGTTGATTCTATTAAAGACCACTTGATTCCCCAAGTGGCATCCAAGAAGACCCCAAAGCAAATGTATGATTCCCTTTCTAGAATGTATGAAGGGAAGAACATCAATAGGAAGATGAACCTGAGAGCTCAACTAAAGAGCACCAAGATGAATCAAGGAGAATCTATTCAAGACTATTTCTCAAGGGTTTCCCAATACAAGGAAGAACTAGACGCCATTGTAGATACCCTTGATGAAGATGAACTAGTCATGACTGCTCTAAATGGTCTCACTAGACCTTGGGAGTCATTCATCCAAACCATGTGTTCCAGAAAGGAGAGCATGAAGTTTGATGTGGTATGGGAGGATTGCATTAAAGAAGAAGCTAGGGTTGCCAACAGAGAAGCGTTTCTCAAAGAAGATGAGAAATACTTGGCCACTCACACCAAGAGAAGAAGGAATCCATCCCACTTCAAGAAGGATAATCAAAAGGAGTCTCAACCTCCACAAAGATTCTAGAAGAAAAGAGGAACTAATCAAGGAAGAGATTACTCCTCATTCCAATGTTTCAATTGTCATAAGATAGGACACCTTGCTACGGATTGTCCTTTAAAGAAGAAGAAGAATGGTTTCCATTATAGAAGACATCAAGCACATCTAGCAGAAGATGATAGTGAAGAAGAAGAGGAGGAAAGGCCTCAAAAGAAAAGAGCTAGAATAGAAGAAGAAGATGCAGAAGAATATGTTCTATTCTCTGCTCTCTCTGGGTCTGTAACACCTGGAGAAGATACATGGCTTATTGATAGTGGTGCTTCAAAGCACATAACAGGTCAGAAGAAAACTCTTGCAAAACTTGAAGAGAAGACCTCTCCTCAGAAAGTATCTCTAGGAGATGAATATCAATACCCCATCAAAGGAATTGGTGAAGCAAGCTACAAGCTTGATTCTGGAACTCCATTGAAGATGAAGGAAATATTATATGTACTAGGTTTGAAGAAGAACTTACTTTCTATCTCAGCTTTAGATAAGAAAGGCTACAAGATTGCATTCATAGATGGGAAAGTACTCATGTGGTCCAAAGTAAAATTAATTGAGGATGCAATTGTTATTGGTGAAGAAGAAGGAGGTCTATATAAACTCAAGGGCCATCTAGATGCTGCCCTTGTTCATGAAGCCACTAGCCCAAGTGAACTATGGAATAGGAGGCCTGCTCACATAAACTACAAAGCACTACCTCATGTGAGCAAAGTAGTCATAGGACTACCAGACTTGAAGATTGATCATGATGGCACATGCAAAGGATGTGAAAAAGGGAAGAATATCAAGAACCCATTTCCAAAGAGTGAAACAAAGACTAAAAGTATCTTGGAATTGATTCACTCAGATGGATGTGGACCAATGCCCTCCACATCCTTGAGTGGATATGAATACTACCTTACATTTGTTGATGACCACTCTAGAAAGACTTGGATATACTTTATAAAAGGAAAGAATGAAGTCTTTGGAAAATTCAAGGAGTTCAAGGCCTTGATAGAAAATCATTCAGAGAAAAAGATCAAAACACTCAGGACAGATAATGGCGGAGAAGCTGGAATCAAGAGGGAACTAACTACTCCCTACAATCCTCAAAAAAATGGTGTTGTGGAAAGAAAGAATAGAACCATCATGGAATAATTAAAGACAATGATACATGATCAAGACCTACTTATGTATCTACGGGATAAAGCAGCTAGGACAACAGTCTATGTGCAAAATAGACTATCTGATAGTGATCTTGAATTCGAGACCCCAGAAGAAGTGTTCACAGGGAAGAAGCCTGAGGTAAGTCATCTCAAGATATTTGGATGCCCAGTATATATTCATGTTCCAAAAGAAAGGAGAACCAAGCTAGATCCTTCTGGGAAGAAGGAAATTTTTGTTGGATATTGTGAAGAATCCAAATCTTTTAGAATTTACATCCGAGGATTCCACCATATGGAAATTAGTAGGGATGTGACTTTTGATGAAGAGGCAGCTCTCAAGAAATCTAGGAAGTGCCAGTATGAAGAAGTATATGAAGAAGATGCACCTCCCAGAATTGTAGAGGCTATACCCACCCCTGAAGATATGACACCTGAAGACCATGACATGATAGAACCATAAGAACCCCCTATTACAAACATATCAAGAAAGAGAAAGCCAGCATGGGCAAGAGACATTATACTAGGAGTAGAAAAGTATGGAGCTCCTGAAGGCTCCACCAGAATGAGGAAGAAACTAAAGCCATTCACCAACTATGTGACTTTGATGTGTGATCTTGTAGATCAAGAACCTACTAGTTATGAAGAGGCAGTTCATAAGAAAGAGTGGGTAGAGACAATGACGGAGGAGTACTAGTCAATAATGAAGAATTATGTTTGGGATATAGATCCCAAACCAAAGGACAAGAGTGTGGTATCCTCCAAATGGATATACAAGATAAAGCATGCTGCGGATGGTAGCATTGAAAAGTATAAGGCAAGGTTTGTAGCCAGAGGATTCTCTCAGAAAGAGGGAATTGACTATGAAGAGACATTTGCACCAGTTGCAAGGTACACCTCCATTAGAACCATCATGGCACTTGCATCCATGATGAAGTGGGAATTACACTAGATGGATGTGAAGACAACCTTCCTGAATGGTGTGATTGAGGAGGAAGTGTACATAGAACAATCACAAAGATTTGAGGTGGAAGATGGAAGAGCCCATGTGTGCAAACTAAATAAAGCTTTATATGGGTTGAAGCAAGCTCCCAGAGCTTGGTATGGAAGAATTGACAGTTTCTTGACAAGCTTGGGATTTACCAAAAGTAAAGTTGATCCTAATCTTTATCTCAAGGTTATGGATGATGAACCCGTTATATTGTTGCTATATGTGGATGATCTATTTCTGACTGGAAGTGAGAAACATATTATCGAGTGTAAGAAGAAGCTCTCTTTAGAGTTTGAGATGAAAGATCTCGGATTGATGCATTACTTCCTAGGTATGGAAGTATGGCAAGGCCCAGAAGGAATCTTTCTTAACCAGGGAAAGTATGATGTGGAAATCTTGAATAGATTTGATATGTTGAAATGTAAAGACATGGCCACTCCCATGGATTCCAACCTGAAGTTGTTAGCTGATGACTCCTCAGAGTTAGTGGATGTGGCTCTGTATAGATAGATTATTGGGTCATTAATGTATCTGACGAATACTAGGTGAGATATATGCTTTGTTGTGAACACCCTGAGTCAGTATCTAGTAGAACCTAGACAAGTTCACCTGATAGTTGCAAATCATGTGATGAGGTACGTAAAAGGTACGATAGATTTTGGTCTATGTTATCGTGGAGATCATGAATTCGGATTGTATGGATACACAGATGCTGATTGGGTATGAAGTGTATCAAATAGGAAGAGTACATCAGGTGGATGCTATTGTCTAGGATATGCCATGATCTCATGGTTTAGCAAGAAGCAATCTAGTGTGGCTCTCAACACAGTTGAAGCAGAATATATAGTTGCTTGTTCTACTAGTTGTGAAGCGGTATGAATTCGAAAGTTGTTATTAGGATTGTTTGACTTAGATATGGAACCCACTATGATCCTGTTTTACAACCAGAGTTGTATCAAGATGACAGAGAATCTAGTATTCCATGATAAGTCAAAGCATATAGAGATCTGATATTTCTATATATGGGATATGGTATTGAAAGGAGCTATCAAGCTTGAGTATGTGAGCACTGATGAACAAGTTGCTAATGTGTTGACCAAACCTCTGTCTCGAGTAAAGTTTGAGTATTTCCAAGACAAGCTTGGTGTGGTTCAGAAGGACCCTCCTCAAAAGGGGGAGTGATATGGTCGATGATGATATTTGGATACTGGTATCGACATGGATACTTGTATTGATGATGAGTTTTCCTATATCAATGGTAAGGTCGATAATAAGGATACCTGTATTGATGAGGATACTGTATCGATGACAAGGATACTTGTATCGATGATGAGGATACATGTATTAATGATGAGGTTACTTGTTCTGACGGTAAGGTTGATGATGAGATTACCTATCCTGACGATGAGGTCAATGATATCAACGATGAGGTTGATAAGTGGTCCTTAGTGGATGAGGAGGGATTGTATCATCCCTGGATGGTTGGTCCCTGAATAGATCTATAGACTATTGTCTTCAATAAATGGTCCTTAGTGGACAAGGAGGGATTGTGTCATCCCTAGACGGTTGGTCCCTGAATAGATTCGTAGACTGTTATCTTCGAGAAATGGTTCTTAGTGGACGAGGAGGGATTGTATCATCCCTGGATGGTTGGTCCCTGAATAGATCCGTAGACTATTGTCTTCGAGAAATGGTCCTTAGTGGATGAGGAGGGATTGTATCATCGCTGGATTGTTGGTACCTGAATAGATCCGTAGACTGTTGTCTTCGAGAAGTGGTCCCCAATGGACAAGGGGATTGTATCATCCTGGAACCACTAGTTCAAAATGTATGTGATGGGGATTGCATCATCCTGGAACCACTAGTTCTGAATGTACTTGATGGAGATTGCATCATCCTGGAACCACTAGTTCAAAATGTACGTGATGGGGATTGCATCATCCCAGAACCACTAGTTCAAAATGTACATGATGGGGATTGTATCATCCCCGGACATAGGTCCCTGAATTGATCCGTAGACATATGTCTCTGAGAATTGGTCCCTAGTGGACGAGAGGGGATTGTATCATCCCCGGACTTCAGTCCCTAAATTGATCCGTAGACATATGTCTCCGAGAAGTGGTCCCAAGTGGACGAGAGGGGATTGTATCATCCCCGGACTTCAGTACCTGAATTGATCTGTAGACATATGTATTCGAAAAAGAGGTCCTTAGACTTTGTCTAAGTTGATGAGTAGACTACATCGTCCCTAGAGATGTTATGATGTCTTAAATGGATCATGTGTATTGCAGGGTATGCTGCTATGATACTAATGATCGAGATGACGATGCTGTTGATCGTGATGATCTAGATGACGATGTTATTGATCGTGATGATTTAGATGACGATGTTGTTGATCGTGATGATCTAGATGACGATGCATGATCGTGAGGATCTAGATGACGGTGCATGATTGTGAGGATCCAGATGATGATGCATGATCGTGAGGATTGAGATGACGATGTTGATGATCGTAAGGATCCAGATGCTGTTATGATGTTGATCAAGATTGAGAGGATCTAGATGTTGATGTTTCTATAGCTGATCAAGTGCTGCAGAAGATGAAGATTCAGTACTGAAGGTGTTGATGTTCCAGCATTGAAGATGTTCCAATAGCTGCTTGAGTTACTGATGATATATAAAGAAAGATTCCAATGATTTATAGATGTATCATGTACCATGTAGTTGATGACTCCTTGCTCCTACAGATGTTATAATATCCTTCTCGTTAAGGGGGAGTGTTGAAATATTGTAACTTCTAAGAATATTATATGTGTATTTTATTATTCCGGAGATGTTCTATTCCTCCGAGGTGACCCTATTGTATATCTAGAGATGTTTATTCCTCCGATAGATTGTGGTAACTAGGGTTATTAGATCTCCCATGTGATTTCGGCCCTGAGTTAGTTGTTTAGGGGTTATTAGACTCTACTAGGAGAGGTCAGCCCCATAGGGTGAAAAGTCAGTCGAAACATGAGTATAAATAGAGGAGTCTGTTCCTCATTTATCTCACTCATTCACTCACTTGTGTATTGTGCATAAGGAAGAGAGAGAGATCTGCATAGGAGGAGAAGGAGATCTTGTTGAGGACTACATCTTGTATTGGGTTGATTATCTATATTGAGGAAAGCTTTGTTGGGTTTTCTACCCCATGAGGGTTTCCTAGGGTAAATCTTTGTCTATCTTGTGATTGTGTTTCTTTCAGTGATCTTACTTGTGAATTTAGGATAAAATCAATAGTTTTGAGAGTGTTCGAGAATCCATAAGACTCATTTATATGTATGAATACATTCCAAACTCATTCAGACCCAATTCAGAAGCATTTGGAGCCATTTGGAAGCAATTGAGTCATTACTAGTCTAAGGGTTGAATTGGCCAAAATTGTAATTTTTCCTAGTTTTTACAAATTCTCTAAAAGGGACACTACAAGTGGTATTAGAGCATGGTCATTTCACCTGATGTGTCTGACCATTAATGAGGACAAGAAGTCAGGGACCACCCTTAGGAATTGAAACTAAAAGCACTTTTGTTGAAGATGAAGAAGTAGGATAAGAAGAGCATTTTGTTGAAACTATGGCTAGGGATGAGAAAGGAACCTCAAAGGAGAATGGGGAGTTTATAAAATTCATGAAACCATTATTGGAAGACATGAAAAAATAGATAATGAAAGGGTTTGAATTGTTGGCTGGTCAACTTGGAAGCAAAGGGGCAATAGGAGGAAGCAATAGTTCTTATTTCAAGGAAAAGAGGCAATGGGTGAAAATATTTTCTCGAAGACAGGACCTCATAATCGACCTCATGAATTTTAGAGTTCAGTAAGGCCTACTTCACCTAAATTTATTGAGGCCAAAGAAGAACCTAACACTCAATATGACATGCATGAAATTATAACAAAATGGCAAAAGTTGAGTGAATATTGCAGAAGGACTCTACCATTTGATCAATACTTTAATGTCTCAAATAAACTCAAAATGATGGAAGTTAATAGGACTCCCTTTAAGAATAAGGAATTGAATTATGTCATAGGTAAAATTCCTCTCCCTACTTTTGATGGCTCATCTGAAAGTTCTGCAAATACTTGGGTACAAAAACTAGATGTGTATTTTTAGTTTAAACCAATGGTTGAAGAGGATGCTCTAAAAATGGCTATTTTGCATCTCGAAGGAGAAGCCAATGATTCGTGGTTCCATGGAATTAAAACCTTCGGATATGATCAGGTTACAGCCTATGAAGAATTTGTTTATAGAGTATTGGAAATATTTGAGCAAAAAGACCTAGAAATGTCTTTCAAAGAACTACCCCAATTGAAGCAAGTTGGAACCCCTGCTGAGTATATGTTGGAATTCCAAAAACTATCAGTTAAGGCGGTTGATATATCTATGGTAAGGTTAGTATTTATATTTAATGAAGGTTTGGATGAACCTTTGAAGGGTTTGGTTAAGGCCCACAAACCTACTTCATTGAAAGATGCCATGAACTTGGCAAGAGATCTTTAAAATGTGCTACCTAGGACAAGGTTTCCTCCCAAGCCCAACTTCCCTTCCAAGTTCATATTTGAAAAGAAGCCATGGAAAAGAGATGCATTTGGAAAGGATAAGAAAGAGGGACCAAACAAGGGAGAACTCAGAAGAAAGAAATTTTGTTACACATGCTTCCAACCATGGGTACCAGGGAATAAATGTGCTAAGGGGAAAACACAATACGTTGAAGTATTTTCTGATAATAATGAGTATGAAGGGGGTATGGAGGAATAAGGACATGTTTCAGACCAAGAAGAGTGATATTACATAGCAGAATAAGGGAAACAAGAAGAAAGTCATCCTTCACCTGAAAAAGGGAGTATGGCAGTGCTTTCAACAGTGCCTCGTTTTCACACTATTCGATGCAAGGGAGTGGTACAACGAGAAAGAGTCTCGATATTGGTATATGGAGGAGCCACACATAACTTCATTGATGAAGACATAGTGGAGAGGAGGAAGCTACCTACTGAACCATTTGATTGCTTCACAGTCATCATTCTAGGTCACAACACTATGGAGTGCAAAACATGGATTCCAAAGCTAGAACTCACCATAGGTAACTACACTTTTTTATAGCTTTTATGTGGTTGATGTTGTTGATACTAATGTGTTCTTGGGATTGCAATGGTTATACTCTATATGGGAACATTCAGTGAACTATCAAATTCCTAAAATGAGATTCAAAGATTCGGAAGGAAAACAAAGGGTTGTGAGAGGGCATCACACCTATCCACATAAAGTAGTAACTTCCCATAGTATGAGGTCCATATTGAGGCATGGAGATATTGAATGGGCTGCTTAATGTTACATCACTTCACCCAAACTAAAAATAAAGATTTCAGAACATCCCAAGGAGATAAGGCAGCTACTACACAAATATGAAAAGGTTTTTGGAGACCACCCTCCTGGAATGTCACCTGATAGAGGAGTTGAGCACAACATTGTTTTGGAGGTGGGAACTTCACCTATACAAATCACACCATATAGACATCCCACAAACTTTAGAGAGGATATTGAAAAGGATATTCAAGAACTCTTGGATTTTGGACTCATTAGAACATCTCGAGTCCCTATGCTTCTTCAGTTGTTTTGGTGAAGAAGAAAGATGGGACCTTCAGAATTTGAATTGATTTTAGAGCCCTTAAGAAGAAGACAATAAAAAATATATATCCCATACCAAGAATAGATGAGCTCATGGATGAGATACGTGGAGCAAAATTCTTCTCAAAAATTGATCTTAGATCTAGTTACCATCAAATTCGAATGAAGGAGGAGGATGTGCATAAAAAAACTTTTAGATGTCACTATGGCCATTTTGAGTCTCTTGTCATGCCTTTTGGCTGGACCAATGCTCCACCCACATTTCAATCATGCATGAATCAAATATTTTTCAAACATCTCTATAATCTTGTTTCAGCTTTCTTTGATGACATTCTAATTTACTGGAAAACATGGGAGGAACACTTGCACCATCTAGAAGTTGTTTTGAAAATTTTGCATGAACAATATTTGTTTGCATGAACAAGTGTGATAGATGACAAAATCAGACCTGATGGATGACATATGACATATATGACATGTCAAGGATAAAAATAGACTCCAAGAGGGTGCACAAGGGAGTTAGGGCAGCCAAAGAGTCACCCATTCGAATTGAGTGAAGGAGGAGGCTAGAATTGGAGGGACAAGTGGCATACATTGGAATCTCTTCCTAATTTGAGTTGGCATGAATATCATGGATGTAATTCGAGCTAAGGAGGTCCTTGGAAGTTTATAAAAGTCAAGAACAAATAAGGAGAGTATATTTTGATCATTTTACATTTTGCATTTGGAGAGGAGAGTTAGTAGAGTGTTATTCTACTTGCCTTAGCACCAATTTCGAGGGTGAAAGATTCCCATCCTAATTGGAAATTGGAGAGGCCATTCAGAACTTTCATTTGGACCTAAAGTGGAGTCATTTGTTTCAGTTTGAAGATACAGGACAGCTCGTGATCACATCTCCTTTAGCTTGCGTCTACAACTATACTTCCATTTCTTGTCATATTCTTGCTCCTTGAGGAGGGACACACTTGGTGAGGTGATGATATATTTGGGATAGCTCTTGAGGCCCCACATATTTTTAATATGATATATATACTCTTTATTTACTACTCAGAATACTTTCAGATAAAAAATCCAAGATAATTTATGTAAAAATACTAAACAATGCATAAATGGTGCCATTTCCCCTATATGTTGTTGTTGGAGCTTGAAGAGGATTTATTTCAATGTGTATCAGTAAATATCTATGCTTTTCTTGATGTATGGAGTGTCATTAATGTTCTGAAGAAGTTTCATTAGCATTGCACAAGTCCTTCGAACCTAAATTTTGAATTTCATAACAAGTGGTGAAGTTTACTATCATTCCCCCCTATGTGAAGACATGTATACAAACCTCTGATTTATGGGAGATGAAGAAGCATATATAAAATAATTGATTATGCATTAGGGATCCCATTGAATTCATTTATCAGTACCATGTCTCTGTTCTTAAAATTGGGAAGGTATTACAGTGTTTGGGAAGCCATCTTTGTCCCCTACCCTTGGGGGTTTTGAACCTCAATTTGACTAGTAAAGTTCCCTATTTTTACCTGATTATAAATGCATGTTGCAGAAGTTTTTGGAGAGTTTCCAAGCATCCATCAGCCTCATTTATATGTATGAATACCTTCCAAACTCATTCACACCCAATTCAGAAGCAGTTGGAGCTATTTGGAAGCAGTTGAGTCATTACTAGTCTAAGGGTCGAATTGGCCAAAAATTGCAATTTTTCCTAGTTTTTAAAAATTATTGAAAAGGGACACTACATTTTTCAACATGATGATAAATCCATTCATTCACTTTTCTAATACATATTTTGTAGAAAGCATAAGATAAAATTTATAGAGTCTACGACATCTAGATGGGGAATCACAAAAAAATAATAGAAGCAAAATCAATACATCCTTCAAAATTATCTTTCAACACTCTCTAGGGATTCAAATATTTAATTATAAATCCTTTCAAACTTCATTTTGAAATCAATTCATGCGAGTTCCCTTATAATATTTGAACCTTGGTGTGGTAATATGACCACCCCACTTTACCAACCAACCTAACCCTAGTTGACTCATTCTTTTGTTTTTTTTGGATTTCATTCAGAAGCATGCTTAAATATTGATGCGTTAGACTAAATATGAGATTGTGTGCTTGTTTTATTGTTGCTTTTCAGGAACCCAAGAACATTTGGACCCAATGCAATGGAAATAGAGGCCATGCAAAAGATGGATTCTCCACCGTCATCCATACAATTTTTGGATATTGTCAATGATGACAATTTCTTCATAGGAATTGTCACCTTGCATGGATTAGTTTCAGCAAGCTTATAAACTTGCTCGCAAAAACTGATGTAGTAGCATAGTTTGTAGATGTCTAATTTTTATTCTTTTCCAGTTCTTCTAGTGTTCCCAGATAGCATTCTAAATATGACCACCTGCTACAATGTGTTCAGCAATAGTCTTGAAAATATGTTATGAAGTCTTGACTAATTATGTTAATTATGTTTGGTTTCTTGCTATAGTGGCCTATGTTAAGCTATTAATTTCTTCGCTTGTTATACATGAAAAGTATGTTCCACAGAAAAATTTTAAACAAAAGAAAATATGTTTTATGTTGATTGATTTTACTTCCCCATCTAGCTACTCTAGGATGGGGAGTTGATCCTAGCTGGGAAATTGTGTACACTTCTCCATATTTTCTATATGGGGTACTTCACTTAATTTATTCTATGGAAAATTGAAATATGTTGATTCATGATACAAACATGTTCAATACGCTCTAGGGATCAGGTTAGTATGTAGTATGACTTGTTATTCACTTGGAATGAATATTTTTGAATAGGAAATGAAATTATTTAATGCATTTCTAAATAAGTGTTAAATGTTAAAATCAGAATGTAATCATTGGCAAAAGACATTTACATGGATAAATTTCTAAATGATTCCTTGAAATATAAAAAATATTTTGTTGTTGTTGGTATAATGTAGGGATTATACTCTGGTAGGTGGAAAAGGATTAAAATTGGAAAATTTGAGCACTTAAATGAAAAATATTACTTTTTTTATTTTTTTGGAGATTGATTGTATTTTTCTGTGGGTAGAGTTTTATTTTTGGGTGAAAGATATGCACAACTCATTCTAGTCATATTTACCATACGATTATAGCCTTTGTTCTTTATTGCATAGTCATTACAACAAGTACTTGTTTTCATGTTTGAAAGATAAGTTTTTGTGTTTGATTTTGATTTTGATATAATGCTTTGATTTTGTTGTAGTAAACTAATGCATACTCTAATTAAATGAATTGAATAAATTCTAGCCTTGCCCCATTCCTCATCTAATTTTGTGGCTTTGGAACTTCCACCAAATGATGACGATACATGGATTTATAATGGAGAAGAGGACCTGAATTCTACCATGATAGAGAGATAGAAGAAAATAGATTCATATGAGAGAGAATGACTTAAACATAATCAATCAATGAATCCTACATGGAATTACTCTACCTCAAGGGTGACTATTAATGATTTTAATCTAGAAGATATATCTAAGAATATGTAGGCATTTGTGGATAAGTGTCAAGTTATGAAGGAATTGAATTTTTCAGAAATGGGTGAGCGCAAGTTATCTCTACTTGTGATTAGTTGTTCTAATGCTAAAATCTATTCAACATAAGAAAAAGCATGCAAAAAACAGTAATCCTACCAATATTTATTTAATTTCAACACCATTTTATGGGCACTTATGTATTCTACCCACGACTTCCATGTATCGATAGGCATTTTTCTTATGCGGGAATAAAATTTGTATATCCTTACCAAAGAAATTGTGTACAATACATGCCTTTATGCACATTGGTCCTTAGGTGTTATCATGAATCTAAACTTGTTGCTAGGATGGTGTAGAAGAATTGACATTTGCTAGGGAGAAAGTAGACCATTTTTTTTCAACCTTGGATTCATCTCTTTTATGGCTTCAAGAGATTGGCAATGCAGGGATTCATCAGTTGATGTTTTCGTTATATCATGGATCTGGCATCATCTACCATTTTTCCACGTAGGTTAAATGTAAATTAATGTAACAACACGAAGGTGGTCATAAAAAATAGGGTCATATGAAGGGAACCATATTCATGTTTAGCTCCATAAGGTATCAAGTATTAGAATCTTGTTAGTGTTTTGGTTTCAACGGTGAATAGCACTATGGAGCATTTTGAGAATATTTGTTGAACATGACTGCTAGCAAATTGCTAGTAACTTGGGAAAGGAGAATATAACTACTAGAATAGATACAATTATTTATTGTTTGGCATTATAGTTTTTGAGTGAATTGAGAACTAAATTGACCCGATTAGCTTAAGTAATCTCTTTATCGTAAGGAACAAAAAACAATATCCCTAGTCCATGAGATAAACATGCAAAAATATGGTGTTAATATGTAGATTTATGATTCCTTTGCGTGTTTCCATCTACTCTCTATATTTTTGGATTTTGTAAATGCATGATAGTTTTATTTTCCACGGATTGAGACTACTCAATAGCTAATATATACACTAATTACTAAATATTTTCATGTTGATAATTTTTTGAAATGTATTTCCTTTAGACCCAAGGGAGCTATGGATTTTTACTTTTTAGGTTGTTATCATTCAAATAATTGAAAAAAATTAAATTAAACAATCACAAGTTCCTAAAAATGTTATTTCCATTATTTGAGTGCTAGTAAAAATGTGTGTGACCAAAATCACTCAATGGGGCATCGCTAGTGGTTGCATATTTGAAATAGGTGCAAAAGAGTAACTTCCAAATTTGATGATTTGGGAATCTGTCAACATTAGGATTTCCATTTTTTCCTAGCACACCATGGTCATTCAGGGACACTTTAATAAGTTTCTATGGGGGCATGGAACCCAAACCGGGGATGGAAATGATGTTCCATCAGCTCCCACCCATGCATATGGCCATTGTGGATGTGCTCACAATGGCCATAGTCTCCTGGGAGCGTTCGGTTCAAAATTGAACCCCTTGTGGAGAATTAACATGGCCTTCACTAAGAGAAACCCTAGTTACGGAGAGTCAGAATTGACAGCTTTGCGACTGGAGTCACTGTTTTGGTCCTATCGCCATTTTTTCTTGGCGCCTCATGGCCATTCAGGGATACTTTGAGAAGTTGCTACTGGGGAACGAACCCCAAAACCAGGAGTGGAAAGGGGATCCATTGGCTCCCACACATGCATATGGCCATTGTGGATGTGTTCGTCATGGCCACGATTTCCCAAGAGCATTTGGTTCAAACTTGAGTTCTTTGTGCAGAATTGGCATGGATTTCACTAAGAAAAACCCTAGTTTCGAAGATGGCACAATAGGACTATTTCCATGTGTTTGATTCATGGTGGGGGGGTCCCCTAGCTGAAACCCAGTGTCCCAAATACATTGGAATTGATGGATTCACGACCGGAGTCACGATTTTGGTTTTATGGTCATTTTTTCCTAGCACCCCATGGCCATTTAGGGACACTTGAAGAAGTTCCTATGATGGTACGAAACCGAAACCACGGAGCGGACCAGGGATCTATTAGCTCCCACATGTGGATATGGAAATTTTGGATGTGTTCACGATGCCCATGGTCTCCTGAGAGAATTCAGTTCAAAATTGACTGCCTTATGCAAAATTGGCATGTAGTTCACTTAACAAAACCCTAGTTCTAGAGATGGCACAATGGCACCATTTCTGGATGATTGAGTAATGGTAGGGGGGTTCCCTCAGCTGATATCCGATGTCTTGAATCCATCAAAATTGATGGCTTCATGAACGAAGTGACCATTTTGATTCTATGGCCATTTTTTCCTGGTGCCCTGTGGCCATTCAAGGACACTTTGAGAAGTTGCTACTAAGGCCCAAAACCAAAACCAATGAGAGCAACGGGGTTCCGTCAACTCTGACACATACATATGGACATTTTGTATGTGTTCATGATGGTCACGATCGCTTGGGAGCATTCGGTTCAAAATTGACCCTCTTGTGCAAAATTGGTGTGGCCTTCACTAAGAAAAACACTAGTTCTGAAGATGGCACAATAGCATTTTTTCCAGGCGATTGAGTCATGGTAGGGGGGTCCCACAACTGAAACCCTAAATTCCAAATCTATCGGAATCAACGACTTTGCGACCATAGTCATGATTTTTGTTCTATTACCATTTTTGCCTTGCGCCCATGGCCATTCAGGGGCACTTTGAGAAGTTTCTACAGTGGCACGGAACCCAAACTAGGGAGTAGAACGCAGTTTGTCATCTCCCACACATGCATATGGCCATTTTCGACGTGTTCACAATGGCCATGGTCACCCATGAGCGTTTGGTTCAAACTTGACCCCCTTGCCCAAAATTGGCATGGCCTTCATTGAGCAAAACCCTAGTTTCGAAGATGGCACGATAGCACCATTTATGGGTGATTGAGTTATGGTAGGGGGGGATCCGTAGTTGAAACCCGGTGTCTTGAATCCATCGAAATTGATGACTTCACAGCCGGATTCATGGTTTTGGTTGTATGTCTATTTTTTTCAGGCATCCCATGGTCATTCAAGGACACTTTGATAAGTTGCTACGGGGGTATATAACCCAAACCGGGGAGCAGATTGGGGTTTCATCAGCTCCCACATGTGCATATTTCCATTGTGGATGTGTTCATGATGGCCATGGTCTCTCAAGAGTGTTTGGTTCAAAATTGACGCCCTTGTGCAAAATTGGCATGACCTTCACTAAGTAAAACCCTATTTCTGAAGATGGCACAATAGCACCATTTTTGGGTGATTGAGTCAAGTTAGGGGGGTCTCCTAGCTAAAAACCTGCATCCCGAATCCATCAGAATTGATGGATTCACGACTGTAGTCATGGTTTTAGTTTTGTGGCCATTTTTTCCTGGCATCTCGTGGCCATTCAGGGACAATTTGAGAAGTTGCTAGGGGGCATGGAACTAGAACTGGGGAGCGGAATGGGGTTCTGTCATCTCCCACATGAACATATGTCCATCGTGGATGTGTTCACGATGGCCATAGTCTCCGAGGAGTGTTCAGTTTAAGATTGACCCCCTTGTGCAAAATTGGCATGGCCTTCTGCAAGCTACGGTTTATTTATTGTGTATGTGCATGTCTTATGTGTGTATGCATGTGTAAATATTTGTATATGAGCATGTCTTTTTTTCATGTATTTTTTTTGTTTGTATTTTTTTGTGGAAATGTGCATGCATTTTTGTGTGCACCATGAAAAGTTGGAAATGTGCATATATTTGGTGTGCGTAAATAATTTTTCCAAATTAAATAATGCACATTGTTTGTAATAATTTAAAATATTTGAAAGTAATATTTAGGTGTGTAATTGTGTTTGAAAAGATGACGTTGAACTTGTTATATTATATTGATATTTATATGGTTTTCTTTGTTCAAGTGTGTGTGTAAATATTTGTCTATGTGTGTGTGTGTTTTAACATGTAAATTTGTGTATATGTGCATAGATATTTTCCTATGTGCACATATTTTTTGTATGTTTATGTGTAAATATTTTTCTAAGTGTAGGTTTTGTAGTGTAAATCTATATGTATGTGTATATCTTTAATATGTGTGTAAATATAATTATGTGCATATCACTTGTGTGTGTTGTGTGTAACTGATGTATATATCTAGGGGTGTTAGGTGCATAGGGGGGAATCCTCATTGATCTTGGGAGAACTCAATAAATAAAAATATCATGGGGTCTAGGGAATGCTTCAAACAATAAAGCAGAGACTTAAATGCTCTCCTCCAAGAGATCGAGATCACCTTTTCATCAAACATAAGGAACCTTTTGATATTTAGGAACTTCTCCATTATCATTCATCACTTACACAACAATTCCATATCCGAGGACAACTCTTTAGCAAAAATTGTCAAAATAATAAGGCTAAAAAAACACAATTTCAAATAATTTCATTTTGTTCACATCTTATCCTCCTTAAGCACTCCTTGAACATTGAAAAGGATCAATTGGCCAACCTTTACGCATTGTTAGGTGAAGGGGCTATAGGAAATGGGGTCGATTCAATCCTACACATCCCTTAATTCATTAAGGTCTTATGCATGTGATATCAATGATGAATAGGCCACATCTCAGAAGCATTAAATGGCACAAGGGAAGGAGGGATGATGCATTAAAGCACACCCCCTCCTTGCGCATGCCCTAGTTCATGAGATCCATAGGCTATCTAGGGTTTATTTACAAGATAGGTCTAACGTCCCCTCCCATCATGCCAGTGCGATGGAGAGAACGTGAGGCTAAAACCGGGCATCTAGCCCCATGATTATTAACATAATCCACAGAATATAAAAAGCCACATGCATATATATATATATATATATATATATATATATATATATATATGTACAAGAAAACACAACGGAAGTAAATTATATTACACATCTAGCATACATTCAAGATATTCATGGTAGTCATCAAATGAAATACATTACAGAGTTAACACAAGAGGGAGTACTTATATTAAAGCAAAGTAGTCCCGATCAATTGGCTATACAACTGCAACGTTCCACCCAACCATAGGCCAATTGTTCTTATCAATCTCACAACAAAACTGCCACCCCTGAGCCGGGCATGATTTCTACAAGGAAATAGGGAACAACAGACTCACACATACCCCAATATACACCAAAAATCAGCCAATCCAATCCATAGCTGGGTTTATCAGGCTACTAAGGAAATGGAAGGGAATGAATTGCTAATCTAGTGGCTCACTCACAGAGCCATGTATACCTCTACCTGATCTATCTAGCTTGGTCCCCACATTACCTACACACCCAATACAAGGAAGTATTCCCTTCACTACTACATAGTCCCTCAGGCCATACCTTCCAATCTAGTATTGTCCAAAGTGCGCATAGAAGAGTAACCAACCCTTGGATCTTCTTGAGAGGTTTCCTTCCTCACTAGGTTTATCAAGCCAATTCTGGTCCACTTCCACTCCTGATTTCCTATTCACAAGTTCAAACCAAAACAGGGATGCTCACAACAACCCAAAATCACAAGTGCTGTGTATGAAGAAAAACGTGGGCAATAAAAAATGAAATGGTAGATGGGGAATCAACCATGGGAGAGAGAAATAATTTTCAGAAAACGTTGCTGGGCATTCAGGGGGTAGAAGTGGCCTCCATAAACCCCAAAATCGTAACTCCCTTCTTCCCAACCACTGTGCAATACAAAAACGAGTTCCCAGGCATGGAAAATATAGGAAAATGAGGGAAAACGTGAAGGAGAAAGGCCTAGCTAGCTCAGACTACGTGAGAGAGAAAAGACCATGGGTGAAGAATGGATTTGGGCACCATTTTGTGGGTGTTTTCTTTCCCAAGAAGCAAGAATACATTTTCCCAGGTTGATGGCTTTCCCATGCACGAAATTGGATGCCATACCTCTTCAGTCCCAAGGCATTAACTACCTCAACCAACTCCTGGAAGAATTAAATGATTGGGTGCATAATTCAAAATGGGTAGTTGAGGGTCTATGGGTTCCTTTATTGACATTTTCATTAACACCATTATCTCAAGGGTTTGAAGAATTTCCCTCTGTATTCCTTGTAGAATCATGCTCTCATCTTTTGTTGCATTGCATAGCTAGTGGTGGGTATTTCATTAAAATTCGCATTTACATGATGTCTTAATTTACATTGTGCATGTCCAACACAAGAACCATAGGCATCTATTTTTAATTTCCGATACATAAAATGATAAATTGATGTCGGGGCCTTGGCCTTGAGCTCCTCACCATGATTTAATAACGATATCTACATCATTTACAATTTTAATGCAATAGGGTCAAGATGGGTACATTACAATAGGGTTTGTGCAATCTAGGGTTTATATACAAGATAGGGTTTATATACACATTGATAAGATACATAAGTTCCCAATCATCACTAGGCATATCTTGGGGCTTGCGTCCCTATGATCCATCTAAGGACAATGATGGGCTTTGTTTTTCATTCAAATACTAGGATGTCGCTAGCTAAATCCACTCATAGTCACAATAGCCACACCTATTTCCAAATGTTATGGTGGGGCATGTAGTATCCATTGCTTAAACCTCCAAAGGTCAAGTATCTCCCTAGTTATCATATCAAGAGACCCATAAAATTTCTCCAATAACTACTCAAGGTATTGAATTTTACCATGAAACTTTCATCCTTGCATTGTAATGTATACAAACTAGTTGGATCTTATTAGAATGACATTTTACGATCAAAATACCTTTGATAATACAAAATAATTGAAATAATATTCATTATGTCTCTTCTAAATCTAGAGTGACACTTCAGCCCAAAAAAACATCCCTGCCAAGAAAAACACAACGGCATAGGGATGTTGGTCCCTTCACAAGGAAACATTCCAAGTGAATGGGATGGGGAGATATTTTTCATATTTTTTACCACAATGATGATAACATAGGCTTTGCACACCTAGGTGCGATCGACAAATCCTTATTTATTGGTATATCATCAAATATTAAACATTGGTGGAAATAATAATTTTTTTTCAGTTCTAGCATTGCTTCCATATGCTACGAAGATGGTCAAGTGAGTATGTTTTGTTAGAATTAAAACACAATAGTTTTTTAAATCAACCATCCAACAATGAATTTGAGAATATTCACTTACAGCCCATGGTTGACTATTAGTGCATGTGAATCTCTTACATCATCTAGCTTTATCTATATGACCCAATTTACTATATAATATCTTTAAGATCAACGACTATATGATCCCACTATAGATCAAAATTTATCTATTTCATCATAAACAAAGGAAATCATATCAAAATCTAGTCAAACTCAACCATTTGCATTAAAAGCATAATGTTGTTTATTAGGAAACTAGACACAATAAGAGATAGCAAGAGACAACAAGATGCAAATAGAGACAACATGAATATAAATCACATAACTGAAAATCCATGTACATCCAAGCTACAAAAATTGTCCAAACATATAAATTTTCTGGCAAACAATGGAACATGGTTCCCAATGTAAACATAATGGAAACCTGTTCCCTATAAAAAGTCTGGAAACTCATTGCCCTAGATCTAAAATAAATGGGAACTCATGCCAAAAAATGTCACATCATGGATAATTTGGAGCTACTCAACAATCATCATCCTCACCATTTGAGGTAATACAAAAACAAATTCTTTTAAATTTCTTGTCTAATTTGCTTATTGTTTCTCACACATGTTAATGTTAGATTAGATTCAGTTTATTGTTATTTGCTTTTTATTCGAGACTTCTATTACAAGTTAATAGGTGCATCCTTGCACATGCTTGGTTGAAAAACCAAGCAACAGACATGTTTTAAGTTTCTTGGATTTCTGATCACTCTTAAAGGAATCAAGTCAGTAGAATGGAAAAACATCATTCATAAGATCAAAGAGAAATTCCAGTCTTGGGGTATAAGATGGCTTAACATGGCAAGTAAAATTACTCTTATCAAATGATTTCTCTCTTTGCTTCCTATTTTTTTCTACTATGTTTTTTAGCTCCTACGAGTGTAATGAATAGCAGAAGCAAAGAAATCTAAAAGTTTCTTTGGCAACGAGGGAAATAAACCACCAAGAAATTTCATTTTGTTTTTATGTGAAACTATTAGATGTCCGATTGAAAATGGTGGAGTAGGAATAAGGGAACCCAGAATAATGAATATTGATTTGGGGGGCAAAATTATTTGGAGAATGATTTTTGAAGGAAAGTAGTGGTGGAAAGAAATATTGTAGAAAAAATACACAAGGAGGTCAAGACTAAGATGCTTGGATGAGAAATTTTTGAAATTCCACAGGGATAGATCACTGAGCTAGAACAAACCTCAATATTTCACACTGTTATTACTAAGAAGAATTAGCAGAAAACAATGATCAATTCACTCATAAAACTGAAACACATATGAAAAAATGTTGTTGATACATTAATCAGTTGTACGCTGGATATCAGGAAGTGTTACAATAGAATGAATTCAATTCACTTGGAAGGATTCAAATTCACCTCAAGTATAGGCTTAGTTTTCATTGGAACCATCTCCCGATAAGGTTCAGTGGTCACCGATGATGAATAATTAGTTAAATGAGGTAGAACTGAGTATAATTGAATCACGTGGGCACCAAAATAGGGAAGGAGACTCCAAGGGGGTCAAATATTGACTTGTAGTGGTCAAAATAGGTGCTCCTACACTCAGTAGCAGTGAAACTAGATGTAACAATTAGTTAACTAGGCAATCAAGGGGACAAGGTGCTCTAAATCATGGAACTGACTGTCCTAACTCCTAAAATCATGCATGAGGGAGAATTTGGACTTCAACAATGTAACCAAGGTGCTCTAAGTGGATAGGAGGGATAATTATGGCCAAAAACAAGCTTTGAGGGGGCCAAAGTAAGGACTAGGTGCTAAGAGACTCAACTGCTAATGCATGGAATGCATTGATGCATGCAAATCATGCAAGACCACAATGAGATGGTGAGAATATTCCAACACCCCCCCTTAAGCCAGACTATGAGAAAAAATAAATGAAGATTAGGGCCTTGGTTACTGGTTACTGAGATGAAAGCTCACCCCGTAAAACAATGTAAAAAAGTGAGGAAAGAAGGAAAACCCAGTCGGAAACCCCCCCCTCAAGATAGACTGAAACACACCAAAAATTGTTGCTCAAGACTCAATTAGGTGTGATGCTTGATTCAATGTCTAGAGGTATCTTCCTCTTGGGAAGAAGTGGATCATGCTCCAAAAACATGTGCTTGAATTCTCCTTTAGTGGATGAAAGCAAATCTGGAGGCTTCTTGAACTTGTTCTTCAGACCAAACAAGGTGAGAACAAATACAAAAAAATGGAGATTATCCTCGAACCGGTAATTCGAACCAACTGAGAAAGGATCACCTCCAATTGGATCTAATTTCTCTTGAACCTTGAACTTTTGATCAGTGGAAATTAAATCGACTCTAAGAATTGATAGATGGTTTCTTGTGATCTCCTTTGAACCAACAGGGTTGAGATCAGAACCAAAATCACAAAAATGTGCCTGAGACTTGAACCCAAGCGAATGGTAGTGTCCTCCATCTTCAGTGAAACTCTGAGAATATGTTCTAATGATCTAATAGAAGTACATATGAAGCATGTGATCAAGGAGGGTGAATGCATCACCTCCAAACTCTGATTTAACCTCCAAAACATTCAATAGATCATCATTCTGCACACCAACAGACTCATGTGAAAGAGAGTATTTAATAACCTCTTAAGATTCTAGAGCATGAAAATTAGGGCCTTGGTTACTGGTTATTAAGACCAAATCTCACCCCATAAAACAATGTAAAAAAGTGAGGAAAGAAGGAAAACCCAGTGGGAAACCCCCCCCTCAAGATAGACTGAAACACACCAAAAATTGTTGCTCAAGACTCAATTAGGTGTGATGCTTGATTCAATGTATAGAGGTATCTTCCTCTTGGGAAGAAGTGGATCATGCTCCAAAAACATGTGCTTGAATTCTCCTTCAGTGGATGAAAGCAAATCTGGAGGATTCTTGAACTTGTTCTTCAGACCAAACAAGGTGAGAACAAATACAAAAATATGGAGATTATCCTCGAACCGGTAATTCGAACCAATTGAGGTAGGATCAGCTCCAATTGGATCTAATTGCTCTTGAACCTTGAACTTTTGATTAGTGGAAATTAAATCAACTCTAAGAATTGATAGATGGTTTCTTGTGATCTCCTTTGAACCAACAAGGGTGAGATCAGAACCAAAATCACAAAAATGTGCCTGAGACTTGAACCCAAGCGAATGGTAGTGTCCTTAATCTTCAGTGAAACTTTGAGAATATGTTCTAATGATCTAATAGAAGTACATATGAAGCATGTGATCAAGGAGGGTGAATGCATCACCTCCAAACTCTGATTTAACCTCCAAAACATTCAATAGATCATCATTCTGCACACCAACAGACTCATGTGAAAGAGAGGATTTAATAACCTCTTAAGATTCTAGAGCATGAACTGGCTTATCTTGCTCAGAATTCGAAATAGAAGACATTGAGAATGTGATTGAGTAATGGATAATCTCTACAAAAGGATCATCTTCATTAGTTGTGTCACTTCCATCTGCATCAACTACATGGGAAGGGGAAAATTCGAAATTGTCTTCAACTTCTAGAGCAATAGAGGAAGGAATGTCTTCAAAATGAACTTTTTGTGTTGAATCTGCAGCTTCTTCTTCATCTTGAACAACTTCATCAGGAGAGATGATTAAGGTCGAGACATAATTAGAGACAACACTTAAGGAGGTATCACTGTGCTTGTTCTCAAAATAATTTGCACCAATCTCTTCATTCTCTTTCCAAATACTTTGTCTAGTTGGGCCCATATATCACTTGGATATTCAACAATTTCCATGAGGTAGCACATACTAGGAGACATAGCAATACACATTGCTATGAAGGCTCTATCACATTCATTTATCCAATCATCCTCTTCTTCATAGAAAGAAAAATCTCTCATAACACCAATACACATATCAAAAATACCTTGTCTCTTTAGATATGCTATCATATTTGGTTTCCACTCATCATAGTTGAATGGAGAGAGAGGAGGAATTTCTTTCAAATTCATGGAAGCTGTTGTAGAATACCTGCAAAAACAATGGAAAAATATGGAGGATTGTTACTGTATCTATTGAACACTACTTTAGGACAGTAGGAACTTTTATCTGGATCCTTCACACCTGGATAGACCTCAAATTATTTCTCTAATGAATTCAATGCAATGGAACCAGGATTTGTTGTGGAAATCCATAGGCTTCTGGTGCTCTACTGAAAGAACCTGCTCAATCTACTGTTCGAATTGTTGCAACTGCTACTACTGCTGCAATTGCTATTATTGCTGCAATCAAAAGTTATCACGATCTCTGATACCATGTGAAATTCCAGAAGGTTAGATCACTGAGCTAGAACAAACCTCACAATTTGACACTATTATTACTGAGAAGAATTAGCAGAAAACAATGATCAATTCACTCATAAAACTGAAACACATATGACAAAATGTTGTTGATACATTAATCAATTGTAAGCTGGCAATCAAGAAGTGATACAATATAATGAATTTGATTCACTTGGAAGGATTCGAATTCACCTCAAGTATAGGCTTATTTTGCATTGGAACCATCTCCCGATAAGGTTCAGTGGCCACCGATGATGAATAATTAGTTAACTAAGGTAGAATTGAGCATAAATGAATCATGTGGGCACCAAAATAGGGAAGGAGACTCTAAGGGGGTGAAATATTGACTTGTAGTGGTAAAAATAGGTGCTTCTACACTCAGTAGTAGTGAAACTACGTGTAACAATCAGTTAACTAGGCAATCAAGGGGACAAGGTGCCCTAAATCATAGAACTGATTGTGCTAACTCCTAAAATCATGTATGAGGGAGAATTTGGACTTCAGTGATGTAACCAAGGTGCTCTGAGTGGATAGGAGGGCTAATGATGGCCAAAAACTGCAAGCTCCGGGGGGGCAAAGTAAGGACTAGGTGCTAGGAGACTCAACTGATAATGCATGGAATGCATGGATGCATGCAAGACCAAAATGAGATGGTGAGAATATTCTAACAAAAATCATAGGAAAAGGTACAAGGATGTGGATCCTATGTAAATGTGCAACTGGATTAATCAAAGATCATCTTCACTATATTCTAGACAATGGGAAATTAATTCACCTCTCGACTGATAGTATCTTGGGGAGGCTTCCCCTCTCTTCAAATCTAGACCTTCTTGCTATTATAGATTGGATATTCTCCAATGGTTATCACACTTTATTTGATATTTTAGACTAGATGGATTATGAGGTTCAAAAAAGTTGGAAAAAGTTGGACATCCCATATCATTTACTTCATGAATATGACTGATTCCTCTTCTTACTTGAAGGAAGAGCTCTATCCCATAAAATGGAAAATGATTCTAGGGGTTGGAGTGTAATAGGGAAGTATACTATAAGGGAAGGGTATAGGAAAATCTTAACCGATATATATCAGCTACTTGTTTCTAGAATATGGAAAAGGATATCAAATATGGATATTGTTAAAAACTTATTGCCTTTTTCTTGGATGTTGGATCACAAACATATCCTTACAGTAGATAACTTAAGAAAAAGAGGAATAGAATGACTGACATGGTGTCTTCTACATAGAAGCATAGAAGAATCTATCAATCATCTCTTCCTTGAATTTAATTTTGCTCAATTGGTTTGGGAGATTTTACTAAGATATTTAAGTGGGAACTTGTGCCTCCCCTCAAAAACTCTGGATTTATTCAGTAAATGGAAAGAGAATTTTATGGGATCCCTCAAAAATAATCCTACTCTCCTCAAAGTATGGAATGTACTCCCGAAAAATGTTTTTGGGGAGATCTAGTTGCACGTAACGAAGTAATCTTTGAGGCCAAAAAAGCGGAACCAAGCAGAACGACCATTGGAGTCAAAAATATATTTATAGAAACAATGCAAAGAGCATTCTAGATAATCAATCTCTATCAAGTCTAGAAGCAAGTTGGATCAAAGAATTTCTTCCCAAGAGTTATCTTCAATCCAAAAGCACATGGAGAAGGTAAACATCCAATTGGGAGATACACATGGAAAAAACAGAGTTTGAAGAATGGATGAAAAACAATCTTGTTATTCTTTGTTTTTTGATGGAGCGTCTAAGGTAAATACTGGGGTGGCAATAGCGTCTAATGCATCCTAAATGACATATAGTGAAATAATTTGCATGGGGATTTGGAATGAAGAAAAATAATTAGGTAACATGGTTTTCCCTATTGCAAAGCATGGAATTTTTTACTTAGCTAAATATTTCAACTATCCTCATCTTTGGAGTCTCCAACATTGTAATCAAGAAAATGCTCAATTCCTTCAAGGGAAATCCCTCCAAGTGTGGAAGAGCATAGAAGAGAACTCTCAACCTTCTCATCAATCCAAGCTTACTTTACTTTTATCACATCAAGCGAGAACATAATTGGTTTGTTGATGATATGTAAAACCAAGGAACAAAGGTAGATCATGCATGTTAGTCCTTGACTCCCAATTCTTGACTAAGAAACGGAGTCCTTGTTGAAAATAAGCATTGGGGTCATTGGCTTAGGAAAAACCTAAGGAAAGGGACGGCCTGGTAAATCATGCAAGTAAGAGAACTAAAAGGGGAGTTATTTGGCACTCCCCTCTAGACATAAGAATTGATGCCTTGTTCCTATGGAGGATAGGTGGAGGACTACAAATGAGACGTGGAAATGACTTGGAGCAATTGGTAAAAATGAACCAATGCAGTCACTGTCAAGCATCTCCCTCGAATGAAGCCAGGCCCATAGACAAAGTTTCAATAATTCAGTAAGTCCAAGGAAAAATGGATAGAAAAGGATAGGATTTAGATGACGGTCCTCTGCAGCCCCTTTTGTTATGTATTTTTGCTCTCTGTTTTGTAAGCAGTTTGTCAGGCTCTATAGAACCATGTGATATAAGTCGATGAAAAAACTATTGGGAAATTTTTGTATACAACAAAGAAATATATGGAATGGACTTTGCTAGTCTCAGTTAGAATTTTGATGATGTTTAAACTTCTATAAATGATCATTATGCTCAACTTTTAATACAATATTATTTCAGTTTATGTTTTTAAAAAAATGTATATTTAATTATATAACACTAGCACAACCACTTAATTTGTGGCAAGTGAACGTCGATAGATATGATAAAAAAGTTTCGATTGTTTAGTTATGTGTAAAAGAACAATACCAATCATAAATAAAAATAAAGAAGTTTAAACATAAACCCACACACCATTTGTTCTTTCCACAAATTGAAAACCTAAATTAAAATTTTAAAATTATAACTTTGAAATATTTTGTCTATTTATCAAGTAAAATGGTACAAGCATATATCAAATTTCAGCACTGCATAACACCCAAAATATAACTTTAGATGTGAATATGTTATGGAAAAAAAAATCATTTGTTTATCAAGTAAAATGGTAAGCATATATCAAATTTCATTTCACATTTCATCAAATTCTCGGCATAGACAGGAATCTTTTGACAAATTCTCAAATCGATGGAAATATTGTCTCCAATAAATCAAATAAAAGTTATGTGATAGTGAAAACATAATATTTTGTATTCACACTCTTGTCGTTGCCTGCACAGTCTAAAATGCTTTCAGATTCACAATATTTTTGTAGCCTGCACTGTCTAGAATTCTTTCATTCAACATTTTTATCAAATCCTCCACGCAGAAAGAATCGATTGAAAACTTGTCCAATCAAAGAAAAATTGTTTCGAATAAGAGATAGGAGATGGTGAATAAAGTCCTGAATGAAAAGAAACGATGTATGGTTTCCAATTATCAATAAGAAAATCCACTTGCCAAAATCTCAACGAGCTCCACAGAGTGAATCTAATAAACCGAAAACCATTATCGAATCCAATAAACCACAAATGCTTGGTGGAATGAAAACCCCCTGTGCTAATGAAATGAAAGATGCATCAACAGGTTGTGGAAGCCTGATTTTGCAACCACACCCTCAGCTTCGCCTTGGGTGAGACCTCAGTCTGTTCGCAGATTATTGCCGAAAGGGCTGGTGAATAGGGGTCTTGTTGGTTCCTTAAAACTGCTTAGAACCTAGGTCTACATTGGAAACCTCTGGATCAGTTACATAAGCCAACAAATGGTTCCATTACTGCGCTAAGATTCGGTGATGCGATAGTGTGTTTGAAATAGTAATGTGTGAAGAAGAAGATCATATCCCATTAGCTTCAAAAAATTGGCATCCAGAAAAGAAAGAGATGTGGGCTTGGTGTGATAGGACAGAAAGAGACTTTGCAAGAAAAGAGAGTAGACATCCACGTCTATCTGACGTAGAGTGGATGAACAAATAGTTGTGGAGGGACACTCACGATATTTTATGGGCTTCATTTGGAAACGAGCTGCATGAGTGGATATCGTGGCTCATGAAAAGAAAGAACTATTTTAAGCCAGAAGTTTCGACCGAGTGGACTCTAGAGCTCACCAAGCAGCTCAAAGCAATAGATAGCCCACTATCACAAGCAATCGACTTCTGGGTTGACAGCATATTCGAGGGCTTCGTGACAGAATTTGTTGTAGACACATTGAAATCCTATAGCGAAGCCGAAGCATACTTTTTCAAAGGGTTCAGAGGTAAGTACCTGAACAATCTTAGTTTATACCTTAAAATGATTTTAGCCGAGAAAGGATTTTTAAGAATGCAGTGAAATGTTTTGAAACTGTCATGGTAGATAGTATATATAGTGGCTTTGACGAAGAAACCCATAACTTGAGAAGTGGAAAGAGATATAATTTTATGGCTGAGAAAAATCCCAAAGGACTTGGACTCTGCGTAAATATTGAGATACCATGTGAACTTAATAGCCAGACCGCACCGTCATCAGCCACATATCATCCTATTACACCACAGAATCCGCTGGTTGCAAATATGACACCTCCCCTATCTCAGAATCCGTCAGTTCAAAACTCGTCAGTTGCGAGCACCGCGCAACCCACCCCGTAGAACGTCAGTACTAGTAACACCACAGGAGCGGGTTCCCAAACCATTCCAACTCAGAATATTCCGCATCAAAACGTTCCGTGCAATACCGCATTTATTTTTGCCGCTCAGAACCCTGCACAAAACCCTACACCACCTAGATGGAGGATGACTGACGATATAAAACTGTCAATATTCAAGGGAACGGGTCTAGAAGACCCTGATCGGCATTGGTTTCTATCTGAAGCCGTATGGAGTGTAAAGCAAGTTCAGAATGACACTGTGAAGCAAGTGTAGCTCATTACCACTTTCAGAGATAGAGCCTTGCATTGGTTCATGAAATATTCTTAGGCACAACCTAGAACCTTAGTAGAAATTAAGGCCACGCTCTTAGCAGAATTTAAGAAGCCGAAATCAGAGTCGCAGTGTATCATAGAGTTAAAGGAAATAAAGAAAAATCCTAATGAAACAGTTTGGTAATTTGACAAGAAGTTCAAGACATTGTTGGACCAAGTGAGCTTTGCTATAGATCTGCAACAACACTAGGAATGGTTCATAGCTGCATTGTTGCCTCACATCAGACTACCATTGATGCAGCAGAAGGTTTCATCATAGGAAGAGTCCTTAGAGATCGCGATGAAGTTAGAGGCTTCACCGATTGGTGAGACTAGCTTTGGGATGTCACAGATCCAAACGTAGCTCGCCACCTTGACTTTACAGTTGCAGGATATCAAGATGGGAAAGCAAGAGAGACAAGAGATATGGTGTATAGGATGCAAAGGAGAAGGCCACACCAGAAAAAAAATTGCCCTTTATTTTCAAATTACCTCAACAGTGGAGCGCCGAATCAGATCAGGATTGATCCAACAGACAGGCGCAAGAGTACTTTTGCTACAGAATGGGGGTCGTTCCAATACATAGTAATGCCTTTTGGTCTAAAGAACGCACCTGCCATATTTTATAGAGTTGTGGTCACAACGTTTAAAGATTTCATGCATAAGCTTTTAGAGGCATATTTTGATGATTGGATTGTTTTTGGGTTGCTGAAGAACCATTGCGCGAACTTGAGAATGATGCTAGAAAAGTGCAGGAAGCATCAAATTTCATTAAATATGAAGAAGTGTGTCTTTTGTGTATCCTATGGAATTTTATTGGGACACATTGTATGTAAATAGGGTTAGATGGTTGATCCTGTGAAGATTGCAGTTATTGTAAACTTGCCAGCATCGAACTCAGTTAAGTAGCTGCACACTACATTGGGGCATACGGGTTACTACAGGAAGTTTATAAAGGGTTATGCACAGATAACTGCACCCATGGAAAAATTGTTAAAGAAGGATGTGTCGTTCATCTAGAACGCAGATTGTGAAAAAGGCCTAGAAACGCTGAAGGAGAAAATGGTCACTGCGCCGATCCTAGTTTTTCCAGACTGGGAAAAGCCATTTCATGTACATGTTGATGCATCATGCATAGCGTTGGGCATTGTCTTAGATCATCCAGGAGAGGGAGGTATTGACCATCCCATTTCATTTTCGAGCAGGAAGCTCTCAGCTGCTGAGAAAAATTATACAACTACAGAAAGAGAGGGTCTAGCGATGGTCTACGCACTGCCAAAATTCAGGCATTATTTGCTCGATGCGCACTTCACTATGTTCACTGACCATTCCGCTTTCAAATACTTGGTCAACAAGCCAGTGTTAGGGGGGTGAATATGCAGATGGTTGTTACTCTTCCAAGAGTATGATTCCGAGATCATTGTTAAGCCAAGAAGGTTGAACTGAGGACTTGATCATCTATCAAGGATTAAGTCAGGTGAAGAACCTATGAACCTTGAAGACAATCTATGTGATGCGCAGCTATTTTCTATACAAGTTGCAAATGATTACTATCAGGATATCATAGACTTTTTGACTACTGGGTTGGCACCCAGAGAGTTCACTATGCAGCAAAAGAAGCAGCTGGTAGTGAGAGCAGCAGACTTCACCATTATCATGGGCCAACTATACAAGCTGGGACCAGATGAAGTACAACGCAGGTGTGTATTAGAGCATGAGAAACCATTCATATTGGCTGATGCAAATTTGGGAGTAGCAGGAGGTCACTATGCAGGAAGATCCACTACGTAGAAGATATTGCGTGCAGGGCTATGGTGGCCCACGATCCACAAAGATTCGAAAGAACATTGCTAGAGCTGCGATGTATGTTTGAGGATGGGAAGGCTGTCACGAAGGGATGAAATGCCCTTGAATCCACAGTTGACATTACAGGCATTTGAGAAATGGGCAATTGATTTTGTAGGACCTATCAACCCACTGGGAAAAAGAACTGGTGCAAGATACATCATCACTGCTATTCATTATCTCACCAGATGGGCCTAAGCAAAGCCGGTGAAGGACTGTAGCACAGCTACAGCCGCAAAGTTTATTTTTGAGTACATCCTTACATGCTTTGGATGCCTAAAGATTTTGATGAGTGATCAAGGCACTCACTTCCTGAATAGAACCATCGAAGCATTGACTGAAGAGTTCCACATCCACCATCAGTGAAGTACACCATATCATCCGCAAGTGAATGGAACTGTTGAACTGTTCAATAAGGTACTGGAGAATGCGCTAACAAAAGTATGCAATGTCAATCGAGATGATTGGAACCTGCACATTCCATCAGTGTTATGGGGATACAAGACCACCTGTAAGAAGTTAACGGGACATACACCTTTCAGGTTGGCCTATGGGCAGGAAGCAATAATGCCAATGGAGTACATTGTTCCTAGCTTGAGGATAGCTACATTTACAGGCATCGAAGATCGGGAGGCACTAGGCGAAAGGCTCCTCCACTTGGTTGGTCTGGAAGAAGATCGCTTCATCACATGCTTCCACCAGCAAGTACAGAAAGAGCAATAAAAAGCATGCCATGATCGCCATATAAAGAACAAGACCTTTCAGTTAGGTGATCTAGTCCTCCTGTATGATAGCAAATTCATGAAATTCCCTAGAAAATTTAAAATGCATTGGCTTGGCCCATATACTGTTTTGCATGTTACTAACGGTGGCATAGTTCAATTAGCCACATTAGTAGGAGACACATTACCAAGCCTAGTAAATGGAAGTAGACTAAAACCCTATCGGGATAGTCCTACTTCGCAGAACCTGTAAAGATTCATAGGAAAGGAAAATTCATAAGTGTCAAGTATAGTTGAAATTGAACACTAGAAATTGCAAAGAGTTTGTACGCGAAGTGTAAAGAAGATAAAATAGGTACCCACGTGTCACTGATTGAGTAGAGAAGCTGTGCGAGGGGGGAAGGGGGGATTTGATTATGAAAATGAAAAAGAGTACAGGAAAGGAGAGCCGCACAGTACGAAGTTAGTACTGTCGCTGCACAACTCAAATGAAAAAGGGGTAACTACGAGAAGCGAGAAGCTGCGCCAAGAGGCATATGGTATGACTGAAGTTGCGCAATGAAAACGTAAAGAAGCACATGTGGAATTTGCACCAAATTGTCAGAACCGCCAGCAAATCATGACGAGAAAAGGTGACTGTGACAACTGTCGGCCGGGTAGTAAATCGTTATCCAAATTGGTGGCATCGACCAAATCCCACATTTAAATAATATCCTATCCAGTCGAGTATCATAAAGAATGAAATGACCAGGATCCTAACGGGATCCGCCCGACGGACTTGGCATTTAAGCATCAGCCAGGCCATCGGACAACTTGGCAGTACCATTACACCACGGCCATTAAGGAAATTTAATCCGACAATACATAGTAAACGGTAGAAAAAGATCGGTAATCCAGTAAGATCTCATCCAGCGAGACTAGCACTTAATGCCTAGTCTAGTCGTTCCCAGCAAATTCAATGTCACATAACTCAGAGATCCAGTCGGGATTTTGCAAATGGATGTAGCATTTAAATCTCCCGACTATGCATTAATGGACGCACTGCTAGGTAAAGATTCTGTAAATACTCATACACTCATCCTTATGCATTTTACCATGAATTTGAAATTTTACAGAGTGTGAAGATTGTAAGAGATTAAGCAGCAACAAGCACCGGTGCCCGCTACGTTTATGTCCGAAGAATATATGCTAGAAGATATCCTCGGCGCTTGCGACCGCTTTGGTTTAAGCGGAGTAATGAAGGCACCACCAAAGCAGACCACACTAGAGAGGTCGGGATCATCCAAGAACCCGAAGCCAAACCCGCCGCAACAGCAGAAGAAAGATAAACAGCCAGCCACGATGCCACAAAGGCTGAAGACACCAGTTACATCAAAGGAAATTCCACAAGGGAACCCGCCCGCACCAATTTTCATTATTCCAGAATACATCAGTTAGCGAAAGAGAAATGCCCTGGAATTGCACCTGGAGAAGAATCCAAAATATGGCATCCCATTGGCCCCGATGTCAAGGCATGTGCGAACTAAGGAAGATTTGCTTGGGAAGATCCTGGACTCCAAGCTGATTGATTTTAATCTAATGGATCACAAGAAATTTCCCCATTTGTAGACAAATAGGTATATGCACAGCAGAAATGATCCTACTACAAAGAAATCAGAAGTTGTTCCAATGGACTGGGCGGTACCACTATATAGAGTGGTTCTGCTCAACCTGCTGCGAATCCCACATTTCAGGCGTAGCAAGGAATTCAAGACTATGGTGCGTAAGTTGCTTTCCTGCATGCACCAAGGGTATATTTGGATAGATTTTAAGGTCAACATCACTGTTGACCTTATAGCAAGAATCATAGGATTAAGCAAGAGGGGCGATGAACCTTCCAAAGAATTTGTCAACAAGAAGGATGACCAAGAATTGGCCGCAAAGATCAAGTCCCAATTTAACTTGGTAAGAGGGACCAGAGGATATGAGACTGAACCCATTACAATTGAACCTCTATAGTTTTCCATTCAACTGTTGGCAGGAAGGCTTCTGAGGAAAGTTAGACCGAAAGAAGTATCAGCCTCAGTAGTAGCTTTAGCGGCAAAAGCCATGGATGGGCATGAATACAATTGGGCAAACTTCCTACTAAATGAATTTTTATTGGATGTCTAAGACGCGTAGGATAAAGGACTCCCCTTCTACTTCAGTTGGTTGCTATTACTCATTGATTTTGTGGGATGGAAGGAGCCTAGCCATCAAAACGGCCTGCTGGTAGCAGTAGATGACTACCACGCAGTAAGACTCGCAAACATGTGGGCATCCACAAATGTGGAAAAGAAGAGGCTTAGTAACCTGCAATTCTTAACTTATTTGGAGCAGTTGTGCATAGTTATCGAGAAGACCCCGTGCATCACAAAAAAAGTGATGGCCAAGTATAAGCCATTCGTGATTTTCAAAGCTGGAATGCATTCAATCTATATCCTACCCCGGTAGACGGCTGGAGATTGGTGCGAAGGGAAGTACCAGCTGGGTGCACCAATGATCGAGCTGATTATTGAAGACTAGCCCAAAGAATGGAAAGAGAATGCACCAGACTCGGTTATTACTCCATCCGATGAGGAGGAAGAAGAGGATAAGATGGACAGAAATCTTGAGGTCCAAAGCACGTCAACCCAAACACCTGCTGCACAGGTCGGCGAGAAAAGGAAGGAACCAGCTACACATACACCGGAGACAACACAGAAGAAGAATACCAAGGCTACAAGAGTGCCACTGGATAGAATACTGCGAGATGATGACTTTGAGAAAATTGCATCGCGGACAGCAGCACATCTAGAGGATGTCATCGGATTTAAGGGAAATCAGGAGGACCCAACCCAGGCATAGGCCCGGGAAGGTATTAATAAGTTGGGAAGTTTTGTCCTAAGGATGAAGCAAGTCCATCGTGACTTAGCCCGGGAGCTAGACCAGAGTGGCCATTCAAGATAATCAAGTGAGTCAATGCGCAGGTCTCCTGCCTTTTCAACTCAGAATTGCATAGTCAAGATTGCGCCTATGTCCATTTTGTTCCCCACAGATGAGATGACAGAAAGTGCGAGACCACTTGGATAGTTAGAATTGAATATAGCTATGCTACTAGCAGAAGGGTTGCATGAGTTGCATACTCAAATATCCCATGAAATGCATGAGCGAGACATTGTCTCGCATAATCAACGCCATCAATATGAAGAGAATTACAGGAAATTACAGGGCGAATTTGAGCAGAAGGAAAGGGAGCTTCAGCGCACAAAAGAAAAGGAGCACAGAATAAAAGGAGCCATGTCAGCAGTATATGCGAGGCTACCTGAAATTGAAGAAGAATAAGAAGTGGAAGCAGCTATCCTACAGCTCGGAGTGGCCATGGATAGCTTGTAGGAAAAAATGAAGGGATTACAAATCTCCCATGCAGAAATGATCATAGAGATGGAAGCGACCAATCAGGCAGAGATGGCCGAGCTGGCAACTAGACGGCCAGTTGATATGGAAGCGCAGGCAGAAGAAGCAAGAGCAGAGGCCCTGAGGGCCTCTACAAAGAGCATCTGCACAGCAATTGCACGATGCCAAATCCTCCTAGATGACATCTCAAACATCTAGAGCATATTGCAGGATGAGCCGGAGTTTCAAAAGATACACAATAAAATACAACAGAAGCAACATGAAGTGGACTCCACGGATGCATCTATGAAGGACCTACCGGTCCGATAGAAGAGGAATGCCTTTGAGCAAACCAAGGCACTTCGAAAAGAGATCCAGGCTTTAAGAGTAAGGAAAGCGAAAATCTCTTTGAGTTTACAACCATTACAAGAAGAGGCACTTACCCTGTCGGACGACATTGAAGCAAAGTTGCAAAAACTTCAAGAAACAGAGGCTCAAGTCAAGGACCAAATTATGGAACCTACCTCAAATGAGATGCTAAACATGGTAAGAGGCCAGGAGCAAGAAATAAGGGACATAGTTGCAAACCTAAGTGCAACTGTCCAAGAATTTACTGCACGATCAGGTATTTCAACGGATGCGTAGATGGAGTAGCTGGATTGAAGTTGCTCGGAACGAGCCACAAGTCAGTGTTAGGGGCCTGTTGGGCGTGGCCCAAGTAGGAACAATTTTGACTAAGTATAGTTTCTGGAGCTGTGAAGTTTGGGCTGCGGAATCAAAATGCACAGGTTTGAAGAGTGCGGAGCTCGGGATGCATATTCAGTTTTGCATAGCTATGCTGGTGCGCAGCGCCAGCCCAATAGCTAATTTTGATAGAAGTATAAGAGAAGGTCAAGCTGCGGAAGCGACCTATTTTGGGTAAGAAGTAGATTAGAAGATAATGGAAAGCGACCTGTCCAAGAGACTGGTGGCAAGCAGTTGAAGCTAGGCCAATAATTTAGCGGCTACAGACAGGCTAAAAGAGTGGAAAGTGATAGGCCACAATGTAGTTGTAACCGTTTTGTTGATGACTGCAGCTGTCAGAAGGCATTGGAGCCACGAGTGGACCATTAAGGTGTCTAGAGCGAGTGGAGCGAGCTGTCGACAGTGACAGGCAGGGTGGTGGGCATCCGCACCAGTTTTGAAAACGTTAGGGTTTTTTCCTATTGATTGTAAAGACATGACCTATAGGCATGATCTATAAAAAAAGGTGTATTTTGTAAGGGAAGGGTTACTCTTAATTTTTGTTAAGTCTTGAACATTGTTGAATCTTTAAGCTTGGATGCTATTGTAAAGGCTCTGCAGCTGAGTGCACAGTCACCTATTGAGAGATAAGAGAGTCTGCAACTAAGTGCGCAGACTGGAACTTTTGTACCCTTCCCAAAATACTAGTATAACAACAGTTCTTGTGGACGTAGCCTCCATCCTGGGGTTGAACCACATTAAATCTGGTGCAGTGTGATTGTTTATGTTGCATTTGCTTATTTGCTTACCATGAATGCTTGATATCGCAGTTATCAGTTATATGTTTACTTTTATATGTATTCACCACGAGAATGAGTTGGGAATAATATGTTAAGTTTCATATGAACGGATGAATGTTTGAAGCATAAATATTTCTATGTCTGTGAAGGGATAGTCTATTGAATAATCACGTAGATAAACACTGGAGTTACATGCAGCACCAGAAGTGCGCAGCATTGCATTTTTCACCTATTCATATTTTCCTTTAACTAATATTCTGAGTAGTTGATGAATGGATGAAAATCCCTAAGTAAAGTCCACAAGGTTGGTTAAGTCTAAAGAGGAAGCATGTTCGTCAATTGCATTGTGCTTTTGTTGAAATTTACCCGTGCAGCGCAGTCTTTGGATGCGCAGGTTGTACAAGCATTGCAACTTGTCGAGTATCGGCTACGCAGGAGGTGAACCTCGCGCGATTGTTCATCGTGCAGTGCAGCATAGCAGTGCATTGCTATCCAGTTTCCCAAACACGCATCACCAGGTTGTGGAAACTTTATTCTGCAACCACCCCCTCAGCTTCGCCTCAGGTGAGACCTCAGCCTGTTTCGTAGATTGTTGCCAAAAGGGCCAGTGAATAGGGGTTTTGTTGGTTCCTTGAAACCACTTAGAACCTGGGTCTACATTGGAAACCTCTAGATCAGTTACATAAGACAACATGAGGCATATGGGTAAGTGTTATTGAGTTATGTAGGAAATCGGTAGAGGCCATAAAAGGGTCTTCATGTATTGTTGGGGAGACTCACTATCCAACATTTAGATTTATCCCAAAGAATGAACATAGCAATAATTCCTCTGAATCCAATCCCCATTCCTATTCCCAATGCAACCAAAGACACTTCCTCATCTACACGACTCAACCATCCTATTTTAATTCTCCCATTGTCATTGTCTCCAACAAGTATTTTATTTGGATTATCCTTTTGATTGCATGGTGGTAGGGGAAACCCACATCAGCATGTATTTCTTTGAAATGAAGCCTCACTAAAAGTATTAAATTGTCTCCCTATTTGGATTGTCCCACAAGGTTGTTAGATGAAATGTCTAGAATGACCAACATTGACAATTTAGAGAGTTTTGAAGGAATTACTCTACTCAATTTATTTTTGGACAAGTCCAACTGCTCCAAATGAGATAGCTTACTAATGCATGTAGGTACTTTCCCTTCCAATTGGTTCTTAGATGAATTCAACAATCGCAATTTAATCATACTTCATATGCTTACAGGTATTTCTCATGTAAGATTATTGCTTGATAAATCAAATATTACATTATCACCCATGATATATGAGATATTATACTCAAATCCTTTTATGTTGATTTCCATTTGATAACTATCAAATATGTCTCATGTATATCTTGCAAATCCCTTGAGCCTTTCAAGATTATACGGTATTCTTCCTCTGAATCTATTATTGGATAAATCCAACACAAACAACTTGGTGAGATTTGTAATCCATTGAGGAATAATACCATGGATATTATTATATCTAATGCTTAAAACATTCAACCGGCCCAAATTTGCAAGATATGGAAGCTCCCCTATAAATCCATTGTTCCTTACATCGAGGAACCAAATATTAGTGCAATTGGCATAATAAGCAGATAAAAATGATAAAGAAGTCCAGTTGTAAATGGCATCTGTGGGAATAGGCCCCTCCAAGTTGTTTTATGATATATATAAGTTCTCAAGTGAAAGCAAACCATTAATACTATGAAGAATAGTCCCAGAAAAACTATTATATATGTTTAGTTCTTTGAGAGCCTTTAGTTGACCTATGTTATTTGGGATTCGCCCAATGAATTTGTTCGAATCCAAATGTAAGTACTTCAATGAATGAAGCTGTCCTATGGCTTTTGGAATTTTCTCGGTGAGATTGTTGTTTGAGAGATAAAGAGATTCAAGCTTTTTTAAATTGGTAATGGCTTTAGGAATATAATAAGTGAGCATATTATGACTCAAATCTAGGTTAATCAATTAATTCAAATTAGAAATGGCTTTAGGAATATAACCAATGAACATATTATAGCTCAAATCCAAGTTAACCAATTGACTCAAATTAAAAAGGGATATGGGAATGCTACTCGCAAGCCTATTTGAATGAAGATATAGTGTGGTTAATTAAGTAAAATTGAAAATGGATTGAAATATATGGCTAGGGAGTATGTTTAGAAAAAGATCTAAATAGATTAACTCACAGAAATTGTTACGAATGGGTATGTTTCTAATAAAGTTTGCAACACACAGAATATAAAGAGCGGAAACACAAAGGGAATATCGATTGTCTTCTCATTATTAAACACACACATATATAGTTTCTCATAACACCAAAACCACTGGCTAATACAATGGGCCAGTGAATAGCATGGGTCGACTAATGACCTAACTCAACTAACTTAGGACCATTGACTCAACCAACGAACCAACTTAGGACCATTGAGATTACAACTCTTAACACACCCCTTTAATCTCAAGTGGGATGGTGTGGTTAGCACTATCAATGTCTAAGTGTTGTGCCTACTCATCTATGTCTCATCTAGGCATACATTGCATTCAAATAAACTTAAGCTTTACTTTCTTCCTTGATTTGTAATTGGACTGCTTCTTCGTTGTCTTCTTGAACTTGATGCTAAGTAGGTTTTCTTCAACATCTTCTTTGTCTTCTGCACAATAATCAGTTTTATTGCTTCATTGGTCCTGGAACATAGTGTGAGTCTTCTTCTTCTTCTGTTGTTTCTGTTTCAACGTATTGTATGTTGTTGTCCATGTTACTTGCACACTCAAAAATTTTGTCAAAAAAAAGATGAATATATTTCATCTCTTCTTGGAGAGCATTCACATATTCCTCTTCTCTTGTTTCAAAGAGTTTCACATCTTCCTCTTCTTTTGTTTCAAAGGCAGCTACATCATCATTCTTATGAACTGTTGTAGCTTGTACCCAATGTGCATCCCTCACTGCTTCCTCAAAAATTGTGGGCTCACAAGGAAATAGAGCATACTCATACTGCTCATCAATAATGGGAGTATGCTCATATAGATACCTCAAACTTCTGGTTTTCTGGTTCTGTGATGAACTCTCTGATGGTGCAGCTTTTATGCTGCTATCAACTGTCTCTTTCTCTAAGAGAATATCACTTACGTCAGTAAGGACTTCAACATTGATAGGTTTGTGTTCACTGTCATTAGCAAATAGAGCTACATAAACAAGCTTTGATGAGCTTACTTGATCATTGGTTGCACAGTATTCTTGCTTGTCTTCCACTTCATTGTGGGATTCCTGGTGCTTTGCATCACTTGCAAAGTCAACTCATTCTGCTTCACTGAACTCTACTTCATATTCTTCAAGTTCCTCTTCACTAAACTCTGCTTCATCTTCTTCTATTTCAGGTTCTTCTTCACTGAACTCTGCTTTCAATATATCCCAAGCTTCTTTGGGAGTAGAAGCTTCTGAAATGCAATGAAAGATGGAATAATCTATACCATTTTGTATGATACTTAAGGCAACAACTTGCCTTCTTTCCTTTTGATACTCTGTCAAATTATCAAATACTTCTTGATCACTAGGATCCACTTCAGCTACAAAATGCCACAGATCTTGTGACCTTAACAGTCCCTAATTTTTAATGACCATAAAACATAATTGTCTCCATCAAAGGTTTGCCATGAACTTATTGAAGTTAACAAATTTCTTACCTCTTCTTCTTCTTCTGGTAGCTCTTTTACCACCATCTTCGATCTTCTTGGTTTTCTTCAAGATCAGTGGTCCTTCAGTCTTAAGATTTGCTCCGCCCTTTTCGACATAGGTTCTTCTTGGATCGATCTCTGCAAGAATCGATCTGCTTCAATCAAAGCTGGAATGTTGTCCACTATTTTGGCTCAGCGCCAGTAATATTTCTCTTTAACAAGCAAATTTCTTCTAATGCTCAATTCCTTTCACAAGTAAAATTCTTGTATTGTTAAAACGATTGATTAGTATGCTCAGTGAGAGTGTGTTTTGATCATATTTAAATATATCCATCCAATCCTATACTTAGTATTATCACCTTCTAGTTGGTAATGCTTGTATGAAGGACATCGTGGTTTCACCAAATTCAAATATATCCATTTAGTCAGGTCTACTTAGTATCACCTTTTAATTGCTCATGCTTGTACCAACAACATCTAGCTCCATCAACTTGTAAACTTGGTTGACTTCATCATTAAATACTCCCTATACCATTGACATCCAATTAGATCTTGACATCCAATTAGATCTTCTGAGTGTTTACTAGATTGCTATTGTAATTTTGAATGTCCTAGAACCACTGCAATACCCATCTAAAAAAGCACTTGTTGCATATGGGAATTGACACTGTGATGCACATGCCCAAAGCAGAATCCATGGTTGCCACGGTGTTCAATGGTTTGGAACAGTGGGAGAGCGTGAGAGAGACTTATTATTGTTGGCTTTCTTTGTAGTTTAAATCTAAATGGGGATTTTAAATCCTAAACTTTTCAATGTTCTTAAATTAAAAGAATATAAGTCAATCCTGTAGGTAAAAGAGGGAAAAATTAGCTACATGGTGAATATTAGGTGTTAAATTTTTTATTGGCTTGAATATTTTTCGAAGATCAATAATAAGCATATTTCAAACCCAACGGTAAGAAATAGTAGATCCTTTCCACAAACTTAACGGATTTGTTTCTTTAGATTGAGAATCAAAATGCAGCACAAGCTCGAATGCGATGGTTGTACCATTGTAATCAGAAGATGAGAACCCAAATGTAGCAAAAGCTTGAATACGACAGCTATAGCAACAGAATCAGAAGATGAGAACCCAAAGAGTGAGCCAGTTGTGGAAGACCTCCTCCTTCTCGTAGAGGTCATGGACAACGCAAAAAGAAAACACCATCTACGAACCCTAGCTCTTTGTTAAAGTATGAGTATAATGATTAAATATGATTCAATTAAGTAAATACAATTCGAGATTGTAGTTAACATCAACGCCAATGCCACCTTTATGGTTTCCATATTTTGTTTAAAGATGTGGACTTCAATGTTGCGATGCTAAGTATAGTGCTATTGAGGAGGATGAAAAATAACCTGATGTGGAAAATAGAAGGAGCTAGGTCAGGTAGTTGGGTTTCTTTTGGATCTCTAGTTGTAGTGTGTTTATAAGGTGATCGAGGTCATTCAATACATTGTGTTGGTAGAGAGGCAATGTAAACCATTTTCTCATTTGGTATTTAGAGTTCATAAGTGGTGACAGTCAATTTGGACAGGATTCGGTGGACTATAAGTTCCATTCTTTGCTACGCTGTGTTCCATCACGACACCCGAGTAACCGTGTCCCACTGAGTACTGCGTACTGGGACACAGTAGGAGTCGTTGAATTTCATCATCTTGTCTTGTGGGTTTGAGTGGAATTCATTAGTGGTGTCACTCTATCGTATATGTAGTGGCATCCCTGGGACGACTGTCACGGTGACAAAATTTCTGAAAACTTATGGAATTTGGTTGCATAGTTGCCAAGTGTGAATATAATTATTTGGGAATTTCTCCAAGTTCTCCCACCCACGGCACGGCACCCTTATGGTCGCCAACTCAATTAAAATTCTAAAGACACGATAGACCCAGATGAGATACGCAATATTCACGGGGAGTAAGGACTGGCCTTTAATTAAAGCTAAAAATCACTGATGTATTTTTAAAAAATCATATGCTTGCTAGATATTAGGGCTGAAAATTGGTGACTTAACTTTTATTATTGCACTCTTACGGCCGCTAACTCAATGAAAAGTCTAAAGGCACGATAGACCCAGATATAATACGCGATATTCATGGGGAGTAAGGACTAGCCTTTAATTAAAGCTAAAAATCATATGCTTGCTAGATATTAGGGATGAAAATTGGTGTCATTAATGTTTATTGACTTAAATTTTATTATTGCACTCTTACGGCCACCAACTCAATGAAAACTCTAAAGGCACCATAAACCCAGATGAAATATGCGATATTCACGGCAAATACCATTTAGCTTACTGCACTCCATTTAATGTTGTTGCAGTGGGTCTGTTGATTGTTGTAGCAACATTAAATGGACTACAGCAAGCTGAATAGTGTTCATTAATATTCACTAACCTTTAATTAAAGCTAAAATGTATTTTTTAAAAATATATGCTTACTAGATATTAGGGCTGAAAATTGGTGACCTAAATTTTATTATTGTTAAATGTTTCAGGTCCCAAAAAAATTGATAAAGTAATAATTAATCACTATACAATCCAATCATATGGAACCTGAATCAAATATTAAAATTTATAAAGTTTATATTTTTTCCCAATCAACTAAAACAGTTATTATCACAAATTACAAATATAAATGAGTTAATTATATCCCTAACTTTTCTCCTTTTGTGTTTCACTCATATACCCAGTCAATAAGGAATGATTTTTTCCTTCTATTTTTCACTCATCTACCCACTCAATAAGGAATGACTTTCCAGAACTTTGGCATAATTTCCGCAACTTCATCTACCCAGCCAATAAGGAATGATTTTCTGCAACTTTAGCACAATTTCCGCAACTTCATCTACCCAGTTATTAAGGAATGACTTTCCTCAACTTTAGCACAATTTCCGCAACTTCAATTCATGTGCTAGCCAATAAATGGGTGATTCGCCTTTCTTTTTTCTTCAAAAAACAATTAACATATATATATATATCAAAGAAAGGATCTAACGGCCAATGCATTTAGAAAGAACATTGGAGTCAGAAGGGAGAGAGAAATGGATAAAGAATTTATGTCGATACTTTTCTGCTTTTTTATCTTGGCAACCAAAGTGGCTGTCAAGGCCTCACCTATTACTTATTCAGGGAAGCCATATTATTCCTCCCATGTACATGTACATGAGGGGTATGATTTATACAATCATCATCTGAGTGACTGCATGCTTAATTCTCTTCAACTCCATCATTTTGTTTTGAACCAAGTTGAAGGCAAGCTGGGCGAGGGAGATGAATTTACAAGAGACGTGGGGGCTCTCTTATCCTTCCGAAGGGCTATCACATCAGACTCATCTGGATTGATGTCCAACTGGACGTCTGAGAATTCAGAAAAAGTATGCTCGTGGTATGGCATTGTGTGCAGAAAGCGAACTAAAAGGGTCGTTGCCATAATGCTTCCAGGACTAGGATTGGAAGGTACCCTCTCTGCCTCTTTTCGTAGCCTTTCGTTGTTGCGTACTTTGAATCTGTCTCGTAATAATTTCACAGGAATAATTCCACCACACTTCGGGCAGCTTAAAGCACTGGGCATACTTGACCTTAGCTTTAATCTGCTCCATGGTTTTATTCCAAAAGAACTCAGTAATTGTACATAGCTTCAATGGATCAGACTTTCAATAAATAGCTTGAGAGGGACTATACCGACAGAATTCGGTCGTCTAGTCAAGTTGGAACATCTCCACTTGTCCAACAATGATCTAAGTGGAAGTATTCCAACTTCTCTAATCAACTGCACATCTCTCCAAGGGTTGTCGATTGAAAAAAACAAGCTCACTGGTCCAATCCCTTCCATTTTGGGTTTGATGAAAAATCTGTCTTATCTTTATTTGGATGGCAACTCACTCATTGGCCACATTCCGCCCGCTCTAAGCAATTGTACTTAGCTACAGGAAATTGAGCTTTCTCTTACCAGCTTGACAGGGACTATACCAACAGAATTCGGTCGTCTAGTCAAGTTGGAATATCTCTCCTTATCCAACAATAGTTTGAGTGGAAGTATTCCAACTTCTATGAGCAACTGCACGTCTCTCCAATTGTTATCCATTGGAAATAACAATCTCACTGGTCCAATTCCTCCAAGTTTTGGTATGATGAGAAATCTATCTTATCTTTTCTTTAAAGGCAATTCATTAAGTGGACACATCCCACCAAGTCTAGGAAATTGTACTCACCTCTGGTATATAACCTTTTCTCACAACACTTTGAATGGAAGAATTCCAGCTGAATTGGGGTTGCTGTATAACTTAGAATACCTATATCTACATTCTAACATATTAGAGAATAACATTCCCTCATCTTTAGGAAACTGCTCTTCGCTTAAGGTTGTATTTTTGGGAGACAACCCAACATTGTTAAGTACTATACCATCTGAATTGGGTAATTTGAGAGAGCTTAGACATTTATCTATTTATGGTCCTGGTAATATTTTCGGTTCTATTCCTTTCAAAATAGGAAACTGCAGCAATCTCATGTGGTTAGATTTAGGATCCAACAAAATTCAAGGCTCCCTACCAATGAGTATATTTCAGCTTCCTCTTGTCACCTTGAGCCTTGTTCAAAACCACCTAGAAGGTAGCATCCCTGAAGCCATTGTCAATTTGAGTCAATTGACCTTCCTAGATCTTGGTAGAAATGCATTCTTTGGTAGCATACCTAAAGCCATTACCAAATTGAATCATTTGACCTTCCTAAATCTTGGTACAAACAAGTTGATGGGTAGCATACCTAAGGGCATTGACAATAAATTCAATGCTTTAAAGAGGTTGAAGGTCTCTAAGAACAAATTGTTGGAAATCTAGACATAGAGTTTCCATCATCTATGGAAGTTTTCTCTGCTCATTCTAATAACTTCTCTGGACCTCTGCCCACATCTTTAGCGAGGTGCATCAACCTTAAACTGTTGGATTTAAGAAAAAATGGATTTACAGGTGAGCTACCAGAGTACCTTTCATTTTTTAATGACTTAAGAGTGTTAAGCATTGGTTATAATAAGATCCATGGTGTTATTCCTCAATGGATCGCAAAGCTCCCCCAATTGCAAGTGTTGGATTTATCCAACAATAAATTCAATGGAAGAATACCATCCAACCTTGAGAGACTTGAGGGATTCAAAATCCTTGGTTTTTCTCGACTTAATGGTAATACACTATATGAATATGTAAAGATTGTAATAAAAGGAGTTGAGGATACTCTAACTTATGTGCTGGAGACAAACACCATCTTTGACTTGTCTAGCAATAATATCATAGGAGAAATACCTTCAAGCTTAGGAACTTTGAGTAGCTTACGGCTGCTAAATTTATCTGGAAATCAATTGGAGGGACAAATACCTGTATCTCTTAGTCAAATATCTACTTTGGAGCAGTTAGACTTGGCCAAAAATAATTTGAGTAAAGAGATTCCTCAAGATCTCTCTAAATTAACCAAGTTAGCATATATGGATGTTTCATGTAATAGACTTTGTGGGCCAGTTCCAAAAGGAACACAATTTGACACTTTCAGTGTAGCTTCATTTGAAAGGAATAAGTTCTTATGTGATTATCCTTTACAACCATGCAAAATAAAAGGGAGGCAAAAAAAGGAGCAATCACTGACATCAATAATGAGAAAGGCCAAGGATGGTTGAGTCGTGTGGATGAACATGTGTCATTGATAGCCTTAGGGTTAGGAATGGGTATTGGATTTGGTGGCACTATAAGTGTGATAACATTATGGGATAAAACTAGGCATTGGGTGGTTCCCCAGAGAGCACCATTATTTTATGGAGTGTATAAATTCCCTAAATAAATTGGAAATTTGTATTACCTTATTAAACTCAAAATTTCACAAATCAATGACATAATATATTATTAGATTCATGTTTATCTTCCATCAATGTTATTATTTTTTTCTAAATAATATACATAGTTATTGTAATGTACATACATTTTTCTTAATTTCTTTAACCACACTTAAAGATAATGATAGAAAGAAATCATAGCAAAAATATATTTCTATTTTGAAAATTAATACATATAAATGGTAAAGACAGAATCTCATCCTTTATCCTACATGCTTGACACATTCTTTATGATAATTTTATATAGCAAAATATTTATCATTCTACTAAATGGTAAAGAAAGAATCCCATCCTTTATCCTACATGGTTGACACATTCTCTATGAAAATTTTATATAACAAATTATTTATCATTTTAGTGTGCCTTATTCAAAGAAAGTAAAAAAAATTGTTTATGAGTTTACTTCTTAAATTTCAAGATTCAATATGTTTACAGCTCTCTCTATATATTGATTGTGCAAGGAGTTCAAATGGTTAAGTAACTTATTGATTGCATTGAAAATGAAAATTGGATTTGGATGGCAATGTGAAATAAAACTATAAATTGTTTGGTTTCCACAAATTACAACCATTTTTGGAGTGTACAATTTCTTACGGAATCAAACTGAATCCAAAATATACTCGTCAATAATTTTTTAAACGTTTTACCATATCATGGTCATATGGATTGATAACAGAGAAGATCGATCATGTTTGAAAAAACAAAACATAACATGAAAGATGCAAGGTATCACAAGTACAACCCATAATACGAAGAAACAAATGGTTGGATTGTTGCTCACAATTATGATTTCATGTAGGATGGAAACCCGCCATCTAAATTTGGTGCCCCCTCTCAGCCAAAGTAGGGTGTGGGAACTTATTTTCAAGCAATCATTCCATTTTAAGTAAAAACAAACTAACCTGAAATTTCCAACATACCTTGTTCCATCGTTTAGGTCTATTTCAAACATACTTTTCCATTGTTGATTTGATTAATTCGGTTGGAAAACACATTTACAAAAAGTTGAGCAGACACTTCATGCAAAGTTGCAATCACCGGAAACACGAGAGAAATGGGGAATTTTGCACGTGTTGAATTACTTACTCTTCTCTTCATCTCTCATCGTTAACACGACTTCTCACTGTCAACACATGTCGTGCATGTCGTGTATGGATGATACAATATTAACATGTCGTGTCTGGATAATACAATATTGTGGTTCTTTAGCATGAAATCATATGTAATATTGTGGTTCTTTAGCATGAAATCATATGTATGTTGATTTCATTTTTAGGATAAATGTGTGAACTATTTCAAAAAGAATTTTAATACAATAAATAAAGAGGGTTAGGTGAGAGGAATCCCCTGAATCTAATAATGTTTCGTCTGTTAATAGCTTATGAGTAAAATCAACATGAGAGAAGCCACGAGGCGATGCAAGAAAGTAAGGTTGTGGCAAGTGGAAATTTTCTATCTTGGTCAATGTAACCAAAGATTTTTTTTATAAAGTTAAAATTCGTTTATGTTTATGCAAAAGGATTGGAAAATAATTCTCGTCATTAATTTAAATTAAAATACAAATATATAAAAATCACAAATTAATAATAAATAATAAGCATTACATTTTGAGAAATTTGGTTCTTCTTTGTGTTTAATAAACAGTGGGTTTAACATGGATGTGTGATGGTTTTAATTTTTTGTCCTCTACAACTCAATCTAGGGGAGATGTTGTGACTTCCCAGTATGGGGGAGATGTTGTGACTTATTGTTATGTAGTGTGGTGCTTGGTTCATAAAATAAAATATTATGAAAAGTAATTAAAAGATAGATGTTGGTTTATAAAATAAAAACTTAAAATTTAAACGTGGATCTATAAATCAAGAGAGATCAAATTTCTTGAGTTTAAATTTAAAAAAGAAATACACCTCAAGAAATTAGATCCTTCTCAGTATTTGATAGGTAATATCTCGTTATATTATGTTACATTACAACATCTCCCTTCTCAATACAATGAATGTGTAAACTAATATAAAAAAATTTCGAATTTGGTTTTTTAATAAAAACTTTAACCATATGAACACAATGATTTATGAGAAAGGATGTCCTATAAAAAAAAAAAATCAAGGTAAAAAAAAAATGATAAACCATAAAGAATGTTATTAAATTACTATATAGAAAAATTAGCCTACTCGATCTATTTTTTCAATTATATTAACCTTAATTCAACTCACATCAATGAAATTTCCTCGGAGATAGGAGTAACACGTGCTTTAGTAACCATTTTGGATTTTCCTTATAGTTCCATATGTCAGCTAGAATGACAAGTTATAGAATTCCGTTGTTTAACAAAGGTTTTGATTATAATTTTAAGTATTAGATATATTTATTTAATACAAACATCTTTCATTTTAGAAAAAATAATTATGTAAATTATGTATGATATGTGAATGTTAATATTTTTTTTGTTTATTAGATAATACAAATGATATATGATTGATGTAAACAAACTAAATAAAGATAATTGAATTTTAAGATTGTAAAATCATAATTTTTAACTATATATTTTACAAAAATTTATAATAATAAAAGTACAAATGAGAAGTACCTTTTATCTTTTAGCTAAATTGTGGTCAAATTAGTTAATCTTGCTAAAAGGTGTAGATGACATGTGACCCATTGTAAACTATTTTTAAGATGGTAATTAATTGTGTTTGATATTTTTCACCATTATTAAAAATGTTTTATATTATCTATTTTTTAATTTTCCAAGGAACCTTCAAGTACTGGTCCACATTTTGTAGATGATACCTGGTGTAAACTTATTGGCATTGATTACAACATATGATCAAATAGGTACACAAGTGAGGGACACAATTAAGGAAACCATCTTGAAGGATCGATCATGATACTTCTTACATGAAGCTCAAAGCAACCACTCGATCTATCCCACTGATTAGCTATAGTTGTATACTATCTAAGTGTGATTCAAGTGTATAATGTTTTCTATGGTTATTGAAAGCATTCAATATTTCCAGTAGATAAGTGTTTGATAAATCCTATGCATATTTCTGAATCCAATTCTACATTTATGAGATTCACTTAAATTGCATTTTCGGATTCTAGTTTTGCGGTATCTGAAATCAATTTCGCATTTTTAGGATCCAATCTTGGCATTTTCAGAAACCATATTCCCACTTTTGAAATTTTATTTTTACACTTTGAAACATTGATTTTGGCCTATTTTCAAAAGACAACGCAAATCAATCCAAACTTAATGAATTTAATTTTTTTATCTAACTTACAATTATCCTTTAAAAGTAATAAGGTGCATTGACACTAGCCTCAATTTCATTAAATTTGGATTAATAATGCAAAATCTAGACGAAGAAACTTTTTATTTTTTATTTTGGAGGTGTCAAAACAACCTTTCCAAAGTGAAAAATTGGATTCTTGTGGCAATATTGATTTTCAAAAGTGTGAATTTCGAATAATTTTAAACCCAAAATGTGTGGATTTTATTTCAAAAGTGGGATTTTATTTCCAAACCATGAATTCAATTCCGAATGTGAAATTTTTTTATTTCAAAAGTGAGAATTTTGATTCCAAAACTGTTAATTTTCATTTTGTAATTGTAAATTTTGATTCCAAAAAATATATATATAAAATTACATAACTATAAATTTGATTTGGAAAGTGTCAATTTCAATTTTGAAGCTATGAATTTTGATTCCAAAAGTGTTAATTTTATTACTTCATCTTGCACCTCTTTTTTCATATGGTCAATGTACAAATAAATAACCAATTTATTGATTCTTAGTCCTATTTACACATTATACACCACGTCAACCCATGCCAATTTCCTTTTTTACCATCGTCCAATAAAAGATTTTATTAGAAATCCTAACATCATAAAGGACATCCCAATTTTTAGTTTTTCCACACCACTATTTATTTGCTATCCCCTGCTTCTTCTACTTCCATTTTAATTTTCTACTTATCCTAATTTTGCTTTATAAACCCCTTAGCTTTTGTTCATTGTCTAATAAATTGTGAATTCAATTATGAAAGTGTGAATAAACTGGACATTTTACTTTTGTATGTCAATGCATAATATGACTATGGAATACATCACTAAATATATCAATACTGATGAGAAGACAGTAATTTAGAAAAACAATTTAAAATAAGTGATGATGATAATCATTGCATTACAAAGTTGTTCTTTTTTAAAGAAATTTAAGGCAATGTACCAAAGGGCTTCAAATCAATCTTAAACCAGGTGACACTTCCATTTTGCACTGAGATTAGCGAGGTGATCTATAGCCCAATATGGGGGAGATGTTGTCACATAAAGTTATGTAATGTGACGCTACAAAAAATAATAAATAAATAAAAGTAATTAAAAAATTCATGTATGCTAAGTTACCAAAAATTAAAAAAAATAATTATTTTTTTAATGTTGGTTAATAAGTGACACAAAAAAACTTAATTAAAAAAAATCACACCTCAAGAAATTGGATTCCTCTCGGTGATTGATAGATCTGCGTTTAAGATAGATCTATGCTCATAGGTAGACATAGTTTTTTTAATTAGTTTTAGTTTGGTTTTAATTTTTTATTTTGTTAGTCAACATGAATTTTTTTAATTGCTTCTTATTTTTTGTAGTGTCACATTACATTAAGTGGCAACATCTCCCCCATCGCTACAATGAATGTGTAAGTAAGCTAGTGATAAAAAATTTCACACTAAGGGAATTTTTTTAAATTTTAAATAAGAACTTTAACCATATAAACTTAATGATTCATGAGAAAAGATGTTGGTAATCCATAGAGGAAGTTATCAAATTAGTACATGGGTATGGAGAAAATTTAGCCCCCTTGATCTATTTTTTTCAATTATGATTATCCTTACTTCAGTTCACATCAATGAAACTACCTTCAGGATAGGGTTGCAAAACTGTAGAAGATTACATGGAGATAATTTGCATATTCAACTTATGGAATTCTTCTACTCTAGGGGATCTAGAGAGATCAGAAAATCTATCAAATGCATTACCAAGCTTGCCAAAAAATCTATAAGGTTTTGTATTACCCAGGTATGCTCTATAGGACATTCCCAATATCAGTATGCAAAAATAGCTTAATATAAAAACTAACTTGCTTTCCCATCCCCGGTGTTACCCTCTTCTGCTAGCTCCATTGATGATTCCTTCCCTTGATTCTCATTGACTTCCTTCAACTGGTCGTCTCCCTCTATTTCATCTTCATAGGGTGGAAAATTGAGGTATGGAATCTTAAATTCAGGGCCAGGAGAGGACTCATCCATTGAGAATTCCAAAGATGGATTCAATCAAGAGTCTTCTACAATGGATTTGAGTGCAATTCGCTCATCCTCTAAATGTGGTTGTCTCGCCCTCTGCTCTTCTATAGGATCCAGTGTAGATAATAGTTGAGTTGTTAGTTCCTACAACTGAATTTTCATGGTCTACATTGTAACCTCTAAGTACTCATCCCACTCATTGTGATCATCTATCCTTTCTCCCCTCCATCTCATGCTTCCTTTTCTTTTCTCGTCCATTGCAGACCCAAATGCCACACCCTTGACGCAATTGTAGGCCCAGGAACCACACCACCCTTCCCACTGTCTATCATCAGAATGACCAGAAGCTCCTCCTTAAGCCTTCCATTTCTCGGTCCCACTAATGTATTAAAAAAAACACCAATTCCCAAGCTCGTACAGGCCATCCAATATATTAATGGCCACCCCATCATGAAATTAACCCACTGGTGCTGAGGGAAAGCAAGATCGTCCTTGCATCTCTCGTCTCCTTTCCAGTTCACTAAATTTGAGGCCTACTTATGCCATAATGTGTTTTCCTTGATATTTTGCACAAGGGAGTGATTGATGAGTTCGCTGGAGATCACGTCCTTATTTATCCCAGACTGGTGATGAAAAATGTCACGAGAGGAGTTGTCATGGATTGGGCTTGAATGTGTTCTATGTGTCTTGTAGGTGCAATGATTGTTCTTATTATGCTGCCACAAAGAATTAGTGCGAAACGAAAACCCCCGTGCATCCCAATTACATTTTAAATTTGGCTTTCCCCTTCACCTCCTTGAGAAATTACTGATTGATACCATTAAAGTCCCTAAGGAATAGGTTGCAAGGTTTGGATCCCATTGATTCTCAAGACTTCCACACTATCCCTGGTTGCCACATTTGCTTGTTGGTCATCTCCAACATTATTGTTCCTGAGGATATGATAAATATTGAGCTTCTCAAAGGCTTGCACCTTTGTATAAATTCTCCTGAAGATGCATAGAAATCCCATAACTTTCAGATAGGTATTAGTTCTTAATATATTTATAACTAACCTCAAATCTCCTAAAATGATCAAGGAACCAATTCCTTCCTTTCTTGCTATACATATACTTTGAACAAGATTAAAGGCCTCTACCTGGTCATTGGAAGCTAAGCCTAAACTCCAGGAGAATTAGATTCTAATGTGCCCCCCTTGGAAAGTATCCCCCTTCCAACACCTGCCACCTTGGGGTTCCCTTTCGAGGCACCATTGAAACATAGAATATGATCTGGCAGAGAGGATTTCCACACCTTGAACTCTTGAGGTGTAATATGAAGCTACCAATCTAATCTAGGACACAATATAATCGGGTAAGAGGGAGGATCCTCTGACCAAATGCTAATCCCTTGAATCCAAATAGTTTCTTGGGCTGGTGCAAGCTAATGCTGGC